>CM042553.1:19395019-19797519 GCA_023630585.1 Cranoglanis bouderius
AAAGCTCTAGCAGTTGCATTCCATAGTTCCCATAGCTCTGGATTATTATATTTATAGTGAGGATGTTACCTATTCTTTTATGGCACGTTCATGATGTAATTTGCAAAAACAAAACAAAACAAAAAAGCTTGCATCTCCTCTGTGAAATTTCTGTACAAAATGTAAGAAAGAATTTTTAAACAAGTAATAAATTATATTTATATGCAACACTGAACTCAGGTCTCACCTTCTCTGATTTGTTATGGAGAAGTGTTTTGTTTTGTTTTTCTGATGAGGTGCACACTCCACATTACGCCTGAGTGTAATGATGCTGTCACATGATGCACGGTGGCTCCAGTTGGATTCTTGTAAAACTGAGGACCTTCTGACATCTCACTCTCTCTCTTTTACACACACACACACACACACACACACACACACCCCCCCCAACCACCCATCAGCACATTTTGATATTCAGCACTCATTTCAAAATGCAGTGCTGCTTTCAAATATGTGCCTTGTTAAAGTAAACATTTCATTAGTTTGCGTAGTTCCAGATAAAGTTTCCCTCTCAGTGATAAAGCAACTGTTCACACATTCTGTGAATATTGGCACTTTTCATTTTCTGAGCTCCGGGCTTTGTGCTGTTATTTTAATATCCATGGACGACATTTGTCTTGCTCACTGCTTGGCCCAAAATAGTGCTTTTAATCTTTCTTGTTATTGCATTTTTTGCGGCACATTTCACAAGCTCTGGCTGTGGTTATTTACTCTGATTATAATTGGCCGTCCTGCTGAGGGGGAAAAAAATAAGCTGCCTAGAGTAGGTTTTTTTTTCCCCTTTCAGTAATACGACACAGTATTTTTGATCATCGGGAGTTGTAGTACTTTGATCTGGAAGCTTCTTCATCGTTTGAAGTAACAGGAAAGGACACGGCGTGTAGGACTTTTAAGCCTTTTATTAAAGGGGAATGGGAATGTTAACCTGATACATAGCTGTTAAATCACTCCATTTACATACATACTGATGGAAGAGGAGAAACACACGGATGGATGTGTACTTTTACAGCAAACCTATAACCTACAATACAGCTCGTGCAGTGAGGTATTTGCCAATCACAGTGTGCATGTTTACCTAATGAGATCCAGGTGGAAGAAAACCTCATCAGTCATGGTACGAAACAGCCCGGTTCTAAGACCTCTGCCGTGTATAAAGGCCACACAGTTTCCTGCGCATCACACAGTGGAACAAGAGGCTGTTGTGAAGCTGTTATGAGGCGGGTGTATCAAGTGCCAAGCGATGCCAGGTGAACATCCCCAGATCTGATATTCCTTTTGACCCTGGAGGAAACTGGAGCACTCTGATGAACGCTCTGACGGTGACGGGATCATATCTGCCTGTAAACATCTAGCAGCTTCATCGGGCCTTCCTACAGGAATGGAAGAAAATCCCCTAACTGGACATTTAAAGAACGAAACAATGCTGGACTTTCACAACTGTTGCTGTGTCTTCGTTCCATCAGTAAGCCATTCTAACGTCACATAATGAATGGACATGTTAAATAATGCACAAACCAAAACAGAGTCCTTAAGGGAAACACAAGAAAACAAGCATTTTACTTATTCAATCCATAATTAACAATACATTTCAATATCACTATTTACATTCATATTTCGTGTTACAGTTATATACAGGGCAAAAACAAATGGCCTGAAAGGTAACAAAAATGCCTACAGTAGGTCTCGTCTGCATCTTTACTTTACTTTAATTAATCACACTCAAAGCAAAGGGCTGGGCATCACGGTAATCAATATTAAAAGAAACTGCGTCACAATACACATTTACACTGAACTAGCGCACATATGGTCCATACCTTCATAATACTGACCAACACCACTCAAGTGTACAGTCTCAGAGTTTTTTTAAATCCAGTACTATTTTTTATTTTTTGCAAACATATATATCCTTGTGTTTCAGTCATGTAATTTTTCTATCCATATTTGGGACGGAATTTCTGGCTTGGTTGTAGTAAGAGAACGTAACTAGAGGTGAGGCTAAAATTACTCACCATACTTCAGAAGATCATAAACAGTACTTTGACAAAGGCAATAAAGCAGACTGACAGAAAAATCACCAAATTTGTGTTTTCCTAATACACAGGGTGTCCGAAAAGTCAGGAACCAATGAGAATAAAATGACACACAATTTTATATTTATTATTTACAACATATGCTCCATGTGTTCACCCTTATGCCCTGTATTATGTTTTTGTGGATTTTGCTCAACATTTTCCCTGACTTTTCGTACACCCCGTATATTTCTCTCTCTATTCTGGAGCGCCTCAAAAAGCACAAAAGCCAAGCGTCTGCGTGGGTAAAGCGTTGCAGGGTTTATTTTCTCCAGAATTTATCATTATAGGGAAGGTAAGCTGATATCAGTATTGTATTTAGTGAAGTGTATTAGGATACTGAATGATGCAGTCCCCTGGTCTGTGCTCAAAATGGCAGCAATTATACAGCGTGATCACATGAAACACAAGGATATATATATATTATGTCTGATATCTGCCGTACCCCTTTCGTGAAATGGAAGGACAAGAATAAAGGAAATTATTTTATGCACTTAGATTTTTTTCAACCTTTTTCATTGAGCATATCTTACCTTTCATTGAAAATGATAAAACTAAAATAAATTAAATTAAAAAAAAAAAAAAAAAAAAGCCAACAGAACCATAGCAGAAAGGCGTGACATTAAATAAAAGGCTGTATGACGTGATGGCCGGTGCTCCCTGCCCCCTCTGTCCTGGGTGTCAGCGTATGAGGAGGCTCTCTCTGGTGTGCACCAGCAGGGGGTGCAACCTGTCCTGTGCTCTGCTGGCTGGGAGCTTTCACAGAAAGCAGAATGGGGCCGCTCTGAGCCTGTCGCTTGGCTTGGAGCGGAGAGGAGCAGGGTGGTTGTGTCTACCTCCACCACCTCTCTCTGAGTCTGTTGGAGCGGTCTGAGCGTCCCTCACAGTTTAATGTCCTGCGACTCGGACATTTTGGCCAGAGTTTTCTTCACCCTGAGGGCGGTGAGGCGGGAGCCTGGGTTGTGTGCCCAGCATTCGCTCATCACCTTGCCCATCTGCCTCAGGCACTACACACACACACACACACACACACACACACACACACACACACACACACACACACACACACACACACCAAATAAACATTTCAATGCTTCATTTTGACAGTTTAATAATTAATCTCTAATCTTGTACACCTGCTGTTTCATGCACATCTGTGTAAGCAGAGGTATGCTGTGTTAGGGCTGAGACCTCAAGGGATCTCATTTATAAAACATGGATAATAATATGAGGCATACATCAATGTAACATCAAATTCATTGATTTTAAGATTATATGTGACTACACAAATGATACAAATACAAATGATGATGACCATGAGCTAAAAAAAATAAATTTTTAAACATTTTTAAGTCTTGTAATGTTTGCGACTCTGTGGGCTTCATTCAAGCACCGCACATAATACGAGGCTATAATTCACTTAATTATAATTATAATAAAGTATAATTGAGGATAGCAGAGGATAGGGATGTTGCTTGTATAATAATTACCTCATCGCTGGTCCAGCGGTTGGCAAAAGAGGGCCGCTGTCTCTTTATACACACCACCTCTCTCATATCCTCATAGGACGGGTCTGTGGGTACCTGGTCATGGTAAGGCAACTGATACTCCTCCACAATTCCTATACAAATCACACAGCCAGTTAACACAGACAGATGATCAAAATACTACACTGAGTTGTGTATGTTTTATTATACCACGTTCACCTAGGGCTGGAAGCTACAGCCTAATAATTTCTACGTAATAATATTTTAGATTATTATTTTCACATTAGTGATGAAATCATCATTGGAATATTTGCATTATTCGTTCGATGATACAATTACATATCACTGACCTCCTGACACACATCTCCTGGCGATCTCCCACAGGATCAGGCCGAAGCTGTACATGTCAGCCATGATGTAGGACTGAAAGTGGTTGCGGTTCAGGGTTTCGTCCAGTACCTCTGGGGGCATGTAGCGCTTGGTGCCCACTCGAGTGTTAGGAGGAATGTCCACCTCATTGGTGTCACTGTGAAAACAGAGGAAACAAGTGTTAGATTGAGGTAACAGGATAAATGCCTTGTCAAACAATATCATAAGGTTAAATGATCTCATTTTTAAACAAGCAATTTTTGTAAAATAGCAGAGATAGTCTGTATTTACAGATTAAGTTTAAAGTGGAACTTCCACCTCTTTTTCAAAGGCAGAGTCTAAAATCATACCGAACTGCAGTAAGGGAAAAAAGTCATTCCTGTCGTACAAGATGCCTTCCTCCATTACGCCACAGCTTTCAGCAACTTTGTAAAGTTTTTTAGAAAGTCATACGGTGTCTTAACCAACACAGCTGAAGAACTGGATGTACCTTTCATCTAAAATGATTTTGGAATCTTGCATCCATGTTAAAAAACGTTATTTGCAGTGTGTTTTAGTTTGTGTAATATTTTCATACCTGTACTATGGTTGTTAAATAAATAAATAAATAAATAAATAGATAGATAGATGGATAGATAGATCATTTAGACATTTAGAGTTATGAAAATGACAGAAAAATGACTCATGGAAATTAAAGCTGCGCTCCACTGCCACTGCCCTTGGTGGGTTTTTTTTTTCTTTCACAAATTTCCTCATGGTGAAGTAATGTTTTTCCTCACTGTCCCATCGAGTCTAACTGATTTTCCTTGAAGTCGTGTACCTGATGAACTTGACGGCTAGGCCGAGGTCGGCAATGCAGCACGTGCCGTTCTTCTTCACCAGAATGTTCTTACTCTTGAGGTCACGGTGGGCGATGGCCGGCTTGCCCTGTGTGCCGAAGATCTCAGTGTGCAGGTGGCAGAGCCCTGAGACGGCCGAGTACGCCAGGCGCAGCAGTGCCCGTGTATCCAGCGTGGTGGATTTGAGGTAGTCATAGAGAGAGCCGCTCTCGTGGTAGTCCGTGATCAGGTATAGCTGCGTCCATGAACCTGTTCCTTTTATATCTGCTGCGATGAAGCCTGAGGAACAGAGGTACATGATTTAATACACTATCTCCTTATGATCTTCAACATGGTTATGTAAAGCTCTGTCAAACAAGCTAATTAGAAACATCACAACTATGATGAACTACTTTACCTAGTATATTCTCGTGCCTCATGAGGACGGTCTGGTAAATCTCGGTCTCTCGGAACCAGCTGGCCTCCTCAGTGGTGAAGAACACCTTGACAGCCACCCTTTCGCCTCTCCAGCGGCCCATCCACACCTCCCCGTAGCGTCCCTTTCCGATCTGCTTCACCATCTGGATCTGCTTAGCTATGGTGCGCTGCACCTGCAGAGCCGAGAACAGGCCGAGTCTTACAGCTGATCGGTGGATTAAACTCAATTAGCAGCCATCATATTAGGCAACATGGCACAGATTTTATTGTGCTCAAAATTGCAGTGGTAAATTATATGATAAACACACAGTATGATAGCCATACAACCCAATATTGCAGTCTTTCAAATATACAGTATAATGGTGAAATACTGCAAATGTAAATTCTGCCTTTTTTTTTTTTAGATTTTCATCTGGAATCTTTTGTGATGTCATCATCTACATCTGTATAGAAGATATATGAGTCCATATATCTTCTATACAGATGTAGATGATGACATCACAAAAGATTCCAGATGAAAATCTAAAAAAAGGTATTGGTATATTGATAAAAGCATGTAACGAACAGAATAGACAGACAAGCCAACTGACTGACTGGGTCAGTGGATTCAAGTGCGGGTGCAGTTCATCTCTCTCACCAGCAGGGGGAGTCCTGAGCCACTGCCTGAACTCTGCGACTGCTCGATCAGGTCTTTCAGAGACTCTCCTGGAGGGATGTACGTCTCATCCTGCTCCAGACCAATAGTATACCTGGGCCTCAGCTCCTGACGTTTGTACCTAGAATACATAGCAAACACATACACTGTCCTTGAGATTTGCTTGAGATGTCTGCTTTACTTTTATTACCAGTACTTATCAAGTATTAATGACTGTTCAAATGTTCAAATGCATGAGTTATGTCCTATGTTTTATTGATTTGATTTTCTTCATAAATGTTTAAATGTGCTGTTATTTATTTATTTATTTACCTTTTAACACCTCATTTTTAAAATTTTAACTTTTTGGTTAAATATGCAATGGACTCGTACACTCTAAAATGGGTTGAAAATAGGCTAGAAATGCTTCATTGATCACTCTAATTACCCACTTGTAGCAGATAACACTGTAGCACGATCTATCAGTCTTCTATCTAACTTCCAACTGCCCCCATCTTTAATAAAGCACTCAAACCAGGCATTTAAAAAAAACAACATTTGATTGGCAGTGTATTGTAAAAGATTTACATTCAGTGGATGTAAACACAATGTCCTTCTCCATATTATTACTTCTGATGGGAATTTACCTGAAGTAACAGAACACAATGATGAAGATGAGGATAATGCTGCACACTGCCACAGAGATGAACAGAGCCATCTGGTGGATGCTGTTGTCCACGTAGTCTGTGGAGGAGTGAGGGGGAAAAAAGCTTTTTAGTCACTCTAGACATTCATGCCGACTTCATTATTCTAGTCTATTCTTATACGAGAGCTCGGTTTTGTGTGTAGGTGGGTGTACGTGTGTGCTCGTGCAGAACGTGCGGATTGGAAACTGAGTCATGATCGATCACATCCCCTTCCTGCAGCAGTGTGATCAGGTTTCTACCTGACGACACCAGTGAAGCCCCAAGGTTCTGCTCACTGGGACTCTAGCCTTACTGCCAAGCTCCTGCCTGTCAGGGGTGCAAGCGGACCCCGTCCACACACACACACACACACACACACACACACACACACACACACACACACACACACAAACACACACACACACACAAAAATACACATGCTCTCGACTCATACACACACACAATGTAACACACTGACGCAGATGATGGTGCACATCTCTGCACCATCATCTGCGTGCATGGTGGAGAAGCTCCTTCTACTTCATTGCAGGAAGGAAGCTGTCCTTCTAACTCTGATTAATTTGTCCCCATGTCTCCAGTGTCATCATTACAGAAATAGTGCACCCTTGTTCTCTCATACACACAGCCACCCACCCCCTCATCCACCCCTCCACCCCTCCACACACAGTCAGAAAGTGAGAGCCGGGATGTCTCGCAGTGTGATAGATGGACAGATAGCTGCTTGGTGCTGAGGTTGGAAACCCAAGCGCTCCCTGGAGCCTGGCTGTCCTTTTCATTACAGAGTGAAAGAACAAGCAAAGACGAACGACTCTGGTTCATCTACCACCCCTCCCACCATGCACTCCACTCATCACGGCCTAAAATGTGCGGTTTGTAACAGTTTAACCTGTCACAAACCATCAGGCAGGAGCAGGACATCAGCACTCGGAGTCACTGAGACACAGGAACAGGAGTGTTGTTGGAGTGTGTGTGTGTGTAGGAACATAATAGTGTAGATATGTCTGTTACTCTGATATTGTTGTATTGCTCAGTACAATTTTGAATCACGTATGTAACGAGAGAAGCACAGCTTTTGATGAGCGTGGCAAGATGTTATCTTAAATGTTGTGCTTCTCTCTATCCCAAATGGCGCACTTGCGGTCTTGCGGTCCATATTTGCGCGTGCCTCCAAGATCCACAAGGCCGTAGGGTGTCATATTTCTTATTGTGGGGCTTAAAAGGTGCTTAAGATGTCCTCTATATGCCCTTAATGATCCTTTCGCATTCCCAGCATTCCTCTCTGATAATAATCATTAGCTAGGACCAAATTGTCAGACACAATAACATTAAAGACAGCTATAGAGAATAGGGTATTTTTAAAATATCCTTAAAATCTTTTGTCATTTATTGAACTTATTCTGAAGAAAGACTCTGCTTTTCTGAGTGGAAAATTACAATTGTTTCTGTAGTATAACTACAGTTGATCACAATGAAATCCACAGTGTGAGTTTGTGACTTTGCCACAGGTATCATTAGCTGGCAATCCTTTGTGAATGATGTAGAATGACGTTAAGCCCACTGTCCCAAACGCTCACTTTTACAGTCTCGCACCCTCGAGCGTTCACCTGGATCTCAACAGCATCACCAAAGGACACTGAATAGGAGCGCAGGACTTAGGGTGCCATCTGGGACAGGAACTTAGAAGGTCTGATTACAACTGTGACTGTGTTACACTATTTTATGGAGCCTTACTAGGGGTGTTAATTGGAGGCAGGGTTGGATGAAGGTCTCGGTTGCAGTAGTCCTGATCAGTACAGCACTCTAGCGCCCTTCTCAAACGAGAGTTCCCTGTATCCTGAAGAGCAAAGAGTCATTTATTTATTTATTTATTTTTAAAGAAACCAGACACAATAAAAATTCTGGACTAAGCACCACAATAAAAATTCCAAAAGAGCTTCCTCACCCTACACTGAAATTCAGAGCCCACCAATCCCAAACAGCCTGAGGTGAGCGTCGGGGGGCCGCCCTCTTCCTCCTCCACCATGGTGAAGCAGTAGCCATCAGTTCTGTAAACAGCAGCACAGTTTTAAACACCATTTAAACTGTCATCGCCATCATCACGAGTATCAAAACACAAGAGCTGGTCTGAGTTACTGAAATCAGTGGTACAGCTTCAAGAATGGAGATACAACTGAAGTAAATTTAGCTTGTGCAGAGTGTGTAACCCTGATGGGCATGGATGAAATATAACAGCCAGACTGAATAGCCAGATAAAAAAAAAAGTAAAGTGAATACATATATAGGTGTTGCAGGTGCGGTTTTAATAGGAAACAAAGATGAAAAGGGAATCGCTGATACTATATACTGATGGAAGTGGAAAACAAGCTTTACTTTAAATCAAGTCCACATCCTTACATGGTGTACTGTATAGCTGAAGGTGTGCGTTAACTCATCTTCATTTGACAACTGTTATAGAAAATGACAGCTGATTGGCTTGGCTGATTTTCTACGAATAACTGTAAAAAAAAAAATAAAAAAATTTAGACATGAATTTTTGCTGTTTTGAAAACCCTTGTCATAATTGACCTATATATCCGATATTATGTAACAGTCTTATTTACTTACAAGAGCCAATTTTAGGGATTCCAAACTTTCATTTGCCTTTCAGACAAAACATCATTGAGGCTGTCCGGTATTACATGCACCCTGCATGAGCATATCTTGAATATAAGATAGATCTTATATAAATCTTATAAGAATTAATCTAGTATTTCCTATTATAAGATCGGATGTGTGTTCTCATTGGTCAAACGCACAATTAATTTTCTCATTTTAATCTGAATAATCTGATATTTCACATGTAATACATCTCAATTGAAGAAATATAAGGGGTTGTCACACCAAAATATCTAATATCACTTTGTAGTCATTTTTTTTTTATACGTACAAACACTTCGTTTCATCACTTTTGAAGGCATCTTTGCTTTAGAGAATTTCTTTGGATGTGTCTAATAGTTTTGCTGGACATAAAAGAATTTAGTCTGTGGGTGCTTGATAATTTTACAGTAACTATATAAATAAATAAAGAGCAAAACGAAACACAGTGAGTGTAGTGGGATATAGATATATCTAACCTGACACCTGCAGGTTGCGACAGTAACTCTACTGTATTGAGAAATGGACAGGTGCGGTTCTAACCTGCAGGTGTTGTTGACGGAGTCCTCTGGACAGTGGTGGTAACAGTGGCACCACAGTGTCCTCTCAGGAACCACAGGCACTGAGCTCCTACTGTCCTCCTTTCGGCTATCCAGCGTCACCTTCCCAGAATTCCTCAACAACATTGCGTCCAGCACGTTCGCTGCAGAGAGGAAAAGAAATACAGACATTCGTGCTAACTCTAACGAGATCGATAAATCACATCAGGGTAATTAGTGTGTTGTGTTCACACCGTAAATTAAGCTTTCATGTGTGTTTGTCGTGGCAGAAACTCGGACAGTGCCGCTGTGTTTATAGAAGTCAGACCTGTGGTCTGTGTACTGTACCTGCCCCGAATTGGAGCACAGAATCACGAAGAAAGGCCTTTTTGTGCTCCACATGAACAGTGTGTGTGTGTGTGTGTGTGTGTGTGTGTGTGTGTGTGTGGTATGCGTAGTATCTCTGTACCCTGCTTCTTTTCTAAAGTGCTACTTTATATAGCACCTCTACATTCCACAATTCCGGACAATTTGTTCAACAGACAGATTCGATGGTTAGTCATTTTTATAACCACAGCTTCAGGGAATACAAATGATCGTGTCCATACAGTCGGGCATTTTAAATGGGGCTGCCTGAGTGCTACCTAGAGTCTAATGGAGTTTGGCCGTGCTAGAATAACAGACGGCTGAAGTGACCACAGAGGAAAGCAAAAGCTCTGCTCATATATATTACACTCAGAATCATACAGCTGTCTGTATTGGATGGCTTTGGTGAGCACTGATATACCACGAGAGAAAAAAAAAAAGGAAAAAGAAGGGACGATCACCTTTGTAACAAGCTGTACTAGGATGTTGCGCGTGTGAACTTCTAACCACAGACGTTTCAGTGCAAATCTATCACAAAAAAAAAAAAAAAAAAAACATTGTTGCTGTTTTCCAAGATAAATATTTGTGAGTGAATCAGGGTGTTAAACAGCATGAAAGATAATCTGAGCAGCAATAATTATGTCTAGGCGTCTGAGCAGACATAACAATCTAAAATAGATTTTCTATTGCTGTATATATTAGCCCGAATGTGCAGTGTAAGGAAGCTCTTCAGTGAGTTTGTTGAAAGATGTTGCATATAAATAGACTCGGCAAGTGGCTCCACACCTCTCGAAGGACCTTAGATTCGATGACAGCGTAGTAAAGGATTGATCAAAAGATCGACCGCACGTGTCTGGGTGTGAGGAGTCACTGCAGGCCACAGTCATACCCCCAGACTGCTATTCACACTCACTTATTGTAGGACATAAATCAGACGGCATGGCTGAAACTAAGCCAACATTGATCCACTGCCTCTCAGTAGCGCTCAGACGTAGTCGTTTATTTCACCATTACACTGTGCACAAACACAACTGCCACTACTTTATCCTGGGATACGTGCACACACACACACACACACACACACACACACACACACACACACACACACACACACACACACACACACACACACACACACACACACACACACACAAGCATGACAAATACTGTCATCTGAATGAATAACCGCAAAAAATTCAAGAAGCTTTGTTTCCGAAAAACAATACTCATCCTTGGGACTCTTAAAGTGAAAGCGCAAAAAATTTATGTAAGAAACAAAAAAAAAATTACATAATTACAGAAATTATATAATTAAAACTTTCCAGCCAAACAACCTGTAAAACTTCTTATATTTCCTACGGCGAAATTATTCACAACCCTGAGGAATAATAAAAATGAATGCAAACAAATTGCCATGTTTGGAAAAAAACAAAAAAAAAAATTGTATTGCTTTCTGCCTCCAGAAACTTTAACCGTTTCTTTTTTTATTTTATAGATCAACCGTCCATTACATTGTGGAAAATCAAACACTTTCATCACAAAAGAGACGATTCTGTATGAAATACTGCTAAAAAAAAAAAAAACCCACTAAAATCAATAAAATTTCAAAGCTTCAAAAGTGTGAAGACACCTGAGCAAGAGATGGCTCTTGTGGAGTTTAAATGCCAAGACATTTTAGCCCGAAACCTGGTTGCCTCTGCAAGGAGGTTATAAATTGGCCACAAATGACCCCAAACATACGCCCAAATCAACACAAATTGCTGTAGGAACACAAAAATTATTGTTTCGCAATTAGCCTGTGGTCTGAAGAGAAGAGGGCAGTCCATCTGCGCAATTGTAAGAATATGAAAGAGCTTGAAATGTGATTTCAAATCGTCTTCATGTATCTCCGAACTTGTTGCTAAGCCTTTAAAGAATTATAGTAGCACCGATATTTTTGAAAACACTATATGCAGAAAGCGATTGACAAAAATTTTTGCACTGCTTATTATAAAGATGTATTAATACATTTTCGTTAAAAAAATAATCACACATCACATGTGTCATTGATTTTATTTATCCATAATTTACCAGTGATTTGATTCGACCCTCGACTGTGCTTTGAGTGTCCTGAGTTTCTCGGGACAAAACGAGGCTTTTGGGAAACGTACACCCTGATCATCCAGGTGATCAGCCATCATGGCTCGAACACCTTCATCACACTTTTGAAAAACTCCCCACTCAAATATCAACAGTTGCAGTGCACACAGCGTGCATTAGGCAGAACAGCTTGTTAGTGTTGAGAGTGGGCGAGTAATTTGTAAATGAGTCAGGCGCTGGCACCACATGGCTGGTGTGTATCTTTAAAGAGAACACTCCGTGTGTGTCATGCTGACATGGGAGGCGGCGTGGCGATACACGGCCAGATGGCGCAGATCTTGACTGTTGAGATCCCTGCGTCTTTCAGGCGGTCGAACGCTGCCACGAAGACTGTACAAAACTTTCTCAGTGTACAATCAGTGGCAAGTAAGGTTAGTTGGATTGAAAGCTCTGATAGAAAATGTAAAGAAATTAAATGTAAAGAAAACGGAATGGTGGTAAAAAAATAAAAAAATAAAAAAATAAAAAAACCGTGCCCCCGGTGTGACGGAGTTAAAAGCAATATAAATCTCCATCCTTAACATGCTGTTTGTTCTCTCATTTTCCTCCATTAAGAACACACACAGCCCCTTCACACATCATGTAAACCCACCTCTCTACATTTACTTAGCTTGTGATAGATGGTTGCTGGTGTTTTCAATGGGAGATGGGGTTAGGTGCTGATCTCTGGCCTGGTTCCCTATTCAGAGGCCGGGAAAAAGGAAAAAGAGAAAAGGGAAGAGGGAAGGGCCATAGTGAGGGTGTGGTTAGATTTCTAGCCCTACAGGCAGACCTGCCCGGAACTGAGCCATTAATAACACCCGCACTGTCAAGAAGGCCTTTTAAAGACCTTAGAAGATGTAAACACAGCAGGGTCCTCACAAAGGCTTCGTCTCCACCGTTTTACCCCAGCGCCTTCAACGGAGGGCCCCTCTTTCTCTTTCTCTCAACCGCTCACTCAGTCTCCTTTGTCATAAATCAATCAATGCTTCATTTGTGAATTAAATTAGATCGCTTAAAAACCTTGCCAAAATAATTGATGACGCATTCTGACGTACGTGTTGGATCTGAAAAATTATTTCAAAATAAGATACGAATATGACCTCACAGTCTCTGCTCTTATTGAATTACTTCATAATCCTTGGAAATTAATTGAATCATCCTTCATGTTCTTACTGAGAGAAAGAAAGAGAGAGAGACAGGAAGAGAGAAAGAAGGAGAGCGGTCATGCTATGCGCATGGACACGCACACGCACACACAGTGTGTCCCTCAGGGCTGGAGGAGGATCTGTACTATTAGTCTTGTGGTTAATCAACGTACCAAGGCAACGCCACTTCCACCACAAAACGACTTCGCACACACTGATGAGCTTTTTAAGTTGCTCTGTGGGTAAAGCACTTCACTCTGTCTTAGAACGGGTCTTCGTGGGAACTGAAAGGGTGCCTAGTGTATCGCTGGACGTCACCAACAAAGGAAAAAGAGTGATGATCCGAGAAAAAATTTAACGTTTGCCTGTGAACACTATATTTAACTTAGATTACATTCAGGCTCAGTTTGACCTGAGGTGAAATAAAGACATTAAAAGTGACGTCTCTGTCAGTGCGAAATAAAATAATGTTAAAATGGTGGGTCACATTCCCACTGTCTTTTACTTACACTCACCTGTCCTCAAGAGGATTCCTAAGCATGTGTATTGCCATGAAGCTTAGATTGCTAATAAAGGAGATGAATATTAAACAGACTAGAGGTTTTAAAATGAATGTAAAGCAGCACATGGAGGTTAATAGGTTAATCCACCATACAGCTCGAAAGAAAACCCGAACAAAAGGCAGAAACCTGAGGAAAAATAAGCCAGGAAGCCAGGATCACAGAAAAGCCACTGATTAGCAGAAGAACACAATGAATAGTGGACAGATTGCGCCCAAGGCCAAGGTTTCATATTCAGAGCACCGAAGCACTTTCGATCCGTCCATCAGCTCACTGCGCTCTCGTAACACACAACTAAAAAAAAGAAAGAAAGAAAGAAAGAAAGAAAAAAAAAAAAAAAAAACCTGCTGAGATCAGCAATGACATCCAGGCAAGGTTGGACAGAAACCTGACTCACAGCTGGGACACACAAACTCACAAAAGAAAAACACACAGCCTGATGTGGTACACGCACACAACTCACTACATCATCAGCACTACATCAACGGAACATGGGCATGAATCTTTCTGACAACATGTGGCAGATCATATCGCTGCGTATCTGCTAATGGCTTTGGTTTAATAAGTCCACGTTTGTGTTTGAAACAAAAACAGAAACGGCAAACACACACCGACACTGCACATCATCATTTGTGATTCTCGCCAAATTGAATAGCAGCACTTGTGAATCGTATCATCTGGAAAACGTGAATATGGATGACAGATTTTCCAGGTGGTGAGAGTAAATCTCATTCTTCTGAAGAGTTCTGACACGAACGCCTTCACCTCGGATCACGCACCCGTCCATCACCCACCCGTCGTCCATCACCCACCCGTCATCCATCCCCCACTTGCACCCCTTAACCCCCTATTCACTTCAAAAGCATTCGCCACGCCACCAACAAACAGGGGCTAAATCCTGAGCTGGCGTGACAAACCGGAGAGAGCCCTTATCCATCTTCCTTGTCTGCTCCAACCTCGGGCCACTGTCCTGCTCTCACTACTCACAGCTATGAGTTTTCACGGGTGTGTGGGCATCTGGGATGATGAAGAGAGCCACTAATCTGTTCCGCATTCACTTACATTTGTCTGACTCAAATGCGTTCATGGCGAGACGGGATCCCCCAGTGCCCGTGACCAATGGCTGAAGGATTTGTGGGGGTTCACATCAAGGGAGAGTTTCAGATGCATGCACAAAAAAAAAAAAAAAAAAAAAAAAAAAAAGGCATCAATCTTTTAATAGTCTCTTAGTCCATCTAGTCCTGTGGGACACCAAGACTTTCCTAGTTGTAGCACATCTGATCCAACTCAAGAAAGACATGATAATTGTGTGGAGAGTGAAGAGAACAGCCACACGTGTGCTCATGCACGTCCCGTTCCTGATAATGTTAGCTAGTTGATTTTAAATAGCGCGAATTAGCTAGCTACATCAGGAGCTTCGGTACAGCTAAGAGTAACACCGATCAGGGCTGCTCACCAAGAACAACATACTGCCTTTTGCAATGTTTTTGAATTTTCATTCACCTAGCATTGTCTGTAGACTTTTTTTTTTCTCACCTAGACAGCATTTGCTCCTTGTGCCGAGTTATATGTTTACAAGGTTTTATCAGTTTACTTCCATGAATATGGTGCTGTGGTTCATCCTCTTGATATTTTCTCCGAGCACAAATTGTTTTCCTTGTCATTAATCGTCTGTTCATTAGCGTGACAACGATACACTATCACGTGATCTCGGAATTTTGGTATAGGCGCTTTTTTTTTTTCTTTTTTTTTAGCTTAAATGAGCATGATATTGGATGATCTGACAGAAGTTGCACAAAAAAAAAAAAAAAAAAAAAAAAAAAACATTTTATCCCAACCTATATGTTAGTTTAGCACAGGCTGAAACACCTTGAATGGAGAATTTGAAAAAAATATAAGCTAGCTAACTGGTGAACTACTTTTCAAAGCCTGATATATTAGAGTTTATGAAACATTTTCATAGTTCAAGTCAACGTTATCTGCTAGGCTTGGGTTTTCCCATGAGGCTTCAGGGGCTCTACTCCATCGCCTCCTGGAAAACCAAAGCCTAGCAGATAACGTTGACTTGAACTATGAAAATGTTTCATAAACTCTAATATATCAGTTTTCTGCTGGACACCTCTCACCGTACAATCAGATGCTTGTCGTGTCTAAACAAAATCATCCTACTGTAGCTTGATCTTTTTAACCAGGTGGTTCTTAAACATGCACGGCATCCTGTAACCTATATCTCATTAAACCTAAACCTGCACATATACACATCCAACTGCTTCCCCGTCTCAAATACAGTCCTCAAGTCTGTGGACGCTGCCTAAAATCATTTACATTGCTAACTTGTCAGACACTGTACCAGCTCCATGAGTCGTGGAGTGGAAACACCTAGCATACGGTTTCGCTTTATTTCTGGCAGTCCGAATAAAACCGATCACACTATTTGCATCGAAAGTAGTCGGCTCATTCATCTCCGACACCTGTACCTGTTTAGACCTGTAATGACTGTGGTGAGACAGAATCCCAGCACGCTTTGCATCTCAGTAAAATAATCCACAGGACACGCTTCCATTTCCCATTCAGAGTGAAACCGGACGAGCAGGAGTGTGTTATCGAGGGGGAGCAGCTGCAGCCGGAGGGGAGGACTTGGCCAGGGTCATCGCACCCCCCCCCCGCCGGTTGTAAGCTCGTTTACCTGAAAAAAAAAAAAAAAACACCTGTGCCATCTGATTGCACTTCAAAAGCATTTGCAAGAGTCCATCTGATAAAGTGCGGTCTTTCTAATTTGGAACGGAGCTGGATAAAAGCAGCGGCCCGTGTTCCCTCCTCAAAAGGTCACAAAGGGAGCAGGTGGTTTTTTCGGCGATGTGGACTGATAACTCTTGATCCTTGGATTCCACAGCACTCTGGATCATTTCCTGCTCTTTATTCGCCTCCCAAAACAAAATGGACCTTGTATCGGAAAACATATCGTAGCGCGTTTTGAACATCTACCAACTGCCAAGGGGCCAAGGTGATAAGAAAAGGGTGGGGATACAGCCACGCTGGATGAGTACGCAGACAGCCAGATGAGGCGAATGAAGTTTTCATGGGAAACTAACATACATTACTGTGATACATTAATGTGCTCACACTAATGTCATTGTTTCTATAGTAACAACTCATTCCTCATTCAGGGACTTGTATGGAGAATGCTCCATATTATCTAAGGCTAATAATGTTGACATCTCAGTGACATGGTTAGACTTTCTTTAATGAGATGTTTATTTAACATTAACGGAAGGAGTCTCCAGTGTCAGTGCTTTGTAGCAGTCGGTAAGTTTTCTGACACGGGATACTCTTCGGCACAGAGGACTTTCCGGGTTCTCAGTAACATGACAATTTTGTGTTTTGACAAATCTTGTCTCACAGAGTTTCCATAACAATAAATTCAACAATAAAGAGATTAAAAACATGAGGTGTTCATTAATAAAATGAATAAAACACTTTGAAGTGTGGTGTTATAGGACAATAATCTACTTCGAGATGGAAACAGTAACTCTACTTTAACTACTTCATGTCAGCTGTATCATATCACGCCATCGTGGATTATTTTCCTATAACAGCACACCTTGTCGTGTTTTAATGCATTGGTTCCCAATCTTGTCCATTTTTGTGCTCCCGACATACCCGATTCAACTCATTAAGCTAACCAAGAGGTGTGAACTAGGTTTAATAGTTACAGGAGAGAAAATATGCCAGATGGTAGTTTTCCACAGGTTTACTGTAGAGTGTAATGAGAAATTAGTCGGCAGACATAAAATTAAGATCCTATACAAGTCAAAAAAAAAATGTTACGCCATTTTCTGAATTCACCGTTACAACTCGCAGAACCTCTCAGAGGGTTCTTACTCTCAGTGAACCTTCCCTAATAGTTTCACTGTAGTTACATAATAATACGCCTTACAGCAGGAATTTATCTGCGGTATCTGAGCTAGTGATATTCTGCGTGTGTATCCGGCTCACATGACAGTAAAAATAATTGCCGTCCCGTTATAGTGTACTGGGACAGGAACATGTGATGAGGCGTGTGATGGAGGGTGATCGGTGACTCCTCCCTGTCCTCGCTTTGTCTTCCACACCATGTTTAGACACAGAAAGAGCCACGATGGACGCTTCTCCCTCTCTCGCTCTTTCCGTTGATATTTCTCTCTCACGCACAAACACATTCAGGCACACAATACCAGAGGGATCCTGGATAAAGCCTCTTGTTTCATGGAGTGCCAGAGTCGGCGTCCACCTGTTCCTCGTCCGTCATGCGCGCGAGTGTGAGAGGGAGTATTGTACGGGAAAGTCTGCGCCACTCTCGCTTGAATAGCACACATGACAAGTTTTTTTTTTTCAGACACTTTAGACGCAAATGTTATTTCCTTCATGGCATGTTCACATACAGTATACTCCTGTACAAACGTTTATATATTTTAGGGTTTCGCAGTTGCCATTTGTTACTGGGTGGTAATTAGGCCCACTTGCTTTTTTTCGGCAGGTTCAACAAACAAATCAAACTGAACAAATGTGCCCCGGCCACCTACTCTGCGCTCCTTCATTCATAAACTACAGGCCACTTGTTGCCCTCTCCGGCACTTAATTATCTGACCGCTGTGTTAATGAGGAAGGAGTTCACCCTCGTTCCTTTTGTCCCTTCCCGAGCTTCGTGGCTTTCAACGTTCTCGTCTAGGCACAGGTGCAGGAGACCCACCGCTGGACAAAAAAAAAAAACATCTGAGCAGCGGATCGGGTTCTGTCTGGGGAAACCCGATCCACATCCTGTCAGGAAGTTGTCCAGCATAGCTGGACCACGGCTGCTGCTTCGCTTCTGTTTGCTTCTTCTATCACTCTCCTCCCTCTCCCATCTTTTCATTTAGTAGTAATAAACTCATCAGCTTTATTTAGGTACAAAACAATGCCTTGCAAAATGAGAAGTGGGTTAACAATTCTACTGCAGCTGAAAAGAAAAAAGAAAAAAAAAGCTTTCGGGCTTTTCTCGCACGTTACACACACAAAAAAAAGGTTCAGCCTGTTGGCAGAGCTGCTTTAGCCTTGAAAACATCTGCAAAGTTAAGAAGGAGGCTGACGTGATTCTCAATAAAACCTTCCGAAGATAACCGTTCAAGCTAGCGCATTGTATAAAAGGGGTAACTTATTAAAGGAAGAAGAAAGACTTGTTTCCATGGTGTTGCCACTTTGCACAACAACAGAGTGTCGTGGAAATCGGTAAATATCTCAGTCCTGCCTGCGAAGCTGAAACAATTAAACAAAGATGTGGCACAAACTTCGCAGGAGAGAGAGGAGCTGTCAACAATTTCATACAAGATTTACATCTCATTTATTCCTTCGTCGGTTTGAGCGAATTACAGAAAAGTCAATGCACGATGATTTCTACATCAGAAGCTTTAATTGTGTAGTTATTGTAAGCGGTGGTGAGGTAACAGAATAATAAAGAAATCGTCTGGAAAAAATTATCTGTATTTAAAAAAAAAAAGGACTTTCCTGCTGGAGGGACGGTCTCAAAGAGATCATCTGGTTCCAGTTTTCTTGTAGTCCTAAGATTTAGCTTTTTTCTCCATGGGTGGCTAAAGGCTTTAGAATTGACTTCCACAGAGCATCCACCAAATCACATCAATTTCCTTGGAGCTCAAATGTATGGATGGGTGATTTGGTTAAAAGAAAAAAAAAAAAATTATTCAGTGTGGTTAAAATTTTGTGGAGGGCAAATCACCAGCCCAGGTGTACGGGATAAACAATTTACATATCAGTTTTTCTTTCAGTTACCCAAGAACATTTTTGACTTCACTCATTCAACAAACAGAGTAAGTTACTATTTACTATTCCTAACATTTCCTATTAAGAGGCTTAGACAATATTTCCAGAATCAGGGAAACTTGGCAAGACTGAGCTCTTAATTCCAGCACGACACACACACGGTCACGTCACATTTTCACTTCGTTGAGCGAAAATGAAGACGCTACCTCAAATAACATGTTTACGTGCGACGAGAGAACACCACGGCTGAAAGGTCAGCCAGACTTCTTAACTACTTGTCGATGACGCAATAACTCGAAGCTTCACCAGAGGATAGAGGTTATGGCTACTCAAAGTCGCTCATACAGATATTCAAGTACTTGCTTTCTTTTTTTTAAATATTATTTTACTTAAGTCATACTTTCGAGTTAATATATAAATATTATCGGTTCTATCGCTTTCATTTGTCACCAAGCAGTTCGTCCACTCTCTATTTATCTCGCCTCTCAGTTTGCTTTCGGCACACGTTATAACACTGCTGCGTGCAATCTTTTCTCCCTGATAACTGCGTGTGATAAGTGTCATTTGTTTCTCGTCTGATTTTGACACATGACCTTCAGTTTAAGAAAGCGACTGTATAAAGAAGATATTATTCCTATTATTATCTTTACTCTCCTTGACATTTCGCATTTATATTTTTTTTTTCTCTCTCTGTCTCTCTCTATCGCAGTCAGTCACTCACACATGCCCACACAAATACTTAAATTCATACTTAACTCCTTAAACTTCCTTGGCCTGTCAGCGGGTTCAGAGTGACATTCCTGACACTCGTAACTACATACCTTTCCTATTCGTTTCACTGGATTTACTAAAGAATTCATTGTAGTTACTTCCTTAAGGTGAATAACAGAATATGCTGGGACTTTAAGAGCTTAAACAGCCTCACACACAAAAGTGTGTGATCTCCTCAAGGAGTTCTCAGCAAATTCCCATACTGAAGGACATGGTGAGATAAGGGAAGGCTGAGATGACCTTGCTCACACTGCTGAGTCTACGCCGTGATAAAAGACGCCTCTAGTGCCTGATACATTCCCAGTGGCTCTGTGACGAGAGACGCATAAGCATTTCCAAACATTTACATACATACGTGCAACGATTAAAACTCAACACGCACATGGGTGCAGAGGCTCCCAGCTCTCCCTGCCATTATTTTCTGCAATTACGTTGTCTTCGACAGTGACAGCAAACCTTGGATCTTCACTAATACAATAGGAATTGCATTAATGCCTTATTGCAATCCGTTGGTTCAAAGTAAGGCGGCTCAAAACTTGTAGTCCTTAAATGCAATCAGTTTGAGAACCGTAAACTTCTATATGATCAACTAACAAGAAATGTAAAAATTAAAATGCACATACTATACTCACACAAACAGTATCCTGATATATATATATATATATATATATATATATATATATATATATATATATATATATATATATATATATATATATATATATAATATCCTCGTCTTGTAAAAATATAATAAGCAAATTCTCACCATTATAACCTTCTCATTGAAGTTAAAACTAGTTTATAAAATATATTGTTAATATACTCTTTATTTTTTGATATTTTTGTAAGCAATTTTGTGTAGTATTATGTAGACCCCAGAAAAAAGGAGTTGCTGCTTTCAGAAAAATACATTTACAATATTAAAATAAATTATAATCAGTTCCTGAAATGGCAGAATCCTTTATGCAACAACAACAAAAAAAAAAAACAGTAGTACATTTATGACCTGGTGTATTGTTAGATCTAAAAGCTTTAGATATAAAGCTTTCTCCTATGGAAAATAGTTGTGAATTAAGAAAACAGATGAGTGCGAGAGTGTATGAGTGTGTGTGTGTGTGTGTGTGTGTGAGTGTTATGAGGGTAGGTGCATGCACGTAGGAGAGGTGAGTCAGACCCAGCAATCCAAATAAGACCGAGATCTAGAGTGAGTGATTAATCACACAGGTCAAGAATGTATTAAAGAGCTGTCACTCCATTTGTTAAAGTCATTACCTCAAGCTCTTCACCACAGATGTGGAGCACAAAATGTTGGCTGTTTGCTCTTTCACTTATCTTGGCTGTTTAGTAAAATACAGCAGGCACTGATCAGCCTGCCAAGCATAAAATTCCCCTCACACACTTGATTACTGTCTGCGTACGCTGTTAACCGTCAGCGTGTAGGTTAGACGGTAGCTGGTGTGACGTAACAAACTAAAAACGGCTGCACGAGTCAAAAACAAAATCTCATTGGCTTGTCTTTTTACAAACGTGTGAAGTACTTTACAGATCAGAGCGACGGTATCGATACTGAGATTGAGACTAGTATTGATATGAAATGAAATAACATGGAATATTAATTACTTCGAGGACAACGTGATCCGAATGATCTTGATAACAATAATCATCGGGCTGGACATAATAACAGGCGAGATGTCTTGACATCTTAAAAACAAAGGAATCAAACTGTTACTCTACATTATTCAACACGCTTTGCACTTGGATCTGATTACAAGTGCATTTAGTGATGTAATACTTATCGAGGACAGCGCAGGGCCACATCAATAGCGGGAGCAGCTGAAAAGTTCAAGCCTGTATAAAAACTCTGCCAGCTGCGGGATATTTCTGATGCTCTACAAGACCCACGCTGAGAGCCAATTATTTTAGGTGTGTAAAGGGTGCATGTGTTGGTGTGTGTTCAACTGTGTTTGCGGGACGGAGGAGACAGACAGATTTTACAGCTTGACGCCCAACTGTGTGCTTAACAAGTGTCTGACAGCTGATCGGTTTTCAAAGAGTTCACCAAATGCCACACGGGCACGTCAAAAGATGGGGCGAGTGAATCCGTGCAGTCAATCCAACTTATAATATGATCTTGACAATCCATTTTAGAACCAAGATTTTATGTCCTGACAATCTGTATTGCAAACTCAGCGGTGATGTAGTGAGTTTCTGTTCGAATGAAATTAGGAATTAGAAATATTGGGGTGATATGGTCGTGAAAAAAAAAAAAAAAAAGCATGGAAGCATGGAAACTTCATCCCGAAAGGCGCCAACGATGAAGTGTGTACACGTGTTCATTACTCACCATGAGTGAAGTTAGAGCTGAATCCCAGCAGAAGAAGAAGAAGAAGAAGAAGAAGCAGCCGGGCCATCAAAGAGCCTTCAGCAACCTGCTCCAACAACCGGGGCATGAGTGTGTGCGTCTCCAGCCGAAACTCTGCCCGCCACACACGCCCGCTGCACTGTCTCCTCTGCTACTCCACACTGATGGCCTGGCGGGAGAGAAACGAGAAAGACACAGCGAGAGAGAGAGAGAGAGGAGGAAGAGGAGGAGGAGGAGGGAGGGTGTTACTGTTACTGAGCTGCTCGCTCTCTCTCACACACAACATACCGTCACACACAAGCAGTGTCGCCCCTGTAGGTTTGGGCCATCCCACTCTGCCCGCACACCTCTCACTGGGGTGCAGACCGAGGGAGGGCTGTGTTCTAAAAAAGGAGGCCAGGGGAGGAGGCCAAAATTTTGACCCTTAAAGACAGAGAGAAAGAGACCGGCTAAGCTCTCTTGTGTGTGAATGCGACTCCCACGGACAGCTGCTTTTCGGCTTCGAGGAGGATGATCAGCTACGAAAGAGCTCCGTTAATTGCAAAAGCAAAAAGTGCGCAAATGTTGTGACCAATACGTTTTGACATAAACACTTATTTGAGTTAGAGAACATCACAAGCCTGGTGGAGTCCCGCACGCCACGGTTCAAGGTTCCTTTTTATCCGTTTGGTTAGGTATTTCCTCCTCAGCTATTCACCGCGCTGTCATTTGAGTGACACGTTATTATGGCGCACAAAGCAGCCAGTGAAAACACACGACGTGCACAACAAAAGGCATTCACACGTCAGGTGATTATAAGCTTCACCTCCAGGCCGTGTCACGCCCCCTTCTGCCCCCCCTACTGATGCTATTTCCCCCCGCTGGAAACTCCCCCCCCGGATAACGCAGCAAAAGACTTTCTGGGAGTTACAAGTTAAGCCGATTAAGCGCGCTATTACCGAGATTACATCAAGGCAGCCATAGCAGTTATATCCCATAAAGCATAATTGGGCTGACACTTTCCACGGTGTGGTCAAAGTGAGGGCGGCAAACGTCGCACCCGTGCAGCATGGGCCGTGAGCGCTATAAACATCACTGTTTCCTTTTGTCAAAGTCTATAATGCGTGAACGCGCACACATTCCATTAGGCACTACCAAAAGTCATTCCATTAGGAAAATGTTATGACATGTACAGGTCAATTCAACCTGTGATTAATGAGCATCCAATTTATCACTGCGCTTTATCGCTGGTTTCTCTCCGCAGCTCATGCATCTCCCACTCGGGAGAATCAAGAGCCATTGATCATCTCCATTCAAAGACCTCCACACAGAGATGAATCGCTTGGCTTTATCCCCCTTTCCGGCCTGCTGGGTGCCCTACGGCCCCCTTTTCGCCTGCCATTCTCTCTCTTCTCTGTCCATGGCACTCTGTGGAGCCTCTGGAGGCGGATGACTGAGAGATGGGTATGTGTGAGAGGGAAATGGAGAGAAAGAAAAAGTCTGATCTGGGCCGTGGGGAGGTCAGCGGTGAGGAAGTGATGTGAACACTGCTCTGTGGGCTTATTCAGGTACTGCTGCTGTCGCTACCGCCGTGATCAGAGAGACCTCTTTGGAACACAGCTCACACGATGAGTTGCAAGTGGGTCAGCAAAACATAATCACACCGTCAGACACACACTCGCTCAAATGCCCCGTGTGAGGTCAGCCTGCCCTGCTGAATCTTCTAAAGCGGTCGCGTATAGACATGGGCTCGTGGAACTTCCATAAACACTCCTCTCTCTGCTTATACTCCCTCATGTTCTTCCCTTACTCCAAACAGCAAATGGGCCAGTCCCTAAATGGCCATTTTTACAGCCTTCACACTGCTACATTTGGCTGGATATATCCTAAACAGAAGCAAAACTTAGAGCAAAAACAATAAGCAAAGTAGAGCAGGGCAATTCAAAAGAGAACCATTTTTTCAGGATCAATGTCACATCAGCAGTTTTATTACTGATGGAAATAACCTATCAAACGTGGGCCAAAGAAAATCCTCAGGCCTGTTAAAGGAATATCGCTATCTACTGCATCTGTAGTGCAGGTATTACTACAGACGGGGGAAAAAGCAACACATTTCCCTGTAGTGAATATTAAAAAAATACAACCTAGTAACTTCTGTCAATAAATGTTTATTTAAAAACACTAATTCAAAGGTTTTATTGCTCTGTCCAATCTACAAAACAATGAGGGTAATGATTAACCACAAATTCCTCCCTCTGAAAAAGTTATCCCATCAATGAAAGAACAAAATCTGTTCTACAAAATGTTTTTGGATAAACGTTTATTGGAAGGACAACTGCCCTTAGACTTCCATTATAACTGAGCTGAGAGTAAAATGGGTTTCTGTTCTTTTCACAATGTGTTAAGATTATATAGTACATTGAAATTAGGCTGGGTAAGTAAAGATCTACCTGTGCCAGGCGATTAAGAGAGCCAGGAGCATATGCTTTCTCAACTCTGATCTTGCTCACATTAGGAGAAAATCAGCTCGACAAGCACAAAATTCACAGCTCAACCGAAGAGCAAAGAGCAACCCCAAAAAAGCCATGAAGGCACAGATTCTTAAGTTACAATGGCCATTGAAGGAATGCATGCTAGCAGCAATGTTCTGCTTCACGCCAGAATTAACCCCTAGGACTGCGAATTTTTCAGTGGGGGAGATTTTGGGGTGGGGATGGGGTATGGTGTGTCAAACCATGCACTTCCTTGAGCCCAACAGCTGCATGAAGCTGGGAAACACAATCAGGATCCCGCCACCCAGAGGCCTGACATCATCGCCGGCTTTCCTCTGGCTCTGTCCCCTGCACTCATCACTTCTGGCTCTGCTGAAAGACCCCTCACAAACACCCTTTACACACTTGCCCTCTCCAGTGCTCAGGCCCCAGACACCAACTCATGATCACATCATCATCAGCCAAGTGGATGGAGAGACTTTGAGGAAAGAAACAAGTCTATAAAAAAGGCTAGATAAATAAATATGGTGAGGTAATTACGCATCTGCTAAAGCTCCACACACAGCCTGACTGCTTTTTTTCTAAAATAAATCCGCCGTTGAATAAAGGTTTGGAAAAGAAAGTACCGACTTATGAGTGCTTGTTACTCAATGTGCAATGAAAATTAGGATTTGAAATTTGCACGGTATGCTAACCTAATCTTTTTTTTTGTTTGTTTTATGACAATTTTGTAGTGTCAGGCTACTAATCACGCTATTTAAAAACACACACAAGCTGGTGGTGAAAATTAAAGAAAATATTTACTACAAAATCTACAGTGAGGGGAAAAAAGTATTTGATCCCCTGCTGATTTTGTACGTTTGCCCACTGACAAAGAAATGATCAGTCTATAATTTTAATGGTAGGTGTATTTTAACAGTGAGAGACAGAATAACAACAAAAAAATCCAGAAAAACACATTTCAAAAAAGGTATAAATTGATTTGAATTTTAATGAGGGGAAATAAGTATTTGATCCCCTATCAATCAGCAAGATTTCTGGCTCCCAGGTGTCTTTTACACAGGTAATGAGCTGAGATTAGGAGCACTCTCTTAAAGGGACTGCTCCGAATCTCAGTTTGTTACCTGTATAAAAGACACCTGTCCACAGAAGCGATCAATCAATCAGATTCCAAACTCTCCACCATGGCCAAGACCAAAGAGCTGTCCAAGGATGTCAGGGACAAGATTGTAGACCTACACAAGGCTGGAATGGGCTACAAGACCATCGCCAAGCAGCTTGGTGAGAAGGTGACAACAGTTGGTGCGATTATTCGCAAATGGAAGAAACTGTCAGTCTCCCTCGGTCTGGGGCTCCATGCAAGATCTCACCTCGTGGAGTTTCAATGATCATGACAACGGTGAGGAATCAGCCCAGAACTACACAGGAGGATCTTGTTAATGATCTCAAGGCAGCTGGGACCATAGTCACCAAGAAAACAATTGGTAACACACTACGCCGTGAAGGACTGAAATCCTGCAGCGCCCGCAAGGTCCCCCTGCTCAAGAAAGCACATGTACAGGCCCATCTGAAGTTTGCCTGAATGATTCAGAGGAGAACTGGGTGAAAGTGTTGTGGTCAGGTGTGGTCAGATCTCTTTGGCATCAACTCAACTCGCCGTGTTTGGAGGAGGAGGAATGCTGCCTATGACCCCAAGTCATAACACCATCCCCACCATCAAACATGGAGGTGGGAACATTATGCTTTGGGGGTGTTTTTCTGCTAAGGGGACAGGACAACTGCACCGCATCAAAGGGACGATGGACGGGGCCATGTACCGTCAAATCTTGGGTGAGAACCTCCTTCCCTCAGCCAGGGCATTGAAAATGACCTTAATGACTTGGAGAGGATCTGCAAAGAGGAGTGGGACAAAATCCCTCCTGAGATGTGTGCAAACCTGGTGGCCAACTATAAGAAACGTCTGACCTCTGTGATTGCCAACAAGGGTTTAGCCACCAAGTACTAAGTCGAAGGGGTCAAATACTTATTTCACTCATTAAAAATGCGAATCAATTTATAACTTTTTTGAAATGTGTTTTTCTGGATTTTTTTGTTGTTATTCTGTCTCTCACTGTTAAAATACACCTACCATTAAAATTATAGACTGATCATTTCTTTGTCAGTGGGCAAACGTACAAAATCAGCAGGGGATCAAATACTTTTTCCACCCCAATGTATGTACAATAGCTTATTTGCCAAAAAAGATCAATCCCCTAATTGTTTTTTTTCCTAGAACGATACTTTCGAGAATCAATTTTTTCATGAAATCTTACAGTCATGTCACTTATCATACTGTCATTATAATGCCGTTAGAGCATGGTGGTGTGCAGCACTGTTTTCTCCAAAAATATTTGAGTTGTGGTCTGCAATGCCATGTTCTTGACGGCTCCAGCAGGAGGGGGTAGTGACATTTTCAAAGCCGGACACAAAATGGATGAGAACTAAAAAAATAAATAAATAAATTAACGTGTACAGCCGTGGCCAAAAGTTTTGAGAATGACACAAATATTAATTTTCACAAAGTCTACTGCTTCAGTGTTTTTAGATCTTTTTGTCAGATGTTACTAACTGTTACTGAAGTATAATCACAAGCATTTCATAAGTGTCAATGGCTTTTATTGACAATTACATGAAGTTTATGCAAAGAGTCAATATTTGCAGTGTTGACCCTTCTTTTTTAAGACTTCTGCAATTCGCCCTGGCATGCCGTCAATCAACTTCTGGGCCACATCCTGACTGATGGCAGCCCATTCTTGCATAATCAATGCTTGGAGTTTGTCAGAGTTTGTGGGTTTTTGTTTGTCCACCCGCCTCTTGAGGATTGACCACAAATTCTCAATGGGATTAAGGTCTGGGGAGTTTCCTGGCCATGGACCAAAAATGTCGATGTTTTGTTCCCCGAGCCACTTCGTTATCACTTTTGCCTTGTGGCAAGGTGCCCCATCATGCTGGAAAAGGCATTGTTCGTCACCAAACTGTTCTTGGATGGTTGGGAGAAGTTGCTCTCTGAGGATGTTTTTGTACCATTCTTTATTCATGGCTGTGTTCTTAGGCAAAATTGTGAGTGAGCCCACTCCCTTGGCTGAGAAGCAACCCCACACATGAGTGGTCTCAGGATGCTTTACTGTTGGCATGACACAGGACTGATGGTAGCGCTCACCTTTTCTTCTCCGGACAAGCTTTTTTCCAGATGCCCCAAACAATCGGAAAGGGGATTCCTCAGAGAAAATGACATTACCCCAGTCCTCAGCAGTCCAATCCCTGTACTTTTTGCAGAATAGCAGTCTGTCCCTGATGTTTTTCCTGGAGAGAAGTGGCTCCTTTGCTGCCCTTCTTGACACCAGGCCATCCTCCAAAAGTCTTCGCCTTACTGTGCGTGCAGACGCACTCACACCTGCCTGCTGCCATTCCTGAGCAAGCTCTGCACTGGTGGTGCCCCGATCCCACAGCTGAATCAACTTTAGGAGACGGTCCTGGTGCTTGCTGGACTTTCTTAGGCGCCCTGAAGCCTTCTTCACAACAGTTGAACCTCTCTCCTTGAAGGTCTTGATGATCCGATAAATGGTTGATTTAGGTGCAATCTTACTAGCTGCAATATCCTTGCCTGTGAATCCCTTTTTGTGCAAAGCAATGATGGCTGCACGTGTTTCCTTGCAGGTAACCATAGTTAACAGAGGAAGAACAATAATTTCAAGCACCACCCTCCTTTTAAAGCTTCCAGTCTGTTATTCTAACATGAGAGAATCATGAGAGAATCACTGACATGATGTCAGCTGGTCCTTTTGTGGAAGGGCTGAAATGCAGTGGACATGTTTTTTTGGGATTAAGTTCATTTTCATGGCAAAGAGGGACTTTGAAATTAATTGCAATTCATCTGATCACTCTTCATAACATTCTGGAATATATTAAAGTTGCCATCATAAAAACTGAGGCAGCAGACTTTGTAAAAATTAATATTTGTGTCATTCTCAAAACTTTTGGCCACGGCTGTACATTTAGTCAGTATCTTGAAAAAGTCAATTTTTACCAGTGGGGTAACTGTCCGAACATTAACCGTGACTAAGCATGAACCGTGACATCATAACAACCCTAATGATAAACATGGTTAAAATGTGTTTATAAAAATGCTGATGCTTGCCTGTTGTAGATGCTGAAATCAAAAGATTATAACTTTTTTGCTTGAAGTGATGAACTACCTTATTGGCTCTAGTCTGTAGTTAAGGATAAAATCAATCAAGTCATCACCTTTCCCCATCAATATCAATACATTTAGCTTATTTATAGTTATTAATAGTTGCTTATTATGTCAGCACTCAAAATCTGAGACAGTGGTTTTGACATTGTGCAGTGCTACTGTTGTCATAGACATCTAACAAGGGATACCTTAACACAGGGGGGGTCAAACATACAGCCTGTGGCACAATCAAGTTTCTAATTGGGCACACCAAATGAATTTAGAATCTGTTTTATGAATTAAAATCATCTTGTGGACCATAATTGAGTTGAGAGAGCTAGTCTCTGTGATTCCACTAGGGGGGAAATACAACAACAATATACTTTTGATTACATTTCATTAACAAGCTGAAAACGTGATGCTCTAACCATGTCCCTTTCCAAAATAAGTCATTCAGAACTAGGAACGGGGTGAATACTTATGCACAATTATTTTTTTAAAATTTGTAAATAAGTCTGCAAACTATATTGATTTTTCCCCAATTCAATATTATTATATTAATTGTCATTTTTTTAGATTCATGACATAAAATCCCAGTTCAGGTGGGGAGTGTATGCAAGCCACTGTGTATACAATATATGGTAAAACCACATTTTTGTGTGAGTTTTTTGTTTAATAATGGGAATTGTAGCAATACAATTCAATACAAAAAATTACACATCATTAACCCTTTTCGATGTAATTGGAATGAATACATTCAACATCTAAAATTTTCGAAGACTGTACATTTCCCCGTGACCCCCCATGTACACACGCCCAGCAGCACACAGGTTCTTGCGAGAGCCTGGCTCTACTGTTCCGCTTCCAATCTCTCTGCTCTCCAGCAGTGATCCATCAGTGAGAGAGAGAGAGAGAAAGAAAAAGAGAGCCTTCATGAATATGCAAAGCCAGCACAATGGGAAGCCGAAGCGCATTCTCCAAGCCATTGAGGCTTTGAAGTAAGAAAAAATAAAAAGAATGCCAGGCTCAGGGAAAAAGAAAAGGAAAGAAACTCCAAATGAGGGATAAGAAATTGTCACAGTGAAGTCGCCGTGAAAAGAAGGGAAAGATGAGAAAGAAGAGAGTGCAAAGAAGCATTTCTCTCTCTCTCTCTCTCTCTCTCTCTGGAGAAAGAGGTGTTTGTGTGGTTTAATGAGGGAAAAGTGTCAGCTTGCCTTGCCTTGGGAAACGCAGCATAATAAAACAGACTTTGAAACCCCACACAGAGAATTGCATCATCATTAAAACGCCAAAAGCAGAATTTTTCTATCCCTGTATTTTGTTTTTCATTCATTCGAATTGCATTAAAGCTAATTTGATCTGATTTTTAACAGGTGAAAATCCCAAATTTTGTAAATGTCCATGCTTTGTCAGAACCACAATGTAAGGCACCTTCATCCGACTAACTGCTTACGAATCAGATACATGTGAGCTTGAGCACATGCCAACAAAGCAAAAAGTGTCTTCATATTTCACTTCATGGCAGTTTCAGTTGCATAAAGATTCGCAACTAATAATTATATGTGTGAGGGATAGCTACAGGCCCACACAGTTCCTGTGCAGCCATGCCAACTGAGGCAGGCATAAATGCCATCACATTTGTGACGCTTGTAAACATCTCACCTGCAGGCCGCTCAGGTCATTAGCATGCTCCCTCACAGACGGTAAACACTGCCGTTACCAAAGCAAACATGGCTCGAGGCAAACTCCCTGATTAGCAGCAAATAAAGTAGAACTGATTGTTTTTTGGCATGTGTGTTAACGCTCCCTCCGATTCCTGACACTTAAGGAAAAAAGGAAGCATCGAGCTGTCAATCTGACTCAATCTGAGGTGATGTGATCATGCTGAGGCCTGAACTGCTGCCAGCTTTAAGAAAGAACTCAGACGGAAGTCGAGGCCGGCCCAAGAAAACAAGCGCTGTCGGAGTGAATCACATACACACTACATCTCAGTAAAAGCCATGGGGCGATGCCTGCAGTTGTAAAAATGTGAAAATCACCTCTAAGGCTAAAGCATGAAAAAAGTTACGACTAGTCTGGCGTGGTGGTCATTTTTACTACATGAAATCTTTATTTTTACCAAACTTATTACATTAAACTCTGCTAAAGGCAGACCACAGACTGTTTACATGTATGTGAGAAGGATATGGATATGGTTTGGTCTGAAGGCTAAAAGGATGAATCTCCATAAAACTGCTTCCTGTTTAAGAGAATGCATAGAGTATATTCATTTTTATTTTTTATTTTTTTTTATATCAAAGATGGAGAAAAGTAGGATCAAAAACCCAGAAGTTGAGGATTCTTAAGAAGCCTTTAATGGGGTTTCCGGATGTCTGGTAAAGGTCTGGAACTGTGCTGAATGGAGAAGCAGCTGTTAGATGTTGGGTGTCTGGGGTTGGTTCTCGGCTCTGGGGAGCTGTAGAGACTCCAGCATTCCCACTGAAATCTGACGCGGACTCAACGCTGCATCTCTGGATCTTGTCATTTTTCAGCTCACCCCACAAATCTAGTCGTACATTCAACCTCCATCATCCATGCTGGAATAAAGTGAAGTCTTTTCAGTGCTTAAAGATTCTGTAGGATAGTTTGGACAATATAAATAGGTGTTGTTGGCATCGAAGTTGTTGACAATGTTGTTGTAGGGCAATGACTAATGGAGCAATTTATAACTAAACTGAACTGTTATCAAGCTCATCTAAACATCAAGATTATACCACAAAGGCAAAAGTAGTTCATGGTTAAAGTTCAGCACCGTAAGGCCATTCAGAGCTTAAGACATCATTCTGGAAAACCAGAAAGTAATAATAATAAGAATAAGAAGAATAAGAATAAGGGTTGGATCTCCTCATTCACCACCAGTGTGTAGCATCCACCTGGACGATGTGACGGCAGCCATAGTGCGCCAGAATGCCCACCACACACCAGCTATTGGTGGAGAAGAGGACAGAGTGATGTAGCCAATTCAGGGATGGAGGGCCATGATAGATAAAGGCCATTGGCGGAATTTCACCTGGACACCGGGGTTATACCCCTACTCTTTACAAGAAGTGTCCTGGGATTTTTTAATGACCACAGAGAGTCAGGACCTCGGTTTAGCGTCTCATTCAAAAGACGTTTTTACAGTATAGTGTCCCCATCACTATACTGGGGCATTAGAACCTACACAGACCACAGGGTGAGCACCACCTGCTGGCCTCCCTAATACCACTTCCAGCAGCAAACTTAGTTTTCCCCCAGGATGTCTCCCAACCAGGTACTGGCCAGGCTCAACCCTATTTAGCTTCAGTGGGAAACCGGGTGAGAGCTGTAGGGTGATATGGCTCTGGCAAGTATAAACAATTACAGATCCCCAAAAGGAGGGCTGAGTGATACAGAAAATCACCCATTCCATTAGGCTTGTGAGATTGTGTGCAATATGCCTTCACCCTATCGTGCCCTCTAAGTATCACCGATTGACAACAGTATCGTCTCTGCAGCGACACAGAGAGGAAGGAAAACAAGGAGGCATTGCCAGACATACGTAACGCACCAAGTCCTATGGCAAATTCAAATTCCAAGACTGTCACAGAGCCTCTAGGCAAGGCCCTTGCTTAGCAACATGCTGCATTGCAATTGTATTGTGTTCCCTTACTTTGTATAAAATCATCTAATACATCTAAGGAAATTGTACCCAACAGAACTGCTGAACTGTATTATAAGGTGACATAAAATATATTCAGTGAAAGAGTCCATTTAACACTATTTATTCTACAGGGTCAAGCTTGACCTAAAGCTGTTTGTTTATTGCTCCATTAACTGTGAAAGAATGTGCTGAGTCCCAGAGGATAGAAGACATAGAGGAAGTTATTTCAAATGTGGCATGCTGAAAAACGCCGGATCCCATCCATTTCACAAGTGCACACTTGGGGCATCGCAGCGGAACCTTCAGAGAATCTTCATTTCTCACATAAACCATAGCGCCTGTGGCAAGGCTCCAGGCTGTCAGACCTTCCATGCAAAGTAATATACAACTCTAGCACACAAAACGGCCTTTGAGCTGAAGTCGGCATTGTCAATGAAAGCAAGCCGGAGGCCACGATGCCACATTAATGTGATCATTTTTGACATTCTGTACAATTAAAGCAAAACTAAGCAGTTACAGGGATCTTATAGGGAGCCTAGGAAAAGTTACAGACACTGGACTTGTGTTATAATCTTGAAGACATTTCACCACTCATCCCATGTCTACCAAGTTTCTAATATCATTCATTCATTCTTCTACGGTCATGGTTGTGGTATTTCCGGCACCTATCCTGGGAACACTTTGTGTGAAGTGGGAATGCATCTACCACCATGTTTTTTGGGAGGAAACCCAAAGAACCCGACATGGACACGGGGAGAACATGTAAAACTCCACATAAACAGCAACTTAAGATCAGGCTCTACCTGGAGCTGTGAACTGCAACACTATGCTGACCCCAGTACCATTCAAAATATACTAAACATGTTTTAGTAGATTATACCTTATACATTAAAAATATTTTATGCACAGCTTATGTTTTGTGGGTAATATTCCCATGTTCAAAGCTAACCCTAAATCCACCTGCTGCTCTTGATGATCCGGTGGGCCACAGCAACATTTAATACACTCACACTCGCTTATTGCTGTCCGGCCCCTGCCTGGAACAGGAGTGCCTCATCCAGAGCGAGAGAGCTGTACTTTTCCATAGCTGTGGCAACATGAGCTAGTAGCCAAGAACAGCACTAGTGTTCCTCCAGGCCCCTCCAGCGCCACACTAAGCCTCTCTCGCTTGCTAGACGCTAATGAGAGGAGCACCTTGTTTGTGTCAAGCCTGCCTGCCAAATCACTACAGCTCACTTTCCTCACACTGGAACATGGTGTTGGAATAACTCAAAGGAAAAGGGTGGCCCAATTCCATGGTACCACCAAGGCTGAATGCAGTCCGAGGAATCATGATGATACACACCATTTGTCCTCTTGCTAACTGTTGCCTCATTTGGAGATATACACAGGGTTGTTGTGTTTACTCCAATGAAACTCTACTGAATTTAATTGTGGTGATACCACCTTTTCCTTTAGTGCCCTTTCTGTTGAAGTTTGGAAAGTTGGAGAAAATGTATTTCCTCAAAGGCAATGGTGCCCAGAATCCACAAACCCCATGCTACAGTATCTGAGGAGTCATGGTGGTTAAATTAATTAATCTTACAGAAGGTATTGTCTAAAACCAAGCATAGAACTGAGCAGCTGATTGTCCAGATCAGCATCTCTTGACAGGAGATATTGGTGGGGCAGAAAGACATTAATAACAAGATAGCCTCAAACAAAATTATTTTCGTAGACTCTCACAATTCCCTTATGCTACAGACTAGTATCTAGTGATTTTTTTCCCCATAAGGTAACCCCATAATAGGTAAACAACATACAGTCTACAGCACATTTTGAATGGTTTTAGATTTTCAACTTTTGTTGAACTGTGTTTGAGGTAATATCATTAGCCAGTGTTCACAGGTTTCAGCTCAATTTCCAGCCCAACTACATCCCAAAAACCACAAAGACCTGGAACTAGCACAAAAAAAAAAATTAGGCGTTGGAAAAGGGAGACCGCTTCTTTTTGCTTTTTTTCCCTCAGCCTTTGTTTGGGGAAACAAGTATTTCACGCATATTTCAGATGTACTGTATGCACATTATCCATTCAATAATCCCCCTTTTCCTTTCCCAATATTTGTAATATCTCTTACAATAGAAATAGTTCTGTGAATCATAGATACATTCTCTGAGCTTAATGCTCTCTTATTGCTATAAGACAATCCCGTCATTAACTGTTCTGTCTGCTGCTCCTCTCCAAAGCATAGGGCAGCATGATTCCTGCATCAATAGATCACTATTAGCGCTTATTGCATATAATTTTTTAAAAATTATTATTACAAAGTGCAATCATAACTTGATGGAAGCTAAGTGGGGCAGTGAACATCAATGGAACACTGGTTTATATCTGTCAAATAGCAATTTTTTTTAACGTCACTTACTAATTAGTATTAGAGAATCAGTATTCCATTAGTATTAGCATTGAAATCAGTATTTCAACGTAATTAAATCTCTATGGCGTTGTAAATGAGGACTGTATGAAGATTAGCATTGTATCGGATGTCTGATATAAATGGTGGGGCTCTGGTTAAATGGTTAAGAGCCCTGCACAAGAACTCAAGAGTAACTCTGGCAGCTCTGACACTGGAACAATCTAGTACAATCCAGTGGAGAAGCTGAGCTTATTGCATGAAGATTTGTCTTCAGTTTCTGTTGCTCTTGGTTTGAGGGTCATGAGTTGAAGAAACACGTACACCTACGATAACATCACATAGGAGGACTTCGAAACTTTGTGGCAGAAACCCTGACTGTGAAAGAAATACATGCAGGGCAAACATGGGTTTGTGTGGTGTAGAAACTGAATCACAAGACCACCCGGCGAATTATGAAGAAAATAACAAGTCTGACACCTCCACTATGGCACAGCATTAGTAAGCAGTCACATGGAGCATTAATACTTCTGCTCTTTTACACCCACATTGAGTGTAAGAGAGAGAGAGAGAGAGAGAGAGAGAGAGAGAGAGAGAGAGAGAGAGAGAGAGAGCGAGAGAGAATAATGATCTACTGTGAATATGAAATATCGAAAGTTAGTAGGAGATTTGGGTAAGAGCCCCTGGTGCTAATAGTGTAGCACTAGCTGATGCTTTGCTTTCGGATCACACTAGGCTTTTTACACGGAGGAGCTGAGAAACAGACGAGCTCCTGTTTCAGACGCTTGTAAAACAATATTGCAAAAAGAATCATTACAGCACTTGAGAAATCAACACCTCCCTCACTCTCACTCACACACACACACACACACACACACACACACACACCCAACCTGCCTATGAGGGCTAGGATAGTGTGCCAAGTGAACACAAGGCAAGCAGAGCGGGAAAAGAGGGAGGATTTGCACACTTTAGACAAAGCCCCATTTTTGATCCTGTGTAATTAACCAAACGGTTCATAGCCCATAGAAAGGATAAATATTTACACTACTCCAGCAGGGCCAGGTGTGTTCGATTAAAATAAAAAAAGGGGACAGTAGTTGGTGGTGTGGGAATTTGGCTATGCCTTAATATGAAGAAAAAAGAAAAACACACACACACACACACAACTGTCTTGCCAAATCCACAGGAGCATTCTAATGAATGGATTGGGAAGTGTCTACATTGTACTCAAAATGACAGTACTAGTCAAATTTTCTAATTAAAGGCGACAAAAAGCAGCATGGACACCAGGGGTCACTGCTTTGGCCTGCCAACCCTTGCTGACCTCCACAGCTGTCTAACTGCATTAGGCAGGATGTGTGTCCATGTGACTCTGACACCTGCACTCCAATGGCTGGTTTGTTCCCATATGTTCACACATACACACACATATACACACATATAGAGGACATAGAGATGCAAGAATCCATTTTGTTAAATGACAGTGTCACAGATTTTGATCCATCCCTCACAGCTCCATACACAAACAAAAGTGTTTCAGAACATTCTACACTGTTTTGGGGCTTTACAAACTGCCCTCATCTTCCAAGTGAACCCAAAAACATGGGGGAGGACAAGGTGGGGCTTACTGTTCAGAGTTTGTTGTGGTCTCGACCCTTTGACACATCTTATAATAACAGGGGCAGGAGGGAGGGAGATCAGCACGGGTGAGTGGCGCTACACTGCAGGCCTGGCGTCACAAGTTCATGCCCTGGCTTCTATGTTCACACTGCAAAAACAAAAGGATTACACAGAGACCGCACTAACGAGGTCCCTGCACAGACAGGGGCGCCACCTGTCTACCCTCGGCAATTAGAAAAGCACGGACAAAACGGCCTCGGCTGCAAATGACCCTCAGACAGGTGAAATAGCCAAAATATGGAAACTGGGTCAGATAAGAACAAGAATTTAAAAAGAGAGACTTTGAGAGGTGTGATGTTCTGACTGCAGCAATGTGAGGAAAATACAGCACTGGGCAGTAGGCTTGATTGTTTTTCCCTGCTCGCAATTTACCTATGAAAAAAAAAAAAAAAAAAAAAAAAATCGATTGATTCGTACAAAGCCTCAAACAGGAAAACGCTTCATTTCAGGTTTAAAAAGAGCACGGAATGGCATAATAATATAACCAGCTGTGCAGTCAGGAACTGCTTGCTGGCAGCGGCAATTGCAAAAACTCAGCTGGATGGTGGATTTTCAAGTGATTCTGCAGTAATACGGAGTAAACAGTAAAAAACTGTAACATTGTGCATTTTCTATACAATCATTTAGAAATCTTTGTGTTAACTGGTGGAGGAGAGAAAAAAAACAGTGTTCTAAATCACTTTTTACCATTATTTCTTTACGATTAAAATTATTTGTTAGATTTGACACTTTTTTTCTTTTTTTTTTGCTGGCAGGTTTAATCTTTTTTTTTTTTAGGTCAAAATAGTGTCTTTTGGACAAAACCAAATGGAATCTTTGACCACTTTTAGCCACAATTTTGTCAGTGGCATCAGTAATAAACAGAACGTCCAGTGAAGAACATGTGGCTTCCGGGCGTTCTCAGTTAATATCAGAGTATTCAGAATTGATTGTTTCATCTCCCGTTTAATTGGAGAGAAAAAGACTGCTCTTTTGGCTAATTTTTGACTGATAACTCGTACAAGAATTCTCCTAAGCAAAATACATGAAGGTCGGCAGGTCTGGAAATATAATGTAATCAGAGTAAATGTCACAGGACAAGATTGTGTGCAGATGATTAAACTTATAACTTATAATGGCACAAGCCTAGTGGCCAGTAAAGGGATGAGCAATGAACAGGAAAGGCTGCTTGGAGGAGCAGTGGCGTGCCTGGAAAGAACAGGTCCTCCAGGGTTCACAGAAGCTGTAATTATAGGGGGGAAAACTGGGGCGGTTTGGTGTGTTTACAATATCACACTTTTTCTAACAAGCGGTAATTGTGTGTATGCAGAGTGCGCGTGCAGGAATGTCTGAATGTGGCCAGGCTACAGGAGGAGAGTTTATTCAATTGACAATATGCTTTATGTCAAATTAGCATGGGAAAAACATGGCAAATTTCTGGTGTATTGCTTGGCTTTATTTCCTCTCCCAAGCCTTGGTCTTAGCTCTCTAACAAATACTAAATCTCACCAATACACGTTAAAAACTAAAACAAAAAGCAAAAACAAAAAAAAGGATTATGATTGTATAGTCTTTTCTGTGGCTGAACACTGAAAAGCCGCTGTGGAGACGTAACAAGACAACAGGGACATTGTCTGCATTTTTTCACCCAATCCTCTGTCGTTTTGATTCTAATTTTAATTAATTTTGTCGGTGTGTGAGCATGTCTCTGTGTGTGTGTGTGTGTGTGTGCTTCTGTCAGAACACAAACATAGTGAGGCTACACAATTCCTGTCCCACAGCAGGTGTAGGGATCATCAACCACGCTTAGCTTCACAAATATAGTCAGGCCCCTGTTTGCCTTACACACACACTCACACACACACACACAATTAATTAGTTGTAAAAAAAAACAAAAAAACAAAAAAACCCTCATAAAAACTCTCTTACATTATTATATATGTATGATATATTGATGATGTACTTGTTGTATTAACAGAGCTTACTTGTTACATTCAGCTGTTGTAAACGCGCATAATATAGAAATGACGAAAAATCAATTTGAACTGGAACATCGGTCCAACAGTCTACAATACGGCTACATCGATTTACAAGCCTAGTGCTGGTTTGAATTGAAAGGGAAAATGGTTAAAGTGATACTGACATGGAATATCAATACACATGACAGCCAATGTACAGAGAGAGAGAGAGAGAGAGAGAGATAAAGCCCCCGCAATGCAACACCCAGTCAAAATATAAACAGTGCATACAGTTGAATATATTCTGCACTTTTTTTTTTTTTCATAGAAACGTCCTATTGTCAACAGAATATCTAATAACAAAACTAATAGCTTTTATTTATTGCCGTTCGAGAGCTCACAGAATTCAGAAATTGAGTTTGACATGCCTGGTCTACATGATGTGTATTTATATCGCTCAAAATAGACACATAACACACCATATATTTATGGTTTATAGTAAGTAGCACTGTCTATAAGTGTTGTATCTATAGGATTAACAGCTTTACCCCGTTACCCAGTCGCATTTCCACAAAAAAAATGTACTTATCCTTATTTAGTTGCTATTCTGTATCGTTCTGTATGCCAATTTTGGGTGGCAAAGCATATTTTTTGTGTAAATATTTTTATTTCTCATGTTATGTTGCGTCTGTGAATCTCACATCGAGGATCAGCAGCTCTGCAGGAAACCATAAAGAAGCACAGCCAAAAGAAAAAAAATGACTGATTGCTGCATAGTCTGAGTCTTTAGGAGTACAGAGAGATGAGTGCAGTGTGTGTGCACGTGTGCGTATGTGTGTGTGTGTGTGTGTGTGTGTGTGTGTTTCGGTGAGTGAGTGAATGAGACGAGGATGTGGGACCCTGAGGTACTCTGAGAGGCCTCAATGCATTCTGCAGGTCAAAGGATTCCATCACACACACACACACACACACACACACACACACACACAGAGTTAAGAAGCTTTGTGCAGAGCTCTCTCAGGTTTCTCGCAACCAGACGGGCCCTTGATGGATAGTTCTGAAGCGGAGGGAAACACGAAGCAGGGAGACCCCCGGCTGGGTCGGTTTAAGTTGAAGTGTCTCAGACAGAGAAAGAGTGAGAGAGAGAGAGAGAGAGAGAGAGAGAGAGAGGGAGAGAGAGAGAGAAAGAGAGAGAGAGAGAGAGAGAGAGAGAGAGAGAGGAAGGAAGGAAGGAAGGCAGGCTGCTCTGGACAGCAGCGGAAGAAAGGATCAAGAGCGTGAATTACAGCTAACCTTTCTTTGACTGACTAAGTGCAAAGCTCACTGCCTCAAGGAATGCTGAGCATCTCCGCTACTCACTCACCTGTGTGTGTGTGTGTGTGTGTGTGTGTGTGTGTCTGTCACCCCAGGCTTTAACCTTTTGACACTTAGACCTGACACTTAGATCCTTCCCGGAAAGGAGGTCTGTCTCTATCTCTCATTCAGAAACGATTTACATCTTGACACACGGTTAAAGATTCAGTCTATTAAAGATACATTTAAAGCACCCAATGATTCAATAATACACAATTCAATACACTGCAATACAATGTAATTTAGTATTGTGTAAATCAGGGGTTCTCAAACATTTTGTAGACAGGAAGCCCTTTAACGGTAAAAATGAATTCCACAGATCCCCTCTGTGATTCATGAATATTAAAAACTTTCAAATAATATTTTTTTTGGAGCAACAGTGATTTCTATTCCTGAACATTCTACCGACTGGACACGTTAGGTCTGAGTTGACGTAGGTGAGAAGCACTGGTGCGAATTATTTTAATTGAAAGAAAAAAGTGTTACCTTTGAGAAGAAGGAGGCCACGCCTCCTTTAGTGATATTGACAGGTGCAGAGGCCAAGCCTCTTTCTCTGGGAAAGACAGAAGTTTATACATATACATATAGAGGGAAACCAAAAGATTCACTGTGACAAACAAATAAAAGCCTCCTAGTAATAAAAAGAGCTTCAGACCTTACTGATACAGAGATTTCCGGATGGTAAGAATGTGCTTCTCACAGTACACCGGACTCTATACACTCCATGCGCTCTGAACCCACACCTGTCTCCTGACCTTTCTTTTATCACCAAGTCTGAGAATCTTCCTTCCGCAACAATAATAAATAATGCATTGTAGATAAGCCTCGCTCTTCCAAATGAACCTGGCAGCTCTTGAGAAAGCAGATGTGTATGCTACAGCGGCACTATCTTTTTAAATGCACCGTGTGTGTGTGTGTGTGTGTGTGTGTCTCACCTCTCCCACAGACCTCAGCCAGACTGTGTTAGCAGAGCAGAACGTTCCGGAGATGTGTGTGCTACTCTACGGCCCCTGCGGCACATCTGATACTGCTCACCACCTCTCATCTGGCCGCTTTGTTCTTCACAAGGCCATGAGAAATGCTCTTAGGTGTTTTATTTACAAAAATATACATCTCACTTCTAATGGAATTGTACCTGCAATATCCCATTTTAAGCACTATCTACAGTTTATATCTATAGTTTAGTGCACAGTTTATTTATAGCTATTTAAGTTAGATATATCATATTTATAGAGGGAAAGTTCTGCGTATTCTGCGTATCCTTACGCGGTTGCTTAAGACGATTTTCCAGGTGGTCCATTCAGATGATTACCTGCATGTAGCTCAGGCCTGCGATACTGCTAGATATTTTCCAAGACGGAGTTTTTCAGCAGTGTCTAAGAGATGCCTTTAAGCATGAAAAATACTATAGACAGATAGTTTTAGGGATAGGGATAGAAAATGCAGACTAAAGAAACTTTTTTTTCCTTTTGTCGTCACCTGCAATGATTGTAAATTTAAGGACAAATTAAAAAAATAAATAAATAGAAAGACTATAAAATCGTCGTTTTATATATAAATACTAAGATTGCAATCAAAGCATTTAAATAATCCTGTAATAGGAGTCTATGTAATATACTGCCAATATGTTGCTTTGTGAAGTCCTAGTTCAAACTATCCCACATCATGCAAGAAAATAGTCAGAATTGTGCTTAATCATCTGCCACAGTAGTGCATAAGGTTGTTGTTATGTACATCTGGTATCTTACATGTACGTAAGTCAACACTGAATGAACAATACATAAACAAAACGACCAAATGTTATAAATATTTGTCAAGAAACAGCGTGATTTTGTGAATTGACGGTAAGTGTAGCGATAAAGAATGGACAGTATGTGTGTGTGAAGTGTGCCTTAATTCATTTTAATTAAAACTCTACACACAGCAAACTGCCACAGCACTCAGAGGTTATCTACAGTATATCTATAACTATATCCTGATCAGACAGCTTTTAAAAATCTGCTGAACATGAGGCAATAATGGGAGTTGATTAATGGTATACAGCCTCTGCGCAAAATCAATAAAGAATGCAGTGCATAAGGCAGAACACGTGTACGCTGCTGACTGAGAGCATTTAAGACACGTAATACTGGCAGGTGTGTGTCAGCATAACCAGACTCCCTGATCTACAAATAAATCGAAAGTTTTTCTAGTAATATTGATCTTTCTTTTTTATCTCCAGCCATGAAAGTCTGACTGAAATTCACAAAGATCAGCGTCCGTTTAAATGATACAGTCTGTGACACGAGTTCACACCTTTACGCAGGAGTTGAGCGGTAATTAACTGGGAAGGATTTAAATGCAGACTCGAGAAGACTCATGCCGCGGTCGACCTTGTACGATTCCCAGGAAATTACTGGGAAACAGAAGCCAAAACCTATCCATTGCTGGGAAGCGCATAACGCTTATTGTCCTGCGCTACTTTAACCCTGCGTTCTAACTAAGTGAGAGGCGACTGTTCGTTTTCTACGCAAACGCACGACACCGAGCCACGATTTCACCGGCAGCGACAAAGCGACACGCGACATGTGAATAATGGTGTTTCTCCAGTTCCCTACACTACCTGCAATTAGTTCTCATTTACTATTTTACATGGAAAATGATTCACACATGATTCAATTATTCATTTCACTTCCATGTTACCTCAGTGTGGGGTTGTGACTATCATGTGGGGTTCGGGGGGGAGAAGCTCTGCTCTCTCACTTCCTCACATCTGCCTCAAATCACTGAGCGCTTTCTACATCATTGAAGTGCAATGGGGTGGAAATAATGGGACCGTGATCATTACAGACGTCACATGGACTCCTTCCATTCTGGAAATCTGCTTCAAGACATTTCTTGTGGTTAATTTCCTTTTTAACTGAAGAATGTAATTCACTAAACTGTTAATTGGATGAACAATTAAAAACAGCATACAATAAATAAATAAATAAATAAATAAATAAATAACAACTAACCAAATAAATCATGTGATCAAAAAGGTGTCAGAAGTCAGTTGCAAGTGTAACAATATGACGATACGATATTGATATCACAATATACATGTATATCGTGGATATAACACACGTCACACACATACCATGGATATTGTTCATGTTTTTCAAATTCTTATTGCTTCTTTATATAATTACAAACTTAGACTGATAGCAGCTGATTTGAAATGAATAGAGACGGCACGATATGAAAAATTTAAACTGAAGCCCTTCACAGTTAAACTCTTCAATATAATAATAAATCAATATATGTAAACATTGCCAGTTCCAAGAATACATTTCTTCTCCAAATCAAATTCCAAACTTTGCCATCTGTTACAGGATCTGATATCTGATATGTTTTCTCCGATATCCGATCCACCGTTTTTTTGGTTTTTTTTTTTTGCTCTTATTGGCCTGATACTGGATATCTGGACTCTGAAAATTAACATTTTGTTCATTATTTATGTAATTTTTTTACATATTTAAATTTTTTTGTTCTTTTCAGTCTTTAAGTTTTGTAATCATTTTTTGTAGACATTATATAAAGTATCAACATAATGTTTTTAAATGCAGCACTAGTGTATTGCTGGGAAATTGTCCGTAAACCTGTATATCATGATGCATATCGTATATCGTAGAAACCGTGAATCGTGATATGATATTTTTATCCAATCTCCCACCCAATGTTCAGATTCAAGCCGTGCACTCGGAGACATTCACAGAAAGTCACTTGGATGAAAATTCACAAACACTTCTCAGGATGCGCTGAGATTAAAACATGACGGGCAGAAAACACAATGAAGAGGCTTCTTTGTGGCTAATGACGAGAGCCCGTGCAAGTAATTAGCTAAATCGAGAACATCCTGAGTTTGCAACGTGACATCTGCCAACCTGGTCGTTTAGACAGATCAGTTTCCATTTCTCTTTCAGACCTTCACAAGCCTGAGCACTGATGAGCTTGTCTTACAAAGGAGAAAAATGTCAATAAATTAGCAAAGTGCTTCGACTCGCACATCATGTTGACATGAGGCGTCGGAAAACGGCGTGTCAGCAAACCTCGCGTTCGTTCTGTCCAGCTATCTGTCTGCGGCGCTTTAATATGATATGCATCAGGCTGTAATGCGCAGCCTGTAACACGTAGAATGATTAGACTATAAAAGGCTCTGATGATCAGACTATAAAACCCAATTATATGTGTTTTGCCCTGCTGTTGGGCTCGGTTCTGAAAACACAGGAAGTGGGTTCGAGAGAGTGGCAGGTCGGGTGCGATCGATAAGTCTGGCTGTCTGCGGGGCGTGATGCTTTCCTCTCCTCTTCCTCTCGTCAAGACCGTGCTATTTTTTTTTTTTGGTTTGCTAATGTATCTCTATATCCCTGCCGTCTGAAGCTTTCTCTCAGCAGTCAATAAACACTGGAAACGCTATCCATCTCTGAAAGATCTCTCCCTCACTTACTGTAAAGCCAGGGGCTCAGCTTCCCACGACACGACGGGAGATAATGAGATGAACGCAAAACGCTAAAAAAAGAACTTATATATATATATATATATATATATTATTGTTTTCTGCCCGTCATGTTTTAATCTCAGCGCATCCTGAGAAGTGTTTGTGAATTTTCATCCAAGTGAAAATATATATATATATATATATATATATATATATATATATTGCTCAGAAATTATTTTTAGTCTGCTTTACAGGGCTAGATGTCTGCAAAGTACATATTCGGCTTGACAAATGATTTCCGCCCACACATTAATCACACGAGTGTGACACACTCGACGACGGCGTGTTAGCAACCGAATGCAGGAACAACAGTCCCGGCAATGAACTGATACACACTTAATCTTTTTGGATTGATGAATGGCTTTGAAAACATCCCTCTGGAAAATACAAGAGAGGTTCTGTTAAATGTGCAGATACTAAAATGTGCACGCACACACACACACACACACACACACACACACACACACACACACACACACACACACACACACACACACACACACACACACACACACACACACACACACACACACACACACACACACACACACACACACACACACACACACACACACACACACACACAAACAACCTCTTGAGCCTACTGACCCGTTCTTCAAGACCAGGCTGGTTAAATTAGCAGCACCTGATGCGTGACAGTGTCAGTCAGAGGCCCTCTCTTTCACTGCTGTTTTGCTATCACATGGCTGCCATTAAGGAGCTACGTGCTCCAAACTGCTCATTTCCTCACAAAAAAAAAAAAAAAAAAAAAAAACCACAAAAAAAAAAAAAAAAAAGCACAACAGATGACTAAATTAGCATGATCTAAAAGCGTTAGCTGTTTACTCTGAAAGGATAATCGCTCCCAGAAACAAATTCAGTCCATGAACATTACAACCTTTCCTTATCATTGGGGTCATTTTATTGTGTATCTTTTACTTAGAAAGCTGCATTTTACTCTGAAAGCTAATTAAAGGTAGTCCATTATGTGCCATAAATCATTTTAAAAGTCCACAATACCGTGTAAAATAACCGCATCCAGAACAACACAAATTGGAATGACATAATCACCATGTTTGTATAGTATTATTAAAATCTCATCATGAAGAAGGCATTAAGAGTCAGTCTGTAACGCTGCTCCAGCAGCCTCGTGCCTCATAAGAGAAAGAAGAAAAAAAAGAACAATAACTCCAGACAGTAAGGTCGTAAATCGCCTGGGCTTCTTATCAGATTACTGGAGAATATCGGCTAGCTCGGCAGACACAATACTCAGCCTGTTGTGTCCAGTGGTGCGTCTAATGCCGTGAAGTTATCTTTTCTCTGCTGATCTCCACATGGCCTGATGCCACACTGTGCCCTTGAGCGTGTTCTAACAGAAAAGTGATACATCATATTTTCTTTATACAGCAAAGAGAGTGGCAGTGTATGCTTTCCCAGGAAACCGCATTAATCAGAAGAAGAATGCTCGTTAAAGACGTGGCAAAGCAAACAAAAGCCTATGACGCACTGGGGAAAAAAAAAAAAGATGCCCGATTATACAAGCTTGATAAGTAAGACACACTGGTGTTAAAATCTCCTCAGTGTTTGATGTATTGTATCATAATAGCTTATGTGGATAATTCGTTTTGTTATCATTTCAGGTGTACAGGGATGGACGAATAATAAATTCATTAGCTAGCCCAGGTACTCTAGTGTAAAAGCTCTAGTGTACTGCCCAGAAAGGTTAGCGTGTTTGCATCTTCAGGGTTGGGGGTTTGAATCCCACCTCTGCCCTGTGTGCGTGGAGATGCATGTTCTCCCCGTGCTTCGGGGGTTTCCGCCGGGTACACCGGTTTCCTCCCCCAGTCCAAAGACATGTAGGATTGTCCGTTGTGTGTGATTGTGCCCTGCGATGGGTTGGTACACCGTCCAGGGTGTCCCCCGCCTTGTGCCCAGAGTCCCCTGGGATAGTCTCCAGGCTCCCCGTGACCCTGTGTAGGATAAGCGGTATGGAAGATGGATGGATGGATGGATGGATGATGCTAGTTAAATGCATTAATATAGTCTAAGAATTACATGTCATTATCCTATGTTTAACAGCAAAGTGGCTGCGTGTAGTAAGTAGCAGAGTCATGAAACGGGTTTGTGACGCACTTTACGCTTAAACACAGCTACACACCAAGTGTCTTCCAAAAGTCAGGAGTTGGGTTCTTCATGGTTGAAAAACCAACTTTTACGAATTACGAATAAAAAAGCAAATAGCCTGCATGTCCACCCGTTGGTCTGAGGTTTTTTCCTGTCTTTCCAAGACATTACTAACCATTTGCAGGTGAAGGAGTGTTGTCATAGCTGAGCTCCCTGCTATGATGCGGTTGACGCGATTGCTCTAGGCTGGTGAAATGGATGCGCAGAATCAAAGCTCCACTTACCCCGACTGTATGCGGGCCCAACAGCCTGTAATTATGCAATCTGTCAGGATTAGACAGACACGAGAGTGACGAGCCTGTGGAGGTTTTGATTACTGACAGGCAGGGTGCAGCACAAAGGGAGAAGACCCCATTATTATCACGCAAATCTCTGCCCTTTCTAAAGCCCTAGAGCTCTAAATCCTCAAGAATACACCGATTCTTCTGGCTGCCATCATCTAATGCACTTATGATACTGTACCTGGCTGAAACTTGGAAGCCTAAAACCTAAACCATGAAGAAAATATCTTCCAATCGTGGGCTTCTGTGAGCTCAGGTATGTGGAAGGGGGTGGACAGCGCTTTCCTCCGAGTGTTTTACCCTGTCCTGTGATGCAGCATGAGTAGCAGAGTGAAAAGATGCACGGGTTGGCTTCATGTTGTCTTGGAAGAGCTACGTGTTTGCCCCACTCTCGCTGGTTGGTCGGGAGAGTTCGCTAGTAGGTGGGAATCGGCAACTAGTGCACTGATACACCTCCTGAGCAACTGCTTTGCTTTGCTTAAAATTCTAGAAAAGTCTAGAAAGAGGTAAGAAATCAGTAGTCTGAGTGTGCAAGCTTGCTGGCTAAACCTTGTCCCCTAGGGGCCACTAAAACTCTGCAGATATACTGTGAGAAACCACAGATACACTGCAAGCAATTAAATTACTATGTGTGACCGAACTCAGAGTTGACGTCAGAATAAATGAAATAATGCTGCATTGTTGCAAGCCTAAAAAGCTTTCCACACAATTTGTAGTTTTTCCACACGCACACAAAGAAGAAGAAGTTCCAAGAAGTCTGCTAATTAACAGTCTGATACGTGCAAGGATAAAGGAAACATACAACATTTTTTTTTGCTTAAGTTACGTATACACGCACACCATTATGCTTTTGTATGAGGAGATAATAGCTAATAGCATAGAATGCTATATAAAGTAGCATTTAAAGTTCACAGGGGCCTATTAAAGGCTACTGGCTAACAATTGAATTTGTGCAATGCAACAAGATAAAAGGAAGGGTCACTTTTCAAACACAGAGAGCTGTCTGAGCAGCTGTCTGTGCTGCTCTGTGTGTGGAGCTCTATTCTCGGCGGCGTGCGTGTAGAGAAGCGGCCATGCCGTGTAAGAGGAGAACGGGGAGAATGGAGAGGAACTCCACAGCTGTTCAGAGTTTGTCCTGCATCTGCAGCAACTGCCATGCTGCCAAATAAAAAGACAAATGTAATCAAAGCGTTGGCCCCCGACACACTCCTGTCTCCACCTTTTTTTTCTCTTTTCTTTTTCTTTTTTTTTTTGCGGCGCTCGTTTGTATCTCTATTCGTCTTATCTCTCCGCACACTAATGCACTAACAAATTAGAGCGGCGCAGTCCTACGGGCTGGGGCTGTGACTAAACCGCTCTCCTCACAAATCATGTAACGCTATCAGGCATCGCTCTAAGTGGATACTCGGGAGAGATAACCTACTCTGCAAAACAGCTCGGGACACAAACCCGATGACTAATCCCGGTCCTGTAGATCGCCAAGGAAAAGCGGTGAGGGAAGTGCTGAAAGCTTCTTTTGACGGCCCACCTGAGCGAGGCTCGGCCCTGCTTTGCTTCACAAAGGAGGTGTGACGAGCCGCGGTTTTATGTGTAACAGGACACCGCCGGATTTCAAACAAAACACTGCGATGAGGGCACTGCTAGTCGAGCTACTCTGACATCGACCTAAGCAAAAGCTACACATTCTAACTGATACAGTATATAAACACGAAACGTTTAAGGACGGTGTGTTTGGTGTATTTCCACATTGCACATAATTAAACAAATGTGCAGGGCTGGATACATACTAATAAAACTCTTTTATTCATTGGTCGGAAACACAGTAACATAAAAACTCAAACAAATCTTTACCAAGTGTGTGTAGAAATCATAAAAATCCCCTGAGCTCAAAGAACGACTCAATTGAGTCGGAGCTCAATAACATACACAGTTATTATATAAATAGAAATAACTTGCTTAAGACATTTTGCATATTCCACCTAGCGTTTATTATGTCTTTTTGTCCAAATATCCAGGGCAGACTGTATTTCCAAACCTTTACAGCTCTGTCCTTTGGCTCGACTTGATTCACGTCCTGCATTCGGGTTGATTCAGAGTCGAATCACTTTCTCACTGAGATCGAATCGTTCTAGCTTTTACTTGGATCTTGACCAAGACCACCTTGCTCAGACGTTCTCAGATTGAATGTTCTGCTTCACACCTTAATCTACTTGCTGTGTTCGCAAACATACCGAAGGTGAAAACACATCAAGAATTCGATTCAAACAACTGCGTACGTGAATCCTTAAGTGCTTCTGGAGCTTTAGGAGATGAAACGAGTCAAAAAAGTGCATAGGAAGAGTGTAAATGAGTTGTTCTCCTTTCCTCACTCTACTGTCGCCATAGCAACAGCTAGCCATGCTAACGGAGATGTCATTAACATTAAATCTATTGCTGTTGACCTGTCACTGGAGACTAGAAGAAAAAAAAATCCTTTCAAAGTTCAGCAAAATGAAAAAAGTCAATCTTCTCTTGGTTCACTTCTCTTCTCGTCTCTCGGATTGCCGCTCTTACAGGAGGTCAATTGTCACTGGCAGCAAAACTGATTCTTAGAGGCGTAGTTCTCAAAACAAAAACTATTATAGTTGCAAGCCTAATTAACTGGTTACTTGAATTGAGTCAGTTTAGTTCAAATCTTAATGACTTTACATGGTGAAAAATAATCTCAACCTGAATCTAAGTGCAATTTTACAAGCCCAATTCCAAAAAAGTTGGGACGCTGTGTAAAATGTAAATAAAAACAGAATGCAATGATTTGCAAATCTCATAAACCCATATGTTATTCACAATAGAACATAGAAAACATATCAAATGTTTAAACTGAGGGAATGTACCATTTTAAGGAAAAAATAAGTTAATTTTGAATTTGACAGCAGCAACACGTCTCAAAAAAGTTGGGACAGGGCAAAAGAAACAGCTGGAGGTTAATTGGCAACAGATCAGTAACATGATTGGGTATAAAAAGAGTATCTTAGAGAGGCAGAGACTTTCAGAAGTAAAGATGGGCAGAGGTTCACCAATGTGCGAAAATCTGTGTCTACAAATTGTGGAACAATTTCAGAATAATGTTCCTCAACGTGAAACTGCGAAGACTTTGAATATATCTACAGCACATAATATCATCAAAAGATTCTGAGAATCTGTAGAAATCTCTGTGCGCAAGGGACAAGGGTGAAAATTAATATTGCATGCCTGTGATCTTCGGGCTCTCAGGCGGCACTGCATTAAAAACAGGCATGATTCTGTAATGAAAATCACTGCATGGGCTCAGAAACACCTCCAGAACTCATTGTCTGTGAACACAGTTCGCCGTGCCATCCATAAATGCAGATTAAAGCTCTATCATGCAAAGAAGAAATCATATGTGAACATGATCCAGAAACACCACCGTCTTCTCTGTGCCAAAGCTCGTTTAAAATGGACTGAGGCAAAGTGGGAAACTGTTCTGTGGTCAGACGAATCGAAATTTGAAATTCTTTTTGGAAACCACTGACACCGTGTCCTCTGGACTAAAGAGGACTAAAGAGGAGAGGGACCATCTGGCTTTTTATCGGCACTCAGTTCAAAGGCCTGCATCTCTGATGGTATGGGGGTGCATTAGTGCCTATGGATTGGGCAGCTTGCACATCTGGAAAGGCACTATCAATGCTGAAAGGTACATACAGGTTTTAGAGCAACATATGCTTCCATCCAGACGACGTCTTTTTCAGGGAAGGCCTTGCATATTTCAGCAAGACAATGCTAAACCACATACTGCATCTATTACAACAGCATGGCTTCGTAGTAGAAGAGTCCGGGTGCTGAATTGGCCTGCCTGCAGTCCAGACCTCTCACCAAGTGAAAACATTTGGCGCATCATGAAACAAAAAATACGACAAAGAAGACCCAGGACTGTTGAGCAGCTAGAATCCTGTATCAGACACGAATGGGACAACATTCCTCTCCCAAAACTCCAGCAGCTGGTCTCCTCGGTTCCCAGACATATACAGACTGTTGTTAAAAGGAGAAGGGATGTCACACAATGGTAAACATGGCCCTGTCCCAACTTTTTTGAGACGTGTTTCTGCCATCGAATTTTAAAAATTACCTTATTTTTTCCCTTTAAACGGTACATTTCCTCAGTTTAAACATTTGATATGTTTTCTATGTTCTATTGTGAATGAAATATGGTTTTATGAGATTTGCAACTCATTGCATTCTGTTTTTATTTACATTTTACACAGCGTCCCAACTTTTTTGGAATTGGGGTTGTAATAAAACAAGGTGCTGTTTATGTAATATAAAATGTATAAGAGCTACACTTTAACCCAGTGCACTTGGTTGAAGCTCTGTGGGTGAAATATTCAGCAATAAATAATATGATGGTACAGTACATATTTAACTAGCCTAATATTTGAGTCATTTGTCTCGATCCAAAAGAGGTCTGTAGAAATTTTTTTTATTATTTTTTTTACGCTGAATTCGATCCCTGGCTGTAGAAAGTTCAAGAACTCCTGCTTCAAAGCCTGTGCTTTTAGTGGCTATGTTAATAAATTTCCTGAACGGTTGCATGCAGCAGCACCATAATTATTATTTGACAGATCATTTACTTCCCTCTTACCAAAGGACGTATTTAATGTTTTTGTGCCGTCTGTAGGAAATGAGCGTAGGTAATTAGTGGACATTAGTGGAGGGAAGTGGTTTTTGGATTATTCTGAAAGATTTTAAAGCTTTTAAGTGTAATTTCATCCACTGTTGTTTTGTTGCTGTTTTTTTTTTTTTTTTTTTATTTCATTTGGGTGACATGTCAGAAGCAAACATTTTTCTCTTCCTATATTTAGGGCTCTCCAACTATTTTTTTCCCCCAATAATATTTACCAAAAAATAAAATAAAATAAATAAATCCACTTTTAGCCACCTAACGTCTGTGGAAACAAGCATTTCCTAACTAAATATTAGATCTTATATCGCTATGTAGATAAAACAAATGCTTGGCATACTTTATTGTCACACTTTTCTTTCTAACTACACAATTTTCCGATTTTATATCAAATTGAAAAGTGTGAACAGTATGAAAATTGGTATTACATATACGTAGTAAATGATTTACACTGAGCATCAATTTGAGCCACTCTACTTTATGGCTGAATCTTAAATGGCCTTTTATTGGGCATAACATGCACTACATTGTAGTGTTATACCCTATGAAGTGAGCATATGTACTGGATACACTGTCAGAAATAAAGGCTGTACTCTTTTTGCTGCTGTGGTGGAACCATCAATGGTGTGTGTTGTGTACCTGATAATCTAGCCCTACTACTAGCTATACTTTTTTTTTCAGGAAAGCAATCCAACATCCCTACCCTCCACCTGCACGGAGCGGTATTAGTGTGTCAGTGAGTGTAATGACGTTGCAGGCTGTGGACCTGCAGGGGTGGGTGTGAACGCCTAGAGCGCTGTGCACGCTCCCACAGAGAGTCTGTCTGTGAGAGAGTGTGTGTGCATGTATAACTCACTCTTCACCCACAGTTTGTTCCTTCTCTCTCTCTCTCTCTCTCTCTCACGCTCGCCCTCCCCCCCCCACCACACACATTCCGACTGCACGAACACACGACCCATCTCATAAACACAGTTAGCAGGCGCTACTCGGCAGCTCACGTTACCACCTGACGGTGGGATTAAGCACGCCGCTCCGCTCTCCCTCGGCGCCCTTTTAAGGCTAGTGACCACTGCGAGGACACTTTAACACTACGTCATTCCAAGCTTCCTTACTTATCTTAAAATCTAAATGCCAACACACCATGTATACTGTTCAGTTCCATAAAATACAGTCATGTGTAATAGCTGAAGCCCTGTGGTGAAAGGGTTTGTGTGTCTCCTCGCACTAGCTGTCGATTGCGACATCGCAACCCAATCCAGCTCGGCTAACACGTGGAGATTAGCCGTGCTATTGTGTGTCGTTTAGTATGAGGAAAGGCCATGTAATTGTTTTAATACTGTGACATAGCAGCTTATTGTGCGCACTCTTGTCTCAAGTTGACAGAAACATTAGCTGCCTGCAGCAGAGGCAAGACAGAGTCTCGAGCAGGCAGACACGTCAGCTCATAGGAGAATTACAGGTAAATCTCTCCTTTCAACACGCTGCTGATTTAACAAGAGAGGAGGTGTCGCTGCTGGCAGGTAGCTGGAGAGCAGTCAGGTCTTCACACCAGGCTGACGAACAAAGCAAACGGGAACTATGCCAGAGAGACTCAGCTTGTACCACCTCAACGAAAGTCTCATAAACAGTCACAAAGTAGCGCACATGATGTTTTGACTTAATCTGATCACTATCCTCCAAGACCAAGCTGCAGCAACACAGTGTGGGTGAGTTTAATTTGTGGGCGCCAGCTCCTCCATGTTAATACACATTAACAGCAGAGACAATGGCCCTGGAGGGTCCTCTTCCCACTGTGCCAAACATTAACAACTCTCACATTAAGACAATATCTATTTGGAGTACGGCAAAGTGGATTGTAAGTGCTTTTTAATGTTTGGTAAATGTTTGATAAATCAGATGCGTACAGCAGACAAGTGTTTGTGTCATACAGCGTGACTGTCTCTGCTAATGAGATCTGGTTACCAGCGCAGGAGATTAAAGCGAGCGAATTAAAAATGGCTCGACGGTTGAACTTTTAGCACGGCTGTAATAAGAATCAAAGGTGCTGTGTTCAAAGCTGTGTCACATTTCTAACAAACTGCCTGTCTCCGAGCTTCTCTTTCACCAGATGGCATCTGTCAAGAGGGAAGGACAAAGAGGAGTTTGGCCAAAGCTGGGGCACACAGACAACTTAAAAATAGAGGATGAGTGATGGTGTCTGGCCACCCGGTCGGTGTAACCCTAAAAAGGACGTTACTTTAAAAAAATAAATAAATAAAAAAGTAAGAAAGAAAAGAAAGAAAGTGAAAATATTCACCGGAGTGACTGATTCACTCTCTTCTCTTTCAAGCTAGTGCTGAGAGAGGAGCCGACCTTTTCAGAGGCGCGCGCACACTCTTTCTATGGACAGAGGTGGAATTTGTGGACACGGCGTCCCGCTAGGCGGGTGCAAAAATAATTAGGGGGAAGGGGGGGTGGTCTGGGGGGGGGGGGGGGCATGACTCCCTTTCAGACTCTCTCCATGGGTGAAGCCCAGGTCACAGACGGTTCCACAACACTAATTAAGGACCTTCTCACCTAACACAACGTTGAGATGGAGAACAACAAGGCCCACTTGTCTTTCACATCTCTGTCTAACGTCTCATGGTTCATATGCTTTCAGAATGTGGAGGGGAATTTTTTTTCTTGCCGTCAAAGACGTAAAGCATGGCGTATTCTGACCATGTCCCACCCTGCTAAAAAGACTGTGACCGAAATAAACCACAGCACAAGTAGACGTGAACAAAACAACAATCGAACCAACTCAAAAATGGCCTAACTTTTTCTCCAGTTAACCGCCACAGTGACTGACAATCTCTCTGCCGAGCTGCCAGAACCTTCCAGATTTTTGGGCACGGTTTCACCCACTGCCAACTGTCTGCGCTTCTCTTGAAAAGAAGGTGAAAAAAAAAAAAAAAAAAGAGAGAGAGAGAATGATGATGTCATCGTGTTCCCACCCTGGGAGCTGAGGCCTCATGTGACTAAGTGAGAACAGAATAACAGCCAGAGACAATATGTGCATGCTAACAGCAATCCAATAGGCAAAGGAGCGCAAACACACAATGTGTACATGGATACACACAAACCCCATGCAGGTAGACAACTGAAGCCAGACAATACTAATGAAATGTGCTTCTCCTAGATCCAAGACAAACATAACAGAAAGTGCTGACGTTTGCAAACTGCCGATATCTGAAAGAACGTCGCCGCTGGGTGTGTGGACGGAGTGCGAGCCATGCTGCAGTGTGGGTGTGTTCCTTTCTTGCGTTCTCTGCATGGCTAGCTCTCCTCCTGGCTTGACACTCTAGGGAAATTAAGCAACACAAAACCACTGATGTCATGGAAGGAGAGTTCAGGCTACCGGTGCACGGCGAACCCAAAATCAACACTGCCCAATTAAGGTGGGGTGAGTTGTATTTACAGAAAGGAGGTTTATTTGGAATAGGCTTGGTCTGCTTTGATAAAAGCTGCTGTAGCTCTAGAGCAACTCAGTGTTGTTCTAGAGCACATTCGTTTCATCTCCTCTTCATTTCGGAACTGCGGAAAGCATTTACGACGAAGTCTCATCCATTAAAGTCGACTTCTTTCCAGTCCATTTAGTGTTCAAGTCAAATCCACTCTATTCGCTTTCCATATCCCAGTCTTTAAATGTGTTCCTAGCACGAAGGTCACTGCCTTCAGGTATTAGCTTACTACAAACACAGATACGGCACTTGATTAACTTCAGTGCAAGAATGACTTCTGTAACGGAGAATGTTCTATACAATAACAGCAGACTTGCCTTCAGAGAAAAGTGCAAGGATTGCATCCTAAGCCCTGATCTCTTGGGTCCTATCCAGAGTGTGAGAAAGTGAGAGAGAGTGAGAGGGAGGACTCGAAGCTCTGGAGGGAATCCCTGATGGATTGTCATGCTCATTGCCCCACTGTGTTCAGCTCCATGAGGGCCAGAAGAGCAACTGAGGATCTCCATGCTGAAGCATTATCTGCAGACGTGTGTCACAATCCAACACACAGCAACGACCTGGTCACATATAGCTGGGTCAGGCTGTATGATGTACACTTCCGTTCCACTGAAATGATTGACTGCTTTGCTAATCAGTTAATAGCTCTAGATGAATCATGATGATGAATCAGAAATACTTCTGGCTTGGCTATCATACCTGTTCAACTGCTTACTCTGTTATCATGACCTTCTTGTATTACTTTATTTATTTTTTATTCCATTTTCCACTGGTAATTAGCAGCGCTGAAAAAAAAGGGGTAAGATTTAAGACACATGCAGGAGGAAAACAGAAACTTCACTTTATGACCACTCTGGCACCCAAAGTCGCTGCCTCTCGCCCATACTTTCCTACTCAGGCGCCCCCGCCATTTTGTTTTTTCCCCATGAGCTCTCTCCCTGGACCATTTTTCATTCATGACACAATGTTCAGGCTCCAGGGAGAATCTGAATCCGATTCGATGTCCTTTCCTTGAACGTTTGGAAACAAAGCTTAATCGGTGTGCAGGGAAGAGGGAGAGACTGACTCTGTGTTTCAGACCTGGGAAAATCTTCTGATTAACACCAAGTGCAGGGGTGGAAAGGAACGAACTACACGTACTCTCGTTAAAGTACTTGAGTACATGGTTCATGTATAGGTCACTTTTTTGAGTATAGTACTTTTACAAGTTTAAAAAAAATATATATATATATATATATATTCAACTTTGTTACATTTATTTTTGATTATCTAACTGAGTGAGCTAGATTAGCTAGGCAAACATTACCTTTCTTTATATTCTGCTGATAATCGAGATGGAGTTCACTTAGCATTGCTCACTTGCTTAGTTAAGGTAATCGATTAAAAAAATGAACATTTTCAGATTAATTCAACTGTAAAGTAATTACTCATGTCGACTCTTACTTGAGCAATTTTCTTCATCACTACTTTTACTCAAGAGAAGTATTGCTGAATTCAAGTGTTTTGAAATCTCACCACCACCAAGTGTTCCCAATCCAGAGCTTGAACGTGAAGTCAGTGCAACCCCCATCGAGTTCTTTTTTTGTGGAACTGCTCATCAAACAGACAGAGGTTCAAAGACTCCCCCAAAATCCTCTCTGATTACCCCTTGGGTCGAATGGCAATATTTAAGATGGGTGAAGGTTAACAGCACGGTCTGTAAAACAAAACACATGACAGCTTCCCCATGCCAAGACACGAGCACAGGCAGACTATTCAGGATAGCCGGGGACAGCTGTTCTGCCATTTTAACTCTGAGAGGTTGGGAATGCATCTCATGATAATCTGTCATTCTGTCCACAGTCCAAAAGATGAGGGAGCAAGTGAATGGGCTGGTCCTAATGAAAGACCCCACAAAATACCAAGAGTATTGATAAAATGATGTACTACAGTAGCCTCAACCACTACTGATGGTTGCATGCTGCAGGGAAGAATGTTAATCTATGTGCAGATACACACCAAAGGCTTTGATTTCTGCAAAGGATTAGAGGAGGGTTTTGAGTAGATCTCGCTATGCCAGATGAGAAATGTCCACCTCAATGGACCCACACAGAGCTCCCTCACCGAACTGTGTGCTGCCTCGCAAGCTGACCTGCCTAATAACTCATGAAGAGGTCGAAGAGCTAAAGTAGAGGCCATTCAGAGGTGGTTCCTCGTGGCAGGCGAACAGCCCGACTCTGACCTACAGCAGTGGCCCCGGCTAAGAGCCAGCCTTCATGTAGAGGGAAAAAAAAGCTCTCTGTTCTTCTCATGTCCACTCCCTTCCAAAACCACCCAAGCAAACATCATGGCACTAAAACACCAGTACCATTAAGTTTTACCTCAAACTTCAGTCCAGAATAACACTGGTGCTAAAATGAGGGTGCTTCTTCCCTAAACCCTACATGGCTGACTACCATGACTGATGAATTACCGCCTTTTTGCCAAGCGCAGCAAATTTCTGAAGCCAACACACATCAGGCACTAAGGAAAGTAAAGGGCGCAGAGTTCCTCAATGTGCCTAATATTATTGTTATTATTGCTCCCTAAAGGCTGGAGTCAGAGCAGCACAGCTGCGTTTGGACCTTGGGGTGAGGTGCACATGGGGCACAGGGGGATTTTCCATGCAGTAAGTTGTCCAGGTATGTGTAATTAAATCTTGGGTCTTGTTTTGAAATCGCTGGGATTTCCACTCATTCTCACGTTCATTCAGACTTCTGTGCGCGGTTTCAGCCTTTAATAATGAACACAGGCTTCAGCAACCATATTGCAAACGCATAAAACACACGTACAGGATTTAACCCTTGATTGTCACTCTATGAGTCAGAAAACTAATAATGCTGGTTAAGCACTGAAACTCTGGAACAAAAGCAGGCCACAGCCAGTTCATCCTCCAATTTCCTGACAAACTCCAATGCTTAGCAGCAAGGCTCTTTTTAATTATGGGCAATCTTTATGAAATATACAAAGAGGACCACTGTACTGCTGTGCTAAGCTTGTGCAGTGCAGGTGGAAGGCAGGAAAAACAGCTGTTCACACAAAGCTCCAAACCCAATTCAAAATAAATGCAAAAGGAGAAAGGGAAATTTCCTCTTGGTCGTAGCAACAGCATGTTATACACTCAAACATGATTCAAGGCTTTTTGCCCAGAATTCGGAGCTCTGTGACTGCTAAGCGATTTGTTTTACTAGTGAAAGCGGAACTGCGGCTGTCAGGAGAGGTTGGGGACAATTTTGCTTGGAGAGCGCAGTCGTCTCAACCGAACCTCAATTTTTTTTTAGCCTTTCAGCTCACGAGCTCACACAGCTCATTTACATCCATCCTTACACTTACTCTGCCAACTCATACACAAGGCTAGAAGCATGCATTAGCTTAAACAGAACTGATGGAACGTGCACAAAACCAACACGAAGCATTCACACGTGAGGTTCTAGGAATAAACAGCATATAGCTGATACATTACGGCTGCACTGTCCAAATGTTGGTGAAAAAAATCTGTATTTTTTAGTGGTTGTTTAAGCATTGACCTCCATTTAATTACTGCTTCACTTCCTGAGTACACGGTACTGCGGGTCTCTAGAGGAAAGGGTTAATTAATAACCGGTCACACAGAACGCACAGCATCACATGTTCTACCTGCTCTGAAGACTCTCTACATAGCGGGCCATTCTCTATTCACAGCTACAGTATCTCACAAAAGGGAGTACACCCCTCACATTTTTTGTAAATATTTTATTATATCTTTTCATGGGACAACACTGAAGAAATGACACTTTGCTACAATGTAAAGTAGTGAGTGTACAGCTTGTATAACAGTGTAAATTTGCTGTCCTCTCAAAATAACTCAACACACAGCCATTAATGTCTAAACCGCTGGCAACAAAAGTGAGTACACCCCTAAGTGAAAATGTCCAAATTGGGCCCAAAGTGTCAATATTTTGTGTGACCACCATTATTTTCCAGCACTGCCTTAACCCTGTTGGGCATGGAGTTCACCAGAGCTTCACAGGTTGCCACTGGAGTCCTCTTCCACTCCTCCATGACGACACCACAGAGCTGGTGGATGTTAGAGACCTTGCGCTCCTCCACCTTCCGTTTGAGGATCGCCCACAGATGCTCAATAGGGTTTAGGTCTGGAGACATGCTTGGCCAGTCCATCACCTTTACCCTCAGTTCAGCTTCTTTAGCAAGGCAGTGGTCGTCTTGGAGGTGTGTTTGGGGTCGTTATCATGTTGGAATACTGCCCTGCGGCCCAGTTTCCGAAGGGAGGGGATCATGCTCTGCTTCAGTATGTCACAGTACATGTCACAGTACACTCCCCAGTGCCGGCAACACTCATGCAGCCCCAGACCATGACACTCCCACCACCATGCTTGACTGTAGGCAAGACACACTTGTCTTTGTACTCCTCACCTGGTTTCCGCCACACACGCTTGACACCATCTGAACCAAATAAGTTTATCTTGGTCTCATCAGACCACAGGACATGGTTCCAGTAATCCATGTCCTTAGTCTGCTTGTCTTCAGCAAACTGTTTGCAGGCTTTCTTGTGCATCATCTTTAGAAGAGGCTTCCTTCTGAGACGACATCCATGCAGACCAATTTGATGCAGTGTGCGGTGTATGGTCTGAGCACTGACAGGCTGACCCCCCACCCCTTCAACCTCTGCAGCAATGCTGGCAGCACTCATACGTCTATTCTGCAAAGCCAACCTCTGGATATGATGCTGAGCACGTGCACTCAACTTCTCTGGTCGACCATGGCGAGGCCTGTTCTGAGTGGAACCTGTCCTGTTAAACCCCTGTATGGTCTTGGCTACCGTGCTGCAGCTCAGTTTCAGGGTGTTGGCAATCTTCTTATAGCCTAGGCCATCTTTATGTAGAGCAACAATTCTTTTTTCAGATCCTCAGAGAGTTCTTTGCCATGAGGTGCCATGTTGAACTTCCAGTGACCAGTATGAGAGAGTGTGAGAGCGATAACACCAAACTTAACACACCTGCTCCCCATTCACACCTGAGACCTTGTAACACTAACGAGTCACATGACACCAGGGAGGGAAAATGGCTAATTGGGCCCAATTTGGACATTTTCACTTAGGGGTGTACTCACTTTTGTTGCCAGCGGTTTAGACATTAATGGCTGTGTGTTGAGTTATTTTGAGGGGACAGCAAATTTACACTGTTATACAAGCTGTACACTCACTACTTTACATTGTAGCAAAGTGTCATTTCTTCAGTGTTGTCCCATGAAAAGATATAATAAAATATTTACAAAAATGTGAGGGATGTACTCACTTTTGTGAGATACTGTATGTAATCCACTCCAGGACGATTCAGCCAACATACTTAATATTCCGGTCCTGTAAACAGATACGTCAATGAAACGTTATCACAATAAACACTCAAACAAAATGTGATATTGTGACAGAACTGGACAATTATGCAGAAGAGAGAGAAATAGTTGGAGGAGGTAAGAAAAGAGCCATGCGTCTCTGTGTTTGTGCCTGGGACCGAACTTGTCTTCCAGGAAAACGATTTGGAATTATAGCGCTGTTATCCCCTGTTATTGTTATAAATATCTCTGGAGCTTAAAGCTCCCCTCTCTCCTACTGAGAGAAGTAAGGAACTAAAAAACAAAGGCCTTAAATAGACATGCTGAGAAGACAAAATCGCAAAGCCAAAAAAGAGCGCGTCTCTCACTTCGGGGCAGTGTGAGAAAATGAAAGACAACAGCCAGCAGTGATCACACACCATAAAATCTGGAGCTGACTGATAAGAGGGCTACACAGACTGTGTCCTGTATTGCAGCTGACTTGGAAAAGGTCACTTAAAAAGTGTAAAAACAATCTATTTCCAGCTAAGGCGCTGGAAGAAAACAGAACCTGTAAAATATCCCAGTATAAACAGTATATGCTGTTTATAGCATATAGCATATGATGCTTCTGCTGCAGCAGTAAGCCAGCGCTTTCGGTTTGGCAACCCGATCTCGCACAGAGTTCACAGGAATTCCGACGAGCAAGAGCGACGTCACAAGTACGGCTTATAGACGTTACCCGCGCTCGTCTTTCTAACGTTAACCACATGCGTTGGCTCGTATGAATTCGTACATCTTTGTGATCTCGAGATTGTGTTGAATTTGGATGCTAGTGATGTGAATCCAGCTGGAGCCCAGCGAGCCTCAGGGTGAAGAAGTCTTCTGGATCTTTGCACTTTGTATACGTACTCGCATGAGGCATGAAAAACAAAATCTACATCACACCTGTCAGCCACTGCAAGGTGCAAACCCAGACACCTACAACACTTCCACCAGAATCACTTTCCATGAAGACTGGTGAGGGCTTGGCTTTAAAGCTTGAAACTGAGTAGCTCGTTTTTTAGCCTAGTCTCCACTAGCAGTGCAGCTGCACCAGGACATAGTGCTGCCAAGATCTACAAACTAAACAGTAAAGGACGCCCCGGACAAGTGATACTGGGTGTCAGCCGATGCCAAATGAAACCCCTGATCAATGAAAGGAGAGAAAATTCAACTTGTAAATCCTGGATGCTGTGCTCAAAAGGTTTCATTTATTTTGGCCGAATCTCTAATCCAGGCGATATGTGCTAAAACCTGCCAGGCACTGCAGTGGTGTGCTCAGCCTGTGCACAAACTCCCAAGTGTCTGTCTGCTATTAATACTGAGGTTGATTGAAGGAGAACCTGCCCAGCTGCCCATTTTCCATCAGTGCCTCCCAAAATAGCATTCAGCCAGAGCTGAACAGGACTCATTGTTCGAGAAGTCTAAAAAAATGCTGCTAACCCTTATACCGAAGCTGTATACAAGCACCTCACCTGAGGGTTTAAATTCATTCAATCGTATTTTATCTATTGATGTTCTATATACCTTATCAAGTATGTACTAAATACAGTCAGATGCCAATATTCATTTGGTTCGGAAAGTATTCAGACCCCTTCATTTTATGGACAATTTATTATGTTATGATAAATTAGTGGTTAGCATGTTTGAATTCTGCCTCTGCCCTGTGTGCGAGGAGATTGCATGTCCTCCCCATGCTTCAGGGTTTTCCTCCGGGAACTCCGGTTTCCTCCCCCAGTCCAAAGACATGCGTTGTAGGCTGATTGTCATTCCCAAATTGTCCGTAGTGTGTGAATGGGCGTGTGAATGTGTGTGCGATTGTGCCCTCTGATGGACTGGCACCCCATTCAGGGTGTCCCCCGCCTTGTGCCCCGAGTTCCCTGGGATAGGCTCCAGGCTTCCCCATGACACTGCGTAAGATAAGCGATACAGAAAATGGATGGATGATCTGTCTTGATAGATGATCTGATGATGTCAATCTTTTGTGCTGAACTCCAACTACATCTGTACTATGTCTCTTGAGAAAACCAGTTATTGCTCATCAACTGGCTACGGTGAAGCATGATGGTGGCAGCATCATGCTATGGGAGTGCTCCTCAGCAGCAGGGGCAAGGTGACTAGTCAAAATTGAGCTAAGTATGAACACAGCCAAGAGATTTCCTTGAAGAAAACCTGCTACAGACTGTGCACAGACTCAGACTGGGGTGAAGGTTCGCCTTTCAGCACAACAACGACCAATGACCACAACAACCAAGACAGTGCTAGAGTGGCTTCAGGTGGATACAAGTTTCTAAATGTCTTTGAGTGGATCAGCCAAAGTTATCTTAATACTTTCCAAATACACTGTATATTTAACATACCCTATCTGACTTATATATTACATCTAGAGTGCTGATTATTATTCATTTTAAATAAAAAGGTGGTTCTTTTATAATGCAACGTTTATGATAAATATAACTGGTTTATTTGTGGATATAATTGTTCAGGAAAACCTGTAAGCCATTTCTGCTCAATCAGGGAGTTAACCATTTAGCAGCTCCTGAGGAACTTCACCTGTGTGATCTCATCTGCATTATGCAAATAAAAAGACGGTAATAATCACCAGAGCGGAAGCTTAAGTCATCCGAGTCCATGCAAATCATGCAAGTCATCTGAGTCCATTCCTGTGTCAACGTGGAGACGGCATAGGTACAGCCATGAATGCCTGTTTTTGTGTGTTGAAAACACTCAGCACATGTGAAACACATTTGAAATCCATCAGCAAAACCAGGGCTGGAACAGACGGATGGAGTGAGTGCGAAAGAATCAGGACTCATCTGTTTTTCCTTTTTAAGTCCCCCCCATCCACCCTCCACCCCCCAAACCCTTCAGAATGGCACTCACTGTCAGAAGCATTTAAAGGAAGTGTGCAGGCTTGTGTTACAAACGCATCCAGAATGGGAGCTTTGGAAAGGAGAACAAAGGCAGCCGAAAAAGTCTTGTCCGATCCTCTGAAGATGCGCGACAAAAAAAAAAAAAAAAAAAGATACGCCATACTCGTGTGACTGAGAGGCGTTTTTAACGGAGTGCAAACTAATCCGGCTCATGCTGGAACAGAGAGTGTGATCCTTGGGTCTAGAGTTTGGGCAGATCTGCTCTTCTGACAGCTTCTGTAAACACACACCACATCTGGGTCTCTCTAAGCTTCCCCTATTATCACCCATCGTTCTATACAAACAGAAGGATTCGATTGAACCTCTTCACACTCTGCCACGCTTAGTAGTCCTGTCGCTACACACCTGCAGTGGCTTTGCAGCCAGAATAGACAGAAAATACATGGATTGTTACTTGTCCATCTATCGGATGCAGAGAATAAATACCTGTACTGGCCTCAGGAAACTTTGAAATATACGTTGAAATAGACTGTGCAGTTCAAATATTAATTATTCCGTGCGGATGAATGCAAACACACCCTGCGCTTTTCCTAAAATTCATTTGCAGATGGAGTTATGCCAAGTTTCCAGGCTACCCTTAAGGAAACAACCAGTTGTGTCTCGCACACATAAACTTCCCACAATAACTAATTTCTAACTCATCCCATTCATGTGTTTAAGATGGATCATGCAGTGGCAAGCTTGTTGCTGAACAGCTCAGGAATGCTAATTAAATCTGCAACATGGTCAGGAGTCACATATTCAAAGCACCGTCTCAATACGACAAAGCCCTGTAGTGTTTTTCTCTCACTTCGTGCGCCGTATGCTCTCTCTTTGCTTTATTGAAACCCGCTGAGCTTTCACGGAGATATCTAAATCGGAACAACTGAGAGGATTTCCCCCTCCATTATAGCACTCTTTCCACGATATCCTGAGTGATCCCCAGCCCGGTCTGGCACAGAAACCTTGTTTAACTTTGCTTGTCTTTCTATGAAAGGTCTGATATAACCCAGGCCAACAGTTTGTCTTTGTGTGGAGACATATCTGAGAGGCTGACGGCAAAAGCATGGATCTTCGTCCAACCCGACCGCCCCCCACACCCACCCCCCTTCAGTCGCCAACAGAAGACATAGTACGGAAAATGTGGCAGGAATAAGACACAACAAAAAAAATTTCAAGCAGCCCTTGACTAGTCCAGATTTTTATTCTCTGTCCTGCTGATCAAGAGGCTGACTATCTCATTTAGGTGTTCTTAGGTATAATCTGGGCAGAATAATCAATAATAAAAGCCTCCTGGGGTGAAAAGAGAAAAACAGAAATATTACACCTTTAATCAGCTGCAGAAACCACATTACAAATAGAACTTGCTCAATGTTGAAAATTTGCGTCTCTACTATTATTAGCTTAGTAGTATAATTAGTAACTTGAGCCATCAGATTTCTTGTTATCATCACTAACGTGGACCACCGGTCGGTGATAAAGCTCAAGCTGTAGCAAGATCAGTGCATGTGAAACACAAATTAAATTATATCATAAAGCTATCAGACATAATCTAACATTATAGCTTTGAATTTTAAAAGGCACATCTAAGTATCCTAAATTTACTTCCTTCCAGCGGGCGCTCTGAATTAACTGGCTTTATTCTGATCAATGTGAGGAATCTGACTAGCAGAGGAAGAATGAAAATATATCAATAATGTAGAGGGAACTGTTCTGTAAATGGATCGAAGTACGAATCAATAGGATTCAGTCTCTGGACACTGCTCTGTTTTATCTGCCCTCTATCTGTTCTCATTACTCGCTGTATACAAGCAAATTGCATTTCTTTGGCAATGTAACAAACTGTAATGTAACAGCATAAAAACGTATTCACGCTATCATCAGCAACATGCCCTGAGGCTAACAAGTTGACAGATCAGAATTATTTCACGAGCCTTTTTCTGTACCAAGTAGAAATTTTCACGCAGATATTTTGTCCCTTATTGTCCTTACAGTACAGTAACTGACAAACACAATAGACACATCTAGAAAGTCGACACGATTTTTAACGTTTCTCCCGACCTATATGTATTTCTAGTCTGCATGTGAAATATGGAACACCAGCATCAGGCCAATCTGATTACTCATCCCAGAGCTCACAAAAATTAGATTCCAGACCATCTCTGCTCTCCGCTCTTCCTCCATTATTCTACTCACCACTCCCTCACTCCCTTCCTTCGTACCTCTAATAGCAGGAAGCGAGTGCTCCTCGGCTCTCGGCGAGTGTGAGACCTTCCAGGCAAACGTCACATCAGCCAGCAGCTTGAAGTAATTCATCCTCCCTTGCTTTCTCTCCCTAGCCTGCTCTCATCAGCCTAAAGAGAGTGGATATCCTGTCCCGTGACTGCAGGCGGATTAATTGCAATTATCAAAGAGAAGGGAGAGCCTGAAGGAGAGACTAAACGAAAGTGGAACAAGATGACCCCCTTCCCCCTTTTTGCTTTGAGTACAGCTCTGCATGAATCCATTTACATTTACGGCATTTGGCAGATGCCCTTATCCGGAGCGACTTACATTTATTTCAATTATACATCTGAGCAATTGAGGGCCCAACGGTGGCAGCTTGGCGGTGCTGGGATTTGAACTCACAACCTTCCGATCAGTAGCCCAATATCTTAAGCACTGAGCGACTGCTGCCCCTTTTACCTTATACGTAGTATCTTGCAAGAATGTATTCTATACTGGCTTGATCATGTGTTGTCTTAAAGCGATGTTACATCATTCATTCACCTTCAGTAAGCTCCTACTGGAAGAAACTGGAGAACCCGGAAGAAACCCACACGGATAAAGGGAGAACAGGCAAAACTCTGTACAGACAGTGATCTGAGCTCAAACCAGGGACCCTGAAGCCATCCATGTTACATCTTCTCAAGTCAATTTTACTTAACCCAACCACTTACATGTAGTCCATCAAGAAAAAGGTTTAACACTAGACAAAAGTGGGATTCTCTACAACAGGTGATACACAAAGTCAAAATTTTTCTGTGAACCCGGGGTTATTTGTAGAAAGGTAAAGTACTGACATTCGGATTCAGCTGGGACTAAAATCCCAAAGATATACCGGTAATAATTACATTACCTCACCTTCCCATATAAAACTAAACCAGTCCCAATAGGGCTTATGACAAGAGCAAGCACAGCACTTATAAATTTATATACGGTAGTATGGGTAATTAACTTATACAGATAAAAATTCATTGCCCAGAACAGCAGGAGAGAAACTGTATAGATGATGCAAACTGTATGCCATGTAACCCAACACTAACTTGGGTTGTGTTGGGTTAACTCTTCAGTGCAGCGTCTTTTCTACATGTCTAAATTTCTAAATCAGAAATTCTCTTCAAAGAGTCTTGTGACACCATTAATCAGTCTGTGGTATATTCAGTGAAACCACTGTCCATTAAAACTTCCAAAACACACATTTTCCACCAGAACTTATTTTAAGTGCACTTACAATCAACAGTTTGCAAATGACCAACAGTTGTCAGTGGGAGGGAGAGTGCTGATCTTTTCTAAGCCAACACCTTTTTCTCGTCTAGGAGCCTGGCATAAAAGCTAAACTATTTAAACTCGGGCCTCACAATCTCTCCTTTTCGAATGGTTCCAGATGACAGAGTCTTCTGTCTGTCATTAAGGAAACAATGAAGCAGTTTGCACAATCCTATATGGAGGAATGGTGAGCTATCAGAAGGTTTTTTGGGTAAAATATTGCAGCTGTGGTGCCTTGATGCTGACGGTGTTCTCTTGCGTTTCTATGATGAGTATAAAACACAACACACAAAGAAACAAAAAAACAAAAGTGAGTGTAGTTCCTAAGACAGGTATTCACACAACTAAGTTCTCAATCCTTCCAAACATTTTGTTTAGGCTTCACTTCCTTAATAAAATCAGCACTGGTTAATTATCTTAGCCTCCATTATTAACAATGCATGAGTTTATTAAAAAAACACCCTTAGGGCCAGAGCTGTAAATCTCCACTTAATGAACATATGTATTACTGCTAATTACACTGGAGATGCCCTTCACAGATCTCCTGCTAAATTTCAAGGAACAAGTGGCAAAACCACCCAAGCGTGGCGAAATGAAATTTAGCGAATTAATATGACGTGCAGTGTCTCTGCGAGGCAGAAAAATAAATAAATCCTTATTTGCAAAAACGTTCTGTGAAAACCAAGCGCTTGAGGACCCGGCCAAGTCATTCAACTGTGTATATTCGAGAAATGAGAGGGCCTCAGGGCGGCTTATCCAAATAAATACGTTTCAGCGTCGTGAACTGACAGGATTCATAATTTCCAAGACGACGAGAACGAGCTCTCGTCTGAAAAAAACAAGGACGCGGATTTCTTTAAACCCAAGCTGAGGTCTGGGTGACAAAATTCACGAGAGGACGACCGCATACGAGCTGCCGTGAGACTCTGGGTGTGTGACGGACTATGCGAGTGCACGCGTAGGTGTGTGGGAGAAATGCTTATTGGGAGCAGCTTTAGGGAGGGGTGATGGATGGAGAGAATGTGGAGTGTGGCCTCACACTCTAGTCATGAGCGAAACAGGAAGAGAAAGAGAGAGCAAGAGAGAAAGAAAGAGAGAGAGAGAGAGAGAGAGACTGTATAAGTTTCATTCCAATTTTTTTTAGAAAAAAAAATGAATCATTTACATATGCATTTATCCATATACATCTAATTTACATGTGACACACCCTAATTTATGCAGGTGTTGTGTTAGTGATGCAATGAAAGGAAAGAATTCAGGCTACAGTCAGCTCTAAGTTTGATGTTACATCCAGGTACATATAACATTTACAAATTACATACACTAAACTACATCTCCTACATTACATTTTAATACAATATTCCTGCGTGTGCAATTATGGTTACTACATTTTATTTATAGTCCTAATACTGAACTTTCAACACTTGCTATAATTATTGATGATAATGATTTTGATTGAAGCAGGTATCTGTAAAACACACGTCACCCAGATGTGAGTTTGATCGCACAGATATGCCAAAGACAAAATTGATGAGTAGGGCAAATGTCAGTCGAATTTGTGTACGCTCGTTCTGCGATCAGATTTACCCATAAGCCACGTTGATGAATAAGAGCTATTGTGCGTTAGATGAAAATTCTCAAGAGGAACAACGAGATGATGTCATCAAATGAGCTTCAGGCAAAAACACCCAGTCATTAAGAGACTTGAACAAACGGTCACATGATGTATTCTGAAAATCTGTTTCTATCAGCGTTTATCACGTTGCACTCAACTTTCTACCTCAGCCAACCAGTCATTACGCTTCAGTTAATGTTCACGATTAAACGATGACGATTAAAGCAGACTGCAAACTGTGCTCTGAAAAAATATAAATACAGATGTAACCCGATAAAACATCTTATAGCATTTCAACGGTCTCTTTAATAGACGGCACGAGGGTGGTCGACCTCAACGCAGAGCAGTACCGGCGAGCGAGGAGTTTGCAGAGAACTGTTGCAGTTCACTTCTGCGAGCACTGGGCGCTGACCACTGAGACATGCAAGCTTGCCAGTGCCTACACTTTGCTCGAGGTCAAGGTGCAATTCACGGCACCTTGTGCATGCTTTATACGCCGTAACATCTTATAAATAAAAGTCCAAATGACAAGTACCAAAAAATCTCTACTCATACTCGTCTTGACCTAATTGATCACTATAGCACAGGGGTTCACAAACTAAGGGATTTACAAATAGGGTCACAAGAGAAACTCCCCCTTTGTTTCATTCATTTATTTCACAAACTAATATCTATATCATCGATAACGGATTATGTGTTCTGATATTCTGAAATGTTTCTGGGAGTCACATTCAGACAAGCCACATTTAAACTAATAGTTATTTTAGTATTTTTTTTACTATCTGGACACGCTGCACTAGTGTAGTTCAGTAATAAATAGACAAATTTCTCCGTCCATCTACCTCCACTAAATAAACTAGCATTGTGTCTCAAATCTCATACTTATGTACTGCTCTAGACCAATATTGAGTTTCCTATTACAGTTAGTGTTTGAATTTGAAAAATCTCTCATGTAGCCTTCAAACCCACCAAAAGGTCTGTTTTGTGTAGCGGTGTTCTGAATTTTCTAGATTAGTAAATACGTTTGAATGTAAGGTTTTGTGATTTGAAATGAAGCTCATGACAACAATCACAATGACGGTGGAAAAGGTTTTAGAGAAACAGAGCTCGCTAGTGTGTTTAAAGTCACTGTGCATGAAATCATCGAACATTTTACAGTCTGACTCGGAGACCTAATGGACGGGGATGTTTTGGCTCTGACGAGCCATCTAGTGAATGTCGCTTTTACATCTTCCAGATGTATATAAGATACGCAGTGAATGCGTGAACAATGCTGCTTCTGCATGTGCCAAGTATAAACCAGACCTCTCTGCTTTGCGCCGGTCCAGATCACACCACCCCACCGTGGACAATTTTGTTTTTTCTATAATACAACACTTCCCACTAGACTGGTAAACCTGCGCAAGGTTTTTAGTCACTTGCTACACATCCGCACATTTGTTACTGACAGAAAAAAAAAATAAATGTAAAAAACTAGGCTAGTCAATGCTTGGGGTCACAGAAAATTTCAAATGTCCATTTGGGACATGTGCCCAAAAAGTTTGTGAACCCCTGCGATATCGGTTCGCAAAAAGATACACTGATCTATGTCTGTTAAACATCTTCATGCTCGCTGGGTCCTTATTGCATAAAGTCAGATGGAAAAACTGTCTTAGAGAGCGAGATTATGTTGGTAAAGCCATCTTAAGTAAAGCGCTCCCTCATTCCTGTTGGGTGCTGCATCTTTCTCCGACAGTAAAAAGTTGTGTGTGGGTGGTTGGTTGAGTGTGCATCTCATTTAGCTCCAGTCTCCTATCCCAGAGATCATCATCACACCGTTACCAAACAAACTCGTATATCATGGTGCAAAAATGAAACATTTATATTGCATGCCTCATCTGATATTCCTTCTAATGGAGACTTCAACCGCTACGACTTCCAGCAGCTAAAGTGCTCTGCCTGTTACTGGCACAGAGGGTAAGAGACATTGAGTTAATCCTTCATACAGCACCCTCATAAATTAGTTCATAAAAAGCAGAAGGTGAACAGACTCGGATACGTCACGCGCCGCCCCTACACACACATGCGTATACAAACATACACACACATAGCCCGGTGGAGATGAAACGGTGCTGGACGGGTTCACAACGCACACTTCATGCTCGATTGTTTCCCTATGCGAGGTCAGCCATGCCAGATATCAAAGGCTGAGGTGCCATAAATCTCTTACGCCTCGGCGTCCGCGTGGCAGGAGGCAGACACGTTTAGTCTGAGGCGTGTGACACATTCGGGAGATAAGTCATCTGGGGAAGGGTGAGAGAAAAACGGCGCAGGCTTTCTCTCTTTTTCATTTTTGCAGACGTGCTGCTCACACATTTTCACTTAAGGGGACTTTTCTTAAAATGGCACCGCTGTTGGCACCAAACACACAACGCTTGGTGCCATATGACCCATAAACAGTTTCACAGTGTTGTTACTGACTCTGCCACTCTTCTGATGACTTTGGCTGGGATTTGACACTTTTAAACATGTCTCTCTCACTTAGTACGTCGTTTACCACAAACTGCAGTATTCTTTTATTGCCCATGCTATTTAAAGAAACATTTGGCTTTTTGAAAAGAAAAAAAAAAAAAAAAAAAAAAAAAAACACTCCCTAATTCATTGTTTGTCCTCCATTCGTCAAACATATGGCTTTAACGAGCCGTCGTAACAGGCCCACTTTTCGAACAGTCATAACCTTTCAGGGTTTTTTTTTTTCCCCCCCACTGAGGTCCAGACAATATGACCACCGATGGGCTTTAATAACAGTGGCACCTCTGTGCTCATTAATGCGAGGCAGGCATCTTCTCTCATTGGGTCTCCTCACTTCCTGCAATTACGAGAGCGGAAGCTAGAGGTGAAGGGTCAGCTAATACGGCTAAGCTTAGACCTCCCCCCAGTATACACATACACAAACCCATACACACACACACACACACACACACACACAAACCCCCCGGACAGGCTCCAAATGTGTGGAGGAGGGACGCGGCTGCAGCTGCTGACCTCGGAGCAAGAACACAATCATTCCATAGGCTGTTTGGGTTTGAAGGGTTCCTCACAAACAGCCAGCAAAAAAAGTGAGAGAGAAAGAGAGAGAGCAAGAGAGAGAGAGAGAGAGAGAGAGAGAGAGAGAGAGAGAGAGAGAGAGAGAGAATGACCTAGAACAACACAACTGTTGGGAAAGGTAAAAAGCCATTGGGAAACGTGAGTGTTTGTTAATCCATCAATGCTTGGAATTTCATCAAACGAGGGTAACTCTGTAAAGAGTATGAAACCCTGCACTAATATTAGAGCTTCATCAGCAAACCTTTTCCCTGAGGATACTGAGCTCTTTATGTCTGCTACGGGTGCAGCTGGAGCTAAGATGGCATTGCGAAGCGGGCCTCTGCCTCCTTGTTATTCCTGCTTTACACTCTGACCTCTGCGGCTCTCTGGCAGGATGCTCTGGGCTCGGCTTCTACCTCGACAAAGGAATTTCAAACGGCTCCCCCTGCTCCGGCGACATCAGAAGCTTGTTAAACTCTCCCAGCAGCCCTTGGGGTATGCAGATCTCAAGAGTCGAGGGACGGGGCAATGGCAGATCCTTTTACTTTCAAGCACAAACAAAAGGAACACTGTTAGGGGCCTACAATACCTACATTAATCTCTAAACTGTTGTGTTGAAACAAGCGTGAATGATGATAGATTGCTTCCAGGACTGCTAAGATAAGGAACTCGCAAATAATAACATGGAAATCAATTTTAAGCCTCAGTTAGGATGTGGATTAGCGCTAAGCAACAGTGACATTAATGTTAATCCTATCCAATCTTTATTTTTTTTATACAGATTCCTATAAAACGGTAGCCTTGACTTGACAGCTTGTGGTCTGCATGTCCGCATTGGCCTTGAAACCTGCTGTAAGAAGATCTCATATGGTCCAGCGAAGCTCTGCGATAGAGCGAGGAAAAGAGCGCGGAATTGTGTCACTCTCCTTCGCCGTGTTTTCGCTACAATGAAATATAAGCGGTGAAACAGCGCTTTAATAAGCCGGTTGACTCGACTTAAATCAAACAAGACTCGGAGCCAGACCACACAGATCTGCTGGAGACGCATTTCTCACACAAGAGCTGCGAGAAGGCTGCCCAAGACACACACACTCGGTCCCGTAATGCCACTCTGTCGTTAACAAGCGCTACAATGATGTCAGCTGCTATAGTTGCTGACGCACACCACATCGACAAGAGCCTGCGCTAAAACTCTGTACTGGAACTGCTGATCAGTTACAAATCAGTAACAGCAGCAGCTTTAATGAACTGTGCTGGTGTATCGGATGTGCCAGTATTAAACATTCATGTACGTCAGTGCAATTACTGCCGAGATTTTCAGCCCTATATCCATAAATAAGAGCATCTGCTAAATGAGGAAACGTAAATATCGACTCAAGCAACAGTTCTGTCTGCCATTTTGTTTCAACTTTTTAAATGATAGAATAGCTCCTATTCCAGAGATATTCGACTACAATTACATTTAGATATTAGTTTTACATTCAAAACAATTTGAAGGGATTGTGGTTTGTTTCGTAGTGGCTCTTCATGTTACTTCTGACTAGCGTCATGGAGACACGTCGGTTTTGAACTTGAAGCAGAGAATAAACGCGTACGTCTCTGTCCAAACATCTTTAAGCATTGTTTTCATCGTAGGCATTTCTTACACAAGCCCCGCCATCAGTTTGCTAATCGGACCAGAGTAAATAATCTATGAAAACCCTTTACACTCTTTCTGATCTGTCTCTGGTCCGACGAGCTGCCTTCAGCGAAATATTTTAAATAAACACATGTAATTGGATAAACCGCTACAGAGGATCTGCTACAGAAGCTGAGCTGGTCTCTCAACTAGGTTTTTTTTTTTTTTCATACATTTATTGGCTCTGCTACAGTTTTTTTTCCTTCACATACTCAGTTCAGCCTGCCAATTGACAACCCGTGCTCTATTCTGTCTAGACAGCCTCCTCCCAACAGCAACACAGCGCTAGAGCCTATACAGTATCTGCAATAACAGCGCTGTGCATGATATATAGTGTTATATATTGTATAACAGCTTATGAACGCATGTCTAATCACTAGGGGTGTTCAATTAATTATAAATTCATATTTATAAATTATATAATTTATTTCACCGTTTTCTATGGTTTTCTATCTGATTACAGCATTAAACAGCTTTACTTTATATAAAAAAAATAACATAAAAATGCACAGTTTCATAGTTGTCTTTGTTTGCAGTTGCTGTGTTTGTTTTGAGTTTACTTCTTTCCTAGACTGCTAGGACCAGTATTTATTGCCAGTTTAATGCTTTCCTATGATTGGCTCATTATCAAAATGAGGTGTGTCCTATGCATATGAGATGTAAATGAGGGACTGGTGGACGGGCGCGTGCATCCACACAGGTGAAGCCGTTGAATCGTTTCCTCTCAAACCACCATTTTGTTGTCGTATGACAGTTTCATGAATCAGACGCAATCATCCCCTGAGCTCAAATCTGATCTAATTTCTATGCAACTTTAAAGAACACGAGCCAATGTGAGTTGAAAACTTGTATATGAAGAAATGTGAGGTTATAGCATTACACTATTTTAAAAAAAAAGAACACAGAGTATGGCAATATTGAGTGAAATAATTACAATTAGCATTAAAACATTTCATGACGTCTTGGAAGATTTATAGAAGAGTGAACAAATAATGTATGTAGCAAGTCTAGTCACATGTTGTTTCTACAGTCACACTGACGTGCATTTTGGGAAGAACGCCATAAGAATGTTGTGGGAAATCAGAATATAGCAACCGCCTAGAACTTGATTTGGATTGAGCCCAACAGTCAATGTCTGGGATTCACCATGCAAAATTATAAAGCAAAAAAAAAAAGGCTTTTACACAAGCCACAGAGTTAACTGCTAACAAAGGCAGGTAAACTTAGATAACAAATTATCTACCCCAAACACCCAGCCTGAACACACCAAGGGCAATAAAAGATAATCCTAAAAACCATTCAGCACCAGTTCATCAAAGAAATGCTGCTTCAAAACTACTGTATACCGTTCCAAATCACTTTTTTTTTTAAACTTAGTCCCATCAATGACCTTTGTCCATGATGCAATCGCAGAATATAATATAGCACTAGCGTAATGTTACACAGCACATGAAACCTCTCAGCGACGCTGTCTCATATAAATATCCGCTCATAACTAAATGCTTACATGCAGCTGGTTCTGGTTATTGTACTAAGAGGGAGGCTGAGAAGGTTGTTTCGCTTGTTTGTTCTGAACCGAGATGGACAGTGTGGAGCTCGTTCCAAAAGTGAACGGCAGACGGTCCAGAGGGACCGAGAACAGCTGGCTGAACTGCTCTCCCATTCCCACAGCCAGCAAGGAGATGGAGCGAAGAACAGCAACAAAGTGAGGCAGAGAGGAGAGGCATGGCAGGAAGGAAGTAAGGTGAGGCAGCAGAGAGGGGGGTTTTGGGGGCGTTACAGTAGTTTCACAAGACAGAATTCTAGCTACTGCTAGACAGTCTGCTACTTTTCGTCAATAAAACTGGACGTAAGGCCTTTTGGCCGTCCCCGCATACAACCAAATACAGATTTCATCACATCAGCAAACATGTATATGTACAGTATGTTGCCTCTAACTGCTTCAAACTCATTTTATTTTTATTTGGGCCCCCTGATAGGTTCATGTGCTGTTCCTCCACCCACCGACAAGTTTAATTCCCTAGGGTCCCTCAGAGTACTCAGGGCCCTTGAAATCACTCCCCTGAAAAAATTGAGTTAATAGAACGTAGCAGAAAATCTAGAAAGAGCCTGGTTCTAACGAGACCGCTAAATGTGTTGTGTAAAAATAGTCAAAGCATCCCAAAGTGGTCGTTATAACATCCGCATGACATGTTGAGTAAGACGCACTTTACAGGAAACAAACGTGTTTAAGGAACACGTGAACTTGTGTGTTTATGTGAGGCAAACACTCTCTGGACTGCATCAGTGTTTCTGAAATCAGACTACAACGTGCATCTGCAAACAAAGACTTAATTGTCACAAATTCCAGTAAACACTGCGTGATGTAAAGCTGTATAATTTGATTTATCTCCTGAGGCGGAGAGCAGGAGGAGCGTACCTTAGTCCACACAACGGCACATCTGAGGGCAAAGCCAAGCACTTGATTGAATTATGGGAGCCTCGGCCAGGGCAACAAGCTGCAGGACATCTGAAGGAGCAGGAACAATAACGCTTTAGTCCAGGTGAACTTACTTACACTATGAAACCATAAAATATATATAGAATATATCAGCTTGAACCTTAAATTGAAACGCTGCAGTGAGTAGAAAGTGCGATAGATAGATAGATAGATAGATACATAGTTAGATAGACAGACAGATAGATAGATAGATAGATAGATACATAGATAGACAGATAGATAGTTGGATAGATAGATAGATACATAGATAGATAGATAGATAGATAGATAGATAGATACATAGTTAGATAGATACATAGATAGACAGACAGATAGATAGACAGATAGATAGATACATAGATAGATAGATAGATAGATAGATACATACATACATAGTTAGATAGATAGATACATAGATAGACAGATAGATAGTTGGATAGATAGATAGATACATACATACATAGATACATAGTTAGATAGATAGATAGATACATAGATAGATAGATAGATAGATAGATAGACACACAACTATTTAAAATATGTTATTATAGTACAGAATAGCAGTTATTCGTTTGGTTCTCGCTGTATGTACCGACGTTTATCAATTTTCAATAACGATATTTTAGTACACTTAATATAAAAATATAGGCTATACATTTAAGATACTACTCGGGTTTTCTGAAAAATAACCATCAACCATATAACCACAGTAAAAACAAAGTCAAAATTTCAGTTATTCCAAGAACTTTCTCGAAGAAAATCCTGAGGTAAATTAACTTAGCATAACTATTTATCCATGTTTCCGAGCCCTAAGCAAACTTTCGGCACCTTTTTTTTTTTTTTTAGTCAATGAGAACATAAATGTTTACATACTTACTTAAAATACGACACATCTGACCTGCATATAAAAGTAATTAACGCGGAAATTAGACTGGGGAAAAAATGTCAGAAGTTTTCATTTAGCGTAGCGTAACGTTGGGAAGTGTGGTGCCGCGCGCGCGCCTGTCACATTTAAATTTCAGCGAGAGAGAGAGAGAGAGAAAGAGAGAGAGAGAATCGCACTCACCTCAGCACGCGCCTGTCTCAACGGCTTTTTCCTCAGCTCTCGGTCTGTCAGGACGTAACATCAGATACACAGACGGACATTGCATTCACCGGCGGACGGAGCTGAAACAAAAGTGCCGGACTCGACTTCAGTTGTTCCGGAGCGTCTTTCCAAAGTCAAGCAGCCTTCGCTTTGATTTGCTTTCCCTCAACTGTGGGTCTCGCGCGCTGAGCGGAAAGGGCTCCGTCCATCGACGCTCGCGAGAAATACACCTCAGCGCTCCATCCCAAACATAACAACAGGAGAACTACCGTAGCAATGCCACTAGTCACATGTACAGACACTAAATTTCCCCTAAAACGTTTTACTATAAAGCTCACAACTCTGCTATATTATTTATATATATATATATATATATATATATATATATATAGATACATAAATAAAACACACACACACACACACATATATATACACACACATATACATACATACACACATTATATACATGCATACAGGTGCATCTCAATAAATTAGAATGTCGTGGAAAAGTTAATTAATTTCAGTAATTCAACTCAAATTGTGAAACTCGTATATTAAATAAATTCAATGCACACAGACTGAAGTAGTTTAAGTCTTTGGTTCTTTTAATTGTGATGATTTTGGCTCACATTTAACAAAAACCCACCAATTCACTATCTCAACAAATTAGAATACTTCATAAGACCAATAAAAAAACATTTTTATTGAATTGTTGGCCTTCTGGAAAGTATGTTCATTTACTGTACATGTACTCAATACTTGGTAGGGGCTCCTTTTGCTTTAATTACTGCCTAAATTTGGCGTGGCATGGAGGTGATCAGTTTGTGGCACTGCTGAGGTGGTATGGAAGCCCAGGTTTCTTTGACAGTGGCCTTCAGCTCATCTGCATTTTTTGGTCTCTTGTTTCTCATTTTCCTCTTGACAATACCCCATAGATTCTCTATGGGGTTCAGGTGTGGTGAGTTTGCTGGCCAGTCAAGCACACCAACACCATGGTCATTTAACCAACTTTTGGTGCTTTTGGCAGTGTGGGCAGGTACCAAATCCTGCTGGAAAATGAAATCAGCATCTTCAAAAAGCTGGTCAGCAGAAGGAAGCATAAAGTGCTCCAAAATTTCTTGGTAAATGGGTGCAGTGACTTTGGTTTTCAAAAAACACAATGGACCAACACCAGCAGATGACATTGCACCCCAAATCATCACAGACTGTGGAAACTGAACACTGGACTTCAAGCAACTTGGGCTATGAGCTTCTCCACCCTTCCTCCAGACTCTAGGACCTTGGTTTCCAAATGAAATACAAAACTTGCTCTCATCTGAAAAGAGGACTTTGGACCACTGGGCAACAGTCCAGTTCTTCTTCTCCTTAGCACAGGTAAGACACCTCTGACGTTGTCTGTGGTTCAGGAGTGGCTTAACAAGAGGAATACAACAACTGTAGCCAAATTCCTTGACTCGTCTGTGTGTGGTGGCTCTTGATGCCTTGACCCCAGCCTCAGTCCATTCCTTGTGAAGTTCACTCAAATTCTTGAATCAAATTTGCTTGACAATCCTCATAAGGCTGCGGTTCTCTCGGTTGGTTGTGCATCTTTTTCTTCCACGCTTTTTCCTTCCACTCAACTTTCTGTTAACATTCTTGGATACAGCACTCTGTGAACAGCCAGCTTCTTTGGTAATGAATGTTTGTGGCTTACCTAGTGAACCAAACTGAGAGACCATTTTGAAGGCTCAGGAAACCTTTGCAGGTGTTTTGAGTTGATTAGCTGATTGGCATGTCACCATATTCTAATTTGTTGAGATAGTGAATTGGTGGGTTTTTGTTAAATGTGAGCCAAAATCATCACAATTAAAAGAACCAAAGACTTAAACTACTTCAGTCTGTGTGCATTGAATTTATTTAATATACGAGTTTCACAATTTGAGTTGAATTACTGAAATAAATTAACTTTTCCACGACATTCTAATTTATTCAGATGCACCTGTATATATATATACATACACACACACACACACACACACACACACACACACACACACACACACACACACATATATATATATATATATATGTGTGTGTGTGTGTGTGTGTGTGTGTGTGTGTATGTATGTGTGTGTATATATATATATATATATATATATATATATATATATATATATATATATATATATATATATATATATATATATATATATATATATATACAGGTGCATCTCAATAAATTAGAATGTCGTGGAAAAGTCCATTTATTTCAGTAATTCAACTCAAATTGTGAAACTTGTGTATTAAATAAATTCAATGCCACAGACTGAAGTAGTTTAAGTCTTTGGTTCTTTTAATTGTGATGATTTTGGCTCACATTTAACAAAAACCCACCAATTCACTATCTCAACAAATTAGAATATGGTGACATGCCAATCAGCTAATCAACTCAAAACACCTGCAAAGGTTTCCTGAGCCTTCAAAATGGTCTCTCAGTTTGGTTCACTAGGTAAGCCACAAACATTCATTACCAAAGAAGCTGGCTGTTCACAGAGTGCTGTATCCAAGCATGTTAACAGAAAGTTGAGTGGAAGGAAAAAGTGTGGAAGAAAAAGATGCACAACAAACCGAGAGAACCGCAGCCTTATGAGGACTGTCAAGCAAAATCGATTCAAGAATTTGAGTGAACGTCACAAGCAATGGACTGAGGCTGGGGTCAAGGCATCAAGAGCCACCACACACAGACGTGCCAGGAATTTGGCTACAGTTGTCGTATTCCTCTTGTTAAGCCACTCCTGAACCACAGACAACGTCAGAGGCATCTTACCTGGGCTAAGGAGAAGAAGAACTGGACTGTTGCCCAGTGGTCCAAAGTCCTCTTTTCAGATGAGAGCAAGTTTTGTATTTCATTTGGAAACCAAGGTCCTAGAGTCTGGAGGAAGGGTGGAGAAGCTCATAGCCCAAGTTGCTTGAAGTCCAGTGTTAAGTTTCCACAGTCTGTGATGATTTGGGGTGCAATGTCATCTGCTGGTGTTGGTCCACTGTGTTTTTTGAAAACCAAAGTCACTGCACCCGTTTACCAAGAAATTTTGGAGCACTTCATGCTTCCTTCTGCTGACCAGCTTTTTGAAGATGCTGATTTCATTTTCCAGCAGGATTTGGCACCTGCTCACACTGCCAAAAGCACCAAAAGTTGGTTAAATGACCATGGTGTTGGTGTGCTTGACTGGCCAGCAAACTCACCACACCTGAACCCCATAGAGAATCTATGGGGTATTGTCAAGAGGAAAATGAGAAACAAGAGACCAAAAAATGCAGATGAGCTGAAGGCCACTGTCAAAGAAACCTGGGCTTCCATACCACCTCAGCAGTGCCACAAACTGATCACCTCCATGCCACGCCGAATTGAGGCAGTAATTAAAGCAAAAGGAGCCCCTACCAAGTATTGAGTACATGTACAGTAAATGAACATACTTTCCAGAAGGCCAACAATTCACTAAAAATGTTTTTTTTATTGGTCTTATGAAGTATTCTAATTTGTTGAGATAGTGAATTGGTGGGTTTTTGTTAAATGTGAGCCAAAATCATCACAATTAAAAGAACAAAGACTTAAACTACTTCAGTCTGTGTGCATTGAATTTATTTAATACACGAGTTTCACAATTTGAGTTGAATTACTGAAATAAATGAACTTTTCCACGACATTCTAATTTATTGAGATGCACCTGTATACATACACACACACACACACACACACATATATATATATATATATATATATATATGTGTGTGTGTGTGTGTGTATATATATGTATGTGTATATATATATATATATATATATATATACACATACATATATATATACACATACATATATATATACACATACATATATATACACACATACATATATATACACACATACATATATATATATATATATACATACATATATATATACACATACATATATATATACACATACATATATATATATATACACACACACACATATACATATATACACACACACATATATATATATATATATAGACACACACACACACACAGTAGGGTACAAAAGTGAGAGACCACATTGAATATCTAACACAGGAAATAAAAAGAAAAGAAATTTTAGAATTTAATTTCATTTTAATTTTAAAATGACTCAGTTATTCCGTATTCAAGATGCAGCACATTTTCTAGGTCACTATTTAAATTTGTGATGTTAATCATGTTAACTCCTTTTTACAAATCATCAGATCTTCTGTTAGGCTGATCGCTTCCACTGAGGCACCACTGATGACACGCCAATGGACTTGATCTAAGATGGATCGTCAGGTTTTACACAAGCTTGTAGAACGCTTGTTCCTTTTGCAGGAAAAAAATTGTGGGTCACTCATGAAACTCCATGAAACAAGGAGCTGAAACGGTTATTGGAGCTAGTACTGAATATAGTGCAGTCATGCAATATAAGCAACAAATTGTAATCATGGGCAAATTGCTGTGCTGTGTTTCTACTGTAAAATAATCCATTTCTGGGCAGTAACAGTAACTCCACTTCGCATTGAGCCACATCACACCATCGTATCCTTGATTATTTGCCTATAATAACATGCCCAGAAGTGTTTAATTTCTTAATTATGACACCATTTAAACACAGTATGTATTGTGGACATGAAAAGCAGTAGTGAATAGTTTGGTGATTGTATACGTTCATGAGACCCCAGTAATACTGAAGACATTAATTCGTTTCCATGGTTACCAATTGCTATAAAAGAGACAGATAGTTACAAGACATGAAAATGCAGCATTGTAGTTCAGGTCTCATGAGCTTGTGTGAAGCCTAGCTATGCATTAGCTATACTAAACAATGCTGAAAAATTCTTTTAAGATGGTCAACATAGAAATGAACCATTTATTTTTTGTTAGCTTTTAACAATATTAGCTTTAATGCAGTTGATTTGAATCTTTACTACAGCTTGAGGCAGAGAGCTCGTTAAGAACAGTGTTTATTTTCCCCGTTTCATAGTTGGGAAGTGACAAACTTTTGCATAACAGATGGAGAGAGAAAAAAACAAAAAAAAACCTAACACCAGAGTGCACATTAGAGCTTATAAAATTAAATGTTTCATCTTAAGAATTATTACATGCTTCTTGTAGCTAAAGTAATACACTGACAAGCGGCGTACACTCCATTGTGAGATTCAACACGCAGCTCCAAAATGCATCTTACATAAAACATCACCGTTAAACTGTTAAACCAATTTTCCTCTTTACACTCGGCGGAAGTATGTGAAATATGTGCGAAGCCATCAGGAACCCCGTAAGTGTGTCAATAAATATACCTGGGAAAATGTTCCAGAGCCTGGAGTAGCAGAAGCAGATGGAGATGGAGCACTGAGTGCTGATCAAACACGTAGCTCTGAATTAACACCTACATGCTAAGAGGCGATCGGATAAAGCATCTTTTATTACTGTAGCCTATGAGAGAAGGTGCAGGACACATGAAGAAAAATTATTTGCAATTTAGTTTCTGTGAAGTTCAGAAAAAAATCTGACCTCACTCTGTCGTGTTGACTACATACTAAGTTTTTTTTTTAACATCATAACAAATGCATGAGCGATAGAAAAAGATGAGGAAACACCATGAGAACAGTACATTTACAGCCACTCACCGGTATGTGCGTTGAAGAGGACAGATAATACATAAAGCACATAGCAAATTATATATTACTGTCTAAAAAAAAAAGCATCATGATTCTCATCAATACTTTATTTCATAGAGCTCCACAAAAGGAAACGCACACAGAACAGAGACTAGCGATGTACGGTATGTACACCGACGATCAGCGTATCAGAGAACTAACCACTTTTCCCAGTAACGTCTTTATCAATACCTTAAAAATCACTCTCATATAATAAACACTAAAAGCCGATTGAGCTTCTTTTTTTTTTAATTCCTCCCATTTTCTGCTTCTCTTGGAGATCAGATCTTGACAGTGTGTGCATGCTTCTTGCACAGCGGCTTGTCTTTTTTGGAGAAGAAAGTCTGACCCTCTAGAGTGGTGCTGCACACCTGGAGGACAAGAGAACATTATTATACACTGCAAACGATGTTAAGCTAGAATTAAATACACTTCTGGTGTGCCGTTATAGGAAAATAATCATCAGCAGAGTGCAGGGTTATTATTACACAGAAGTTGATCATTTTCATTTTGACAGCACAGCAAAGTGTTTTATTCCTCTTACACCGCAGCAGTTTGCAGTATTGTTTATTAAATTTATTAATAAGCAACATGTCAAACTTTTTATCAGTTTATAGCGATGTTTAATGTAGCGGAATGTCCACAAAACAAGCTAATTCCTGTTATCATTAACGTCGTTCTCTCGTCGACATTTTTTCATCCCCTTCTTTTGAATCTAATTTTCAACTTCAGTTACCTTTTTTTTTTTTGTCAACCGCAAAGCGTAAAACTTACTGTTACAAAGCACTGACACTGGAACGCCATTGTATCAATGATTATAGATTTTGTTTTGTAAATAATCTGTTTATTATTAGATAGATTATGTAAAATGTCTGCCATACACGTCCCTATAACTTAGCTGTTACCACAGAAACAATAATGTATTAAGAACAAGTGCATTAATATAAGCCTGGGATCAGAATTACAGCAGGGACTACTGTCTGAGCTGCTGTTAGAGAAAATGAACACCTTCTGACACCCTTCGAAAAATTAACACCTTCAGATTGAATAAATCAACACTGCTGTGGTGTAATATTTATAATGAGAATGTATATACTCTTTATCATCTCTCTTCCTCATGTGAACTCACCGAACACACGAAGCAGGTATCGTGCCAGGTGAAGCCCAGAGCCTCCAGAAATTTGTCCCCTGCCTCGATAGGGAAGTCACAGCCATGGCAGCTGGTACCGAAAAGATTGTAATAATCTAATAAGAGACAGAAAGAGACGTAAACAGGACATTGATTAGTCCGTGTGATTTAAAGTACCCTCACGATCCAACATCTACCATAAATAGCAATAGTAATCAGAGTGCCATTAAAGGGCTGTAAACCTTCTATGACTTTTAATGGCTCTCCAATAAATTGTAAAGGTCAGGGACTGTTTAATGATTGTTTAACGGGCGCAGATTACACAATTACTGGGCTGTAACTAACACCAGTCGTGCGGGCTGGGCTTATCCGGGTGTATGGCTGGGTGGAAATGTGTGAATTTGTGTGTGTCCCCGTGTGCGTGTGTGTGTGTGTATGTGTGTGTGTGTGGTCTATGGGCTGGTCTCTTACCTCTTTCGCAATAGGGCTGTCCATCCTCGAGGTGGAAGGTGTTGTTGCGAATGGGCTGCTGGCAGGAGGTGCACAGGAAGCAATACACATGCCAGGTTTGCTTCAAGGCATTGATGACTTCCTGTATAAGGAAAAAAAAGAAAGTTTTTTTTCCCCCTACTTAACACGTTTACAGTGCCTTCATTGTGTACATAATACGTTATCCTGTGAATGGATTTTATTCGATGTGTGAGGGTGACGCGTGTTATATTATTAAATATATGATTTACATTTAAGGCTTTACTAAATGAATATCAGAACATAATGCCAGGATTAAAGCCATGTCATAGAACTGTTACTAAATCCTATGAAAATAATTAAAATTTTATCTTATCGATCACAACAAAAACAATAAACACGGCAAATAACATTACACATTGCACCTAAAGAAACAACGTTAAGAGTTAATCTCTAGCTACTAGATGTGTGGTGCCTTAGGATGATCATCAGCAGAGTTGTTAATCATATCCAGTGCAAAAACTACATCATTTCCTGCCTCAATTATTTGTTCCACTAGTTCACATGGCCAGAAGACAGGCAAATGGTTTGGGCCAAGGAGGAATTATTACGAAAAATCTTTGGTTGTACTTGGCTCGTTTAGGCTACATGCAATACTCTCGCTGTGATAATAAAGGTAGCATTACCACCACAGGAAGAAAAAAAAAAGAAAAGAAAAAAAAAAAAAAGAAGAAAAACAGACAGGTTTGCATATAAATATTTTGGCAAGTTCAATATGAAGGAAATTTCCATGGCAACCAAAGAAAAACAAAATCATACCATCCCTTCTAAAGGACCTTGAGACACTCTGAAACACTAAACATGATCTCAAGCTGAGCCGTAAACAAGACGATGTCTGGATGTCCTAGACGAGCCCTAGCCTAGCCGCTCATTAGCAGAGCGAACCCCCTTCCGCTTCATCGCCTCTCTCTGCAGCGCTGACCTCCACAGCACCGCTGCTGCCTGTGTGAAGCCTCAGCACCAGGACCGGCGCTAATTGTCACACGTCGGAGACGAGACTGCCTGCCTCCCCTCCTTTGGCCTCGCAGCCCTTATGATCCTGATTAAAGCGCTTTTTCCCACAGGCCACAGGGCCAAGAGGCTTGGAACACCAGACCAGCAGAGAATCATGAAAAGATGCCAAGCCCGATTTTCAAACACTTCTTTAGAGTAGACGTTCCTTATGAGATCCTGAAACAGACAGTCGGCGTCTGCTTTTCCTGAAATACAAGCGGTGGAGCAAGTTTTTAGCTTTAGGTTAGTCCCTCACCCCAAGGATCTTCAGCTGGCAACGGCAGCAGGTGGGGGCGAAGAACTGCTCGTAGCAGTGCTCGCAGTAAACAGCGCCGCGCTCCTCCACAAAGCCCACCTCGGCCAGAGAGCTGCGGCAATGAGCGCAGTTAAACTCCTCCGGGTGCCACGACTTCCCCATAGCCACCAGGAACGGACCCCTAACACACAGAAAGAGAGAGAGAGACTATTACAGTCAGATCCTTTACTGCACACCCCCAAGTGGTTCATTTCTTACATAAATGTGCAATAATTGTAGTAATTGATAATTAATGAATAAAATAAAATGTTAAAAATGTAATGAAATGATTCCATTTATTGAATTATTTCGGTATTTGGTTTTTCATTTCATTTAATATCCATACAAGTTAACAAGAGGGCCTAATGGTTGATTGGATGACTGCTCCGAATGTACGTCTGTTTACACTTCATCAGAACTGCGTCTCAGAGGCATCCAAAATGAAATTTGGAAAGCTCTAAGAGTTCATAGTTTTTCTATGCGATGTGCATGTGAAAGCACGCGTCTTACTGCTGTCCGTTCATATAGAATTTGAGCTGGTATTACTGACACCGACCCACCGTGAGTAGCCTAGTATTGATTAGTCGTGACTGTGGTTTAGTTGATCCAGTCCACACACTGGTTTTGATGGATGCTGCTGACAGGGTTGATTATATCGTTGCATGGTCTCAGCGGAGAATAAATGAATAGTGAAATAAAGTTAAACAGAAATAAAGAAGAAATGCTCAAAAAAAACAAACAAAAAAAACAAACAAATATATTCAATTTAATTATTCATTTTTGAATAGTTCCTTTTTATTACTACTCTCATTTTATTATTTATTCATTCATTCATAATTAATTATTTCATGTTTTAATTATGCATATATTTTCTATTCCACTCTCAGCCCTTCATATGATTTGTTTCTTTTTTTTTTTAATGCATTTATGTTAAAAAATTATGAAAATAACTCCACTGAATTCATAGTTTGTACACTGTATGAAGACCGAAAAAAAGTTATAAAAAGGTGTATTCTTTACATCACATGTCTGTCTTGGTAGGTTTTCAAATTCTCTATATGGAACAAACCGTATCTATAGCAATAGAAGCAATGCAAGGAACAAATTTCAACTTTGTCAGCGGGGAAGCAAGTTACAAATCGGATGATTAGCTGAGAGGGAAAACAGAGGGCTCCGAGCATATCGAATGCCGAAAACGGAGCCCTCAAGCTTGGATGTCATGGCCACTTTTTTGCCAGGAGTCTGCGAGTCTATCCCTGGGTTGCGGTGGTGTAACATATACCAGCTCTTGGGCTCTGAAGCGCTCTGCTCTGCGCTACCGAATGATAACAAGCCAGTGAGTGCCATGAACTCTCATTCTGCTCTGATAAAGGCGGCGTGGCCCTGGCCTGGCCTGCCTGTCACGCCAAATTAATCCGCAATTACTTTCTGCGCAAATTAAAGCTTACGCCACATGTTCCAGTCACACTGAGCCTGGCTCGGCCCTGTCGCAGCTTTACACCAGCCTTTTTTCTTTCAAGGCAACTGGTCAAGGGGTTCGAACAGACTGCACTGTGGACAATTCATTAGCAGCATGAGCATTCACTCAATGACCATCTTATAGAAATATATTAGCTGTGCAACTATACATCGTGACACATGGTGGAATTCGGCATTCTATTAATTATGCATGCAATACAGTTCTACTGTTTGAACGTCAGAGGTCCAAATCTGTGTAACCCATTGAATTAAAATATATAGAGAGCACGCTGGTCACATGATTGCATTCTTCTTTTCTGAAGAGCCTGTGAGATCTGCACTTGTGAAGTCTGACAGCCCGATAGCTCCGGATTGCAACGACCAACAGGAATTATACATTATACAGTTACACGACCATGTTACAATGGTTAAAAAGAGCTCTTCAGCAGCTCTTAAACACCAAAGGCCATGGAGATCGGGCATTTTAGCCGACTTTGGAGCTCATTACGTTTCAGTTGATCATTTTCAAAGTTCATAGGTCAATCACTTTTTTACATCGATTTTTTTAAGATATGGTGAACCTGTAGTACATTCTGTAGTACAATATTCAATCTCTGTTTATAGCAATTGTTGATTTCTGTTTTTTAGTTTCATACAGAAAAAAAAAAAAAAAAGGTCCTGTACACACGTCTACACTTAAGCATAAAAGTTATGAAAGATATGAAAGTGATAACATTTAAGTAGTAAATGATAATAAATAGCTGTATGAGATGAAACTTGTTGATATTTGAGATGTCCTGTTTCTCTGGAAATTTGGCATCCTACTAACATCTACATTTATGCTGATTTATATATGTACTGCCAAATGTAACACTTGGTTTCTAAAACACCAAGTCCTATTTCTCTGGAAGGTTTGTTTACCACATGGAATTTTTCTACTCAAAGTACAGTGTAGTTAGTCCCTATACAAATATAGCACAACGCATGCTATTATAGCATGTCAGTGTCACGGCTTAGTAGTTGTCCCATAGTGGTCTATTTCCTTGTAATCATATCTCTACACCAGTTTTTGTTTTACACCACTGCTTATCTAGCTTTAGAGATGAGAGTAGATTTATGCAGCTTTAAAGGAATTTCAAGGCAACAAATGTGTTAAAACAACATCACTCTGCCAAAAAGGAAACGCTGACCTGATAACCATGTTGCAGTGACCACACATGGGAGTGCGGGTTCCAGCAGGGATGTGTTCAGCTCTCTGCACCAGAGAATCCTGGTCTTTGGGGTGAGGCTGGGGCGCGGGGCGGTCAGGACCCTTCTGAACGCCACCAGTCACCCGCCCTGTATGCACTGCTGGCACACCTGATTTAGGAAGTCCTAATCAAAGAAAAGAGAGAGACAAGATTGTAATCTGGATGACCATTATGCGAACCTGACCCACAACAGTGTCTAAATTACTGCGGACAAAGCTGTGTGGCAGTGCCATGACGAGGTAATAAGAACAGGTAATATTGTGCATGGCTGTGCAGCGTGACCGTTGGTGATAGCGAGCCCCTCGTTTAGATAAATCTTCGGTCCCTCCTTCTTTAGCGGGTTCATCGCAGGGCCTTGGACGACAGGGGCCATCTGTGTCCGGGACATCCACACCACCCGGGTCCAAAACAAAGGATCGGTTTACCCAAGTGCAGGGGAAAGGGGGGGGAAAAAAAAAAAAAAAGAAACATTCCCAGAGTTAGAGGAGACACCTGGCAAAATAATCCCCCCAGTTCAGAGAGCTCAGAGAGGAGAAGGACAATCTTCTCCTTCTCTCAGACCATGGCAGGGGGAGGTCAGAGGTCACCACGCCGCAGAGGGAGGCACAGAGGCAGCCTTTCAGTCCAGCGCAAGAATCAAAGCCCTGGGATTTCCTCCTGGCCGAGAGAATGGGCCGTCAACAAAGTGCTGTGTACTCGCAGGGTTGTGAGAGGAGCCCAAAGACCGGGTCTGACTCAAACGGAAATAAGCGCGAATCTTTGCAAGACCATGTGCAGTCCATGGATCTGAGAACAGCAGTCTAGAAAAGGTCGTCACAGCTTGCCGGTCATCCTGGTGCTAAAGTAACACGTTCTTCAGTGGCGCCATCAAGGCGAGAGACGTGAATCACCGTTTTGGGGTGTCTTATCTGCAGCTGATGGACATCTTCATGATATATCCTCTGCTCTGACAAAGATGAGAAGATGCACTTCCTGCTAAGGACACCACAGCTCACACTGTGGTCCAAGACTAGTATGCAATTTCCATCATAACACTGTGTGTGTGTGTGTTCCATCTTGTGTTCCAAGAAATATATATGAAATTCGTAGTCTCTCACAGCTTTGATGCTATCCTTGGGGCACTGAACATCTATCATATACCAACATAAACAAAAAAAACTTCCTGATTTTTGCTAAACTCCACGCTTGTTAGACCCGTCCCTGCCAATTTCAGCCAATCACCTATTGCAAACTTGATCGTATGACCTCACCACCAGCTTTTTCTCTTCATGTCTTTGGCACATCATATTGCTTATCATAAACTACTAGCTTCAATGATAACAGTTTAGTATAAGTTAGCCAGCTACCTAAATTTAGCAGACATCTTTAACAGACATCTAGCTAGTTAGTTTAGCCAACATACAAGTTACTGCTCCAGTAGTACCTATCAGAGTCGATCAACAAGTTTGCTAGTCAATGTTAAGCTAAGATTTACATAAACATCTCACTCTTGTGGTATTCACTACCTCACAAGTCAAGCATATATTTGATAGATCCAGAGTTATAAGTGTTGATGTTTGTCGATATGGTGGAAGTTCAGTATGCAGCCAATGCTAATTGTAATTACAACATACTTAAGACGTGCACCGTCTTTCTTTGTGATTTACTAACAGATCTGAGGTAAATGTGGATATTCCTGACGGTTTTATGCCGTTTCCACAGTCGCTGTCCCATTACATTGTCCATATAATAGACATAAGACATAAGGGTGCTAGCTACATGCTAACTAGCATCTGTCACTAACTAGTTTTTTATTCTAGATATGCATGTTTCCTGGCTGCCTAGCAACAGTGTTCTTATGCCTGAATGATATAACATGATGGATGATCATGTTTAACTAGAGGGAAGGCTGTTCTTTGTGGATCGTCCTGATTTTATTAAGTGACAAAGTACAGACTGAATAAAACTGCTTGGCACGGATGCATCAGAAAGCATAAAAAAGTCCTATTCCAATGCTTTGCAGGTGGGACGCATCAGTCTACACCTTCCCACTGTCTCTCTGAGAGGCAGTACACTGTAAGTGGGAAGACTTGGTGGACGCCTGGTCCAAGGGTAAACCCCCGGTTATACATCGTGCAATTCTTCTGCTGAGTCATCCCTTTCTTCAGCAGATCCTCTGGTGGAAGGCTTGCCACATCCTGAGGCTAAAGTTAGATAAGGCGAGCTCTTCCTCCCTGCTCAGACCTCAGAGGACCCGAGATGCAGCTATACTATTTCGGCCTCTCCTCCAGAACATGTTCAAGTCAAGCACCATGTGAATCATGATGCAATCTTTCCGGAGTTGAATTTTTGCTCAGAATCCTTCCTTTTATACTGAATGTACGAGCCAGCCTTATCGGTCTTCCTTGTTGGTGCTGAATAATGCCAGTGGAAGTCTGTTAGCAGAACAGAGATGCTTTAAAGTTGATGTCGCACATGCTCACAGGTCTCTTAGCAAAACGAGGTCCAGATGCTTTTGTCAGACTACCGGACTTCCTGTCCCCCACATTCTGAGTGCTGAACGTTACTGATCTCCCATCTGCTGGACAGTTCATCCTGATTGCCTACAGTCTGGAATCACTCAGTCTGATGACCTTTGATTGGAGGGATCTTCTCCATCAACCCCCCTCCTGTCCCATCTTTATACTGACTCGCTTTGGCAACTCTTGCAACTCCTCCTCCTGCACCACATAATTATATTGGAGCTATTCCATGCTAGCAGCTACGAGGGCAATGCAACTCATCAACATTTCGCCGCTTGGATGCCCTAGACACATGAAGCAAGACTAGATGAATGGGAATCTTAATGTGCTTGGCCATCCAGCGCAGGAGCGCACTTGGTGAGGACGGCTTGGCTCCAGTGAGGCTCTGGGTGTTTGTTTTAAAGCCAGACGATGAGCGGACATGTATATTTCACAGAGAGAAACCTGTGCGTCGCAATCATCACTGCTAGTGCCCCCTGTCAGCAGCTTGCTCTTGATAAACCCCCAGAGAGCCTTGCCTGGTAAACACAGTCCCCCTTCTCGACATACCAACACTGCTGGGTTTTAGGTACTCTGTGGTACGCCGTGAACATGATAATACGATCGTCCAGTCCCCTGAGTAAATATTTAGCCCCTGGCACCAAGCCTCAAGCACTCTGGGTGGAGATACGAACCCTAAAAAGTCTCTGTTTAGTGGGTCGTTCACGTAGCAAAAAGATGTAGTTTCAATTTCACACCCTATTTGACAGGGTAACTGTTAAAGCATATCATTTGAGCTCATTTAATGAAATATCACTCTGTTTTTTATTGGCACTGTGAACTCGAAGCTCTGAAATCCAACGGCACAGCAAGTGCTCTGTGGTGATAAACACTGGTGACACATGCTGTAAACTCAGAAGCACAAGGTTGCCACCTACAGGGCAAGTGGGAAATTGTGGTACATTGATTTTTCAGAAAGATCAAAGAACTTATCTATTAACTTTGCACAGACCTTGTATTGACACACCCAACATGAGTGAACACGGAAATGCACTTATTATAATTACTGCATCATGTAATTGCATAAATACTCACCGCTCACCGACATTATTTAATTATTTACTATTTCTTCCATTAGGATTACGTCTGTAATTATCCAATACTTATCTGATATAATAGCCATTGCATCATTTCTTTTTTTTTTTTTAAACCACAGACAGTGTTTAAGTGAGATAAAAGATTCTGAATCTGACTCCAATTCTGACCCTGATTCAAATTCTTTTTGGATTTCCTCCAATTTTCTCCCTAATTTAGTCTTGGCCAACTCCCGACCATGCCTCCCCTATCATACAACAGCTACCAACCCGGGAGGGCTGACCTTGACTCAGATTCCACTTCTTATTCATACCCTGACGCTGACCACCGACTCTGAACATGGTCAGAAAACAGAGCGTCTCTCAACAAGTGTTCTTTTTTTATTTAAAATAACAATCCACAGCCACTTACTTAAGAATACTGTGAGGCCCACTATGGAAGTAAAAGATGGATATAATAACAGTCAGTTAATCAACATGTCAGAAGTCTATATTTATGCTCGAGTTCAAAGTAAACACAAAGGAGTAGTTTGGTGAACCTGACTCTGATATTTAATCTCACCGTGACTTTATTTTTTCAATGTTTATTGCAAATAGGGGTCACAAAAGCGTATAATTTTCCTACATTCAATGCAAGTGTTCCAGCACTTAACGAGCTGCTCTAGAAAAAAAAAAAAGTCTTCCAGTTCCTAACTTATAGGTTTTGATTTGACTCACGCCCGTAACTCTGATTTTACTCTGACCCCGACTCTAACTACGATCCTGACTCTAACTCACCTGCAGTGTTTCCAGACTGAAAGCTCTTGGTAGTCACAGTTGTAGGTGGAGGGACTCCATTCCCAGCGCGTGCCACTTTGGTCATGGTTTTAACCATGGACGTGGCATGAGTGTTCGCATGGACGTCCTCTACAGCCTCGCTGTGGAGAGAGAGAACGCAGTTATTGCCTGGAGTCTCATCACCGAACAAACGTTTCACGTTATTGATCGCAGCAGAGTTATTAGTTTTAAAGGCCTCGGATTCTATATCGGCTTTAGAGCAGATTTAGATGCGATTGCAGGCTGCAAAAATTGACCCATCAGCTGCTGAAATGAGATGCTAGGATGGGTTTGTTATGGTAACCATAAGCAGGAACACACACAAAGGTTTAACCATAAGCCTGGGCAGCTGTCCTTTCAGTGACCACAGCCACACACCCTGCCACACACTCGCACTCGCTCAGCATACTGTATTCTTTTGAACGCTGCTCGTGTTTCAACACTTTAGCAGACATGTGCATACAACGCGTTTATATTGCAACTGCCTAATGTTGTATCATGCTTTATTATATTATCATTACATTTCTTTTAGGAAAGGGATCGCTATTAGGGGTGTAAAGAAAAACTGATTCATTCTGAACTGAATCATATCAGACCTGGATCATTAGTAAATTAAAGCATACTGAAGTGTTACTTGTTTAACTGTATCTTTTTTGCATTGTATCATGCACTACATATCCAGTAGTATATGATGTTTTTACTTAACTCGTTTCATTAGGCAGTATTTTATAATGTTCCCCAAAAAAGGTGAAATATGACATGACATTATTGTGATAAAATACTCTTTTTTTTCCCTTTTTTTCCTCCAGATATACACAGTACTTCTCTAACACTGTCCAATTCCAATATTCCAATGTTAGAGTAACAAATAGCTGATAGAAGTAAAATAATTATTAATTTCTCGTTCAACATAATGAAATGGTGTCGTGAGGACATGCGAGGTGAACTGCATTTGGGGGTTTCGTAATTGAAGAGTAACAGATGAAGACTGTCCACGCCAATACAGGAACAGATTAAGCATTTACTTATAGAACACCATAAAGCAATTACCTATGACAGGAAACTACATCAACCCGGGTCTTTAAGAACCGAATTAGGAGGCAGTCTCCACACAAGCAATTAATACCAATCTAGCCAATTACAGGGGATGTGTTTTGGATTAGGCCCATTCAGGAATCTAAGCATGACCAGATTGATCAAATAAATCTGGCCAATAGGCCCAGCAGTCCCAGATTGTTTGTTAATGAAGAAAACAGGTGCCAACAAAAATGGCTGGCACTGCCTTCACTCCAGCAGTATACTGCCCCAGTTTCCTGCCCAACCACCAACCCCCATCCCCGTCCTGTCCCTGCCTCGCAAAAAACACAACCAACTAATGCTACAATCCTCATAACCTTTCGTCATCTACGTAATAAAATAATAAAAACCCTTTAAGTAATAAGTCCATATGCCTTGTTCTTTTCATGCTGCTCTTTAAATTACACCGCCAATCCAGAACACATTATGGGAAATCTACAACTCTGCTAAAACAGATGGGAGTAGGGAAGGGAAAAAAAAAATGTTTCATCATGCCCAGTGCCAGCAGGGGAAACTGTATCTGAGAAAGCAACATGGAAGCTGAGTTTATGGAAGGGCAGGGGAAGGGCCTAGTCGTGTAGTGCCCATATGTACAGGCAGCTGGTTACATGAGGTGCTGCCATCACCAGAGGGTTCACGTGGGCTCGATACAATTCATCAGGGAATTCAGACGGCGACTCGGAAATGAAATGGCTTTGATCACATTTTCCAAGGTTATCTTTCCAGAGGACTCTTCCTGTCTGGGCAAATGCCTGATTGCTGAATATGTGAGAGAACGTGTACATAATGACACATTTCACATATCTTATTGTCCTTTAGGTCATCAACCGCTCCCCCAATACTACAAGATTTCCAGAATAAAACACACACTTTCCGATCACAGAACCGGAGACCTGGCAGAATTTCTCAAGAACAAACATGACTTCATTTCAAAACAAACATGGTGGACAAACATGTCTGTCGCTGGCTGACTTCTTTTATGATGTCAAGACAGTCACTGTTTCCCTTGTGATAATGTCCTTATCGCTTATCCTACCCACGGTCTATCCTGGAGCCTACCCCAGGGGACTCGGGGCACAAGGCAGGGGACACCCTGGACAGGGTGCCAACCCATCACAGGGCACAACTGCACACACATTCACACACTATGGACAATTTTGAAATGCCAATCGGCAACGCATGCCGGAAACCGATCAAGCGAGCTCTGTGCACAGGGAGGAGGTGGGATTCGAACCCCAGAGGTGTGAGGCAAACGTTCTAACCACTAAGCCATTGTGCCCCCTTTCCCCCCCACACTTTACACCAGGGGTCCAGAGGACCCCTTTAGGTGTACAATAATTTCCATGGACCCCCACATCAGATTCATATCATGAACATTATTTAAGTGTACAGCAATATTTAACTATTTTTATTCCTGAACTTTCCAGTGATACAACACAGACTTCTTTTTGAGTTATTGAGGTCTAGAAAAGCACAATATATTGTGGAAGAGCTAGGATTTCCTAATTGAATTGCAAGAACAATAAACTGGGAAGAAAAAAAAAAAAAAAGTCTTTCATTGCCAAGTTCTCGCTATTTAAGTAGACATTTCACTCTCTGAAAAGCTGACGTTCAGACTTTTCACTACATCTGAGCAGTGAATAGAACAGGGTAAGAAAAAACCTCTTTACCATACTGCCATCTGGAGGACATGAACAGCACTACATTATACTGTGGTATCCACCCTCTCATACCCCATGGTTAGTCAGAACAGAAGTGCATTAAAGAAAATGGAGTATTAATATATAATGCACCCTGCGGTTCTGTACCACCTCTGCCCAAACCAATACGTTATGTATTGCTTTGCCTGTCTCCATTTATTTATTTTTTTTTACTCCTGCACTGCATGTTCCATTTTGTTCTTTATGTCCCTTATTGCCTGGGGGACAAAACAAGGAGAGAATAAAGGCAGGAGAGACAGGCATAAAGAGGCAGAGCTAGGAGCTGTTCAGCCCAAAGGAGAAGGCTCATCTATTATTTATCAATAACAATAAATAAATATTGGATATGTTCAGCAGTTTTTCCATCAGAGAGCAGACAGGAGCTGGCAGTTCTTTGCGTGATGAGGTGTGTGTGTGTGTGTGTGTGTGTGTGTGTGTGTGTGTGTGTGAGAGAGAGTGTTTGAGAGGGAGAAAAACACCACGGCATGTGACAGGCCATTTTCCTGGATGAGCAGAATAAACTTTGTTACATAGTTTCCATATTGCAGTCGAATGCAAAAAATAAAATATATAGTATATCTTACAGTTAGTATGAAATGATAAATAACATTATCCTATAATATATAAACATGAGGCTGTGCAGGATTGTTTATGTATTAATGACTTGTCCATCCCCGTAATGGTACGTAAACCTTTGCACTTTCTAAAATTACTGCAAACTTTTGCACTGCAAGACCTTTCTCTAAGGGCTTTGGCTTTAATGACGTAATGATTTAGTCAGAGGTTTCAAATGTGCTGGAAGCAGAAAGAAAGAAAGAAAGAAAGAAAGAACAGGACAGGACAGGACAGAAACTGTGAAAGAGAGCACAAGTGACTCGGGAAGAGAGACAAACGAAACTTTATTGAGACATTTAGAAGACACTGGTACTAATTTAAATCAGATACAGAAGTAAAGCAGAAGTAAAGCAGACCAGAGGTTTTTATAGAGTGTAAATCTGAAGAAAAACAGAAAACATAGGAAATGAAAAAAAAAAAAAAAAAAGAGCAAACACAAACCCCTAAAGAAAAACCAGTTTAAGTTGAAAATCATGCAGGAAAAGTGTTGTCATGACTATATCTGTGAATCTCCTTGTTTTCTGTTTCTTCCTCTTAAGAACATAACATACTGACTCCCTTATTCAAAACACATTCTTCAACCTGACTCACTTTCACACATAAATTAAGGGGGGGGGGAGGGGAGGGGGGTGTCACCAAAACAACTTTCAACTGGCTTTTTTGAACAGTCGTGCGTCTACGTATGAAAGCCGGTGTGGTGTGGTGTGGCCGAGTGAGTGCGTTACACAGCAGAGAGGAAAGGGACGAAGCGTCACTTGACTACTGGACATTCAGCACCCGAGCCGAGACTCCGTGATGCCAGTCCCGGAGCTTGTTGTACTTGGGCCGTACGACCTCGGGGTCGACTTTGGTCACCCTGATGTTCCGGACGCCAAGACAGAAAGACAACAGCAAAGGAAATGAAGAACAGGAAGAGACACGTTATTTTTTTCGGCAATGTTATCAAAAACAAATCAGTTTTAAGCATGCGACAACACGGGGCAAGCTTTCGTGAAATTCAACACGCTCCTATATATGGCATGTCTCGCTTATCCGTGCCTTCCGAGTACCGATAATTCTTCATAACGGCAATTAAAGTCAGAACGAGCAGCCGAGACACTAGCCAGTGTTGTTTACAAGACTCAGACACACTGACTCATGATGGTTTCTATTTCCATGCATTTTTTTGTACAGCTCCCCGATTACCCACAATCCCAATTATTTACCCACGATGCCTCTCGGGGGACTGCATGCATTCCAGCGCGGTTTGTATTCCACTCTGGTCAGTGGAGAAATTAATGTGATGAGTGAAGATGCAAATTCCAGGCCTGTCAACAGTGGACTCACTCATCCTGGCTGACACGATGACTCTACATTCACGCTAACAAGCAACAAGAGCTATTTGGTTTACTATTATCTCAATTCTACACAAATCAGGTATGGACACAAATCCAAATTGGCTTGAATGATTCCTCGGTCTAATACTGTGGCGCGTGTGGTCTGACATTTCTTCAGTTCCCCACTTACACAACTTTAGTTCCTACCTGCAATTAGTCCCAGTGTACTGTCTGATGCACCGAAATGGGAGAAAAACGTATAACTGTGGTTTAAGATATGACTTTGCGAGACATTACAAAGAAAAATAAAGCTTAGAAGGAAATAGCAGAGATTGTTTATGCCTCGGGTGACCGTAATTAGCTAGTACTGTTACCTAGTTTTTCTGATCTGCTAATAAAGGTAGTACAAAGCCTAACATGTAACATTTAAATCAAACCTGAAAAATTTTAAACAAAAGACGTGTATAAATCATATAGGGAGCTGTACATTTTCACTATTACTACAGGGTGTCTCCATACACAGGGGAAATTAACTTTTTAACAAAATGTCTTCTTTAACAAAAGAAGAACGTATTGAAATCATTCTCACGGCTGCGTCGGGAAGCTGTCGCAAGGTTGAGATGGACATTAACAGGAAACATGACAAGCACACACACACACACACACACACAACACTGTTGCCAAACTTATTAACAAATTCAAAATGACTAGAGGTGTTGCGGACCAGCGGAGACGTGGACGTCCACGAACACCCACCGACGAAGGCACAACCGACGTGGTGCTAGCAAACATAGTCCCCTGAGTATGGAGACTTTTGGTAACTAAAGAAACACTAGAAAGTGCACACCCATAAGCGACAAAGTACAATTTGTTGTTCGCTAGTGGGTGAGGCCCGGAATCTGTCTAAACAGCCACACTTGGGGGGGGGGGGGGGCGTGGAAAAACAAAAAATAAAAAATACTGCGGAAAACAACATGCTTAATCTCATGCACCAGAAAACAGCACCAGATCGATCGAATCACAACAACAAACCAACAGGTGCTTACTTCTTTCCGGGACTGCTCTCGTGGGCTTGTTCTGCAAGAAAGAAAAGAGAGAATATAGAAGAAAAAAATATATATGAGCAACACTACAGGAATAAGCACTCAAAGACAGAAATCTGACAAACTGGAGTGCAAAGACAATAAAAACTTCTACTGCTAGACACAAATCACAGGAAATGATGCAACTCCTTGAGCACGTGAAAGCCTCAGCAGGGGAGAAGCTTTACGGCTCTCCCTGGGACAGTAACGACGGGGTTATGAGCCGAGGCTGGCACTGACCGTTCTCTGTGCCCGTGATCTGTGCCAGGATGCGGAAGGAGCGGGACTGAGAGGTTCCGGTGCGTGGGCGCCAGTCCTCCGTGTCCTCGATCAGACGCTTTTTACTGGAGTCGCACAGGTGTGAGGCGTGGTTCACCACCAGCTCCGTGTCTGCGATGGGCTTCCTGGGTACTCTGTCAAAACCCAGAGAAGTGTGGCACGTCATTCATTAATAAAGAAAAAAAAATTTGTGACATATGACAAACTGCTGTGGTGTAACAAGGAATAAAGCGCTTCCTATAACAGCATGTTCAAATCATGTTTTATTTCTTACATACAAAAACAAAACCCCACATACACACAGGTTAACACTAAATCACTGCATGTTGTTCCTGTTACCTGGGCGGAGTCTTTCTGTGGGACGACATTTAAGAAGGTGTGACGGAAGGCAGAAAAGGAGGAAATGAGAAAAGTCAGAAAACAGAGCGTCTCTCAACAAGCGTCGTTTTTTTAAAATTTAATATAACAATCCGCAGCCACTTACTTAAGAATACTGTGAGGCCCACTATGGAAGTAAAATATGGATATAATAACAGTCAGTTAATCAACATGGCAGAAGTCTGTATTCATGTTTGAGTTCAAAGTAAACACAAAGGAGTAGTTTGGATTCGATCAGTCAACACATCTGGTGCTGGATGATTCATTCTTTAGTTTTGTGCTGAAGTTACAAAGCCATAAACTCCCTTTCTTTCCCCCTAGACACTAGAGAGTATGCATATTTCTGATGTGATTTAGGACACAGTCTGGCTTACTGTCTATGAACTTCACTGTGTACCTGAACACAGATACTTTTTGGTTATCGTTGCACTACCTAGGCCAGGGGCTCTCAAATTGTTTTTGCAACCAGGGACCCATTTAACTGTAAGAGATGTTCCACAGACTTCTTCAGTACGGATATATTTCTGGAACATTATGTAAATGTGTGCAGTAATATTTTGTCTATTTATTAGTATCATAAAGATTTTTATTCCTGAGCTTTAGACCAACAGATCAAACTGACATTAATTATAGACTACTTGTTTTTGAGTTATTGAGGTTTAAACTAAAACCACTTAATTCAAGTAAGCAGTCAAATAGGCTAATATAATATACTATAAATACTCAATAATAAATATAACAGCTTTTCTAATGATGGGTTGTAATTTCTACTGCGGTAACTAAAAAATAATTGAGCACTCCCTGGCTATGTTTGTTGTTGTTTTTTTTTGTTTTTTTTTTAAACATGTATACAGACCCTAGGCCCTAAGCTCCTCCCATAAAGTGTGAAGGTGGAATTACACCAGAAACCACAAGAGGGCAGCACCACATGCAGATTGCACTGTTGTCTCTGACGAAACCTCTTCTAGGGTGCTCCCTTTCATCTTTCATCTTGTCACACACACTTACTCACGTGCAGTGCAAAATGTCAGAGTGCTCAACAGCTACACTATTAATACCTAACACACATTGTGTGCTGTAATTAATAGCAAGCCTTGGGGGAAAAAAAAAAAAAAAAACCACAAAAAACAACACACGGGATGAAGAAGGATTGACGTGAGCACATGTTGTGCGAGGACGCGGACAGGCACGCTAAAAGCTATGACCACACAAGAGCTCAATGAGATAATGGAAGGAATGGTAAGAAGAAATAATGTCAGCTGGGAACCGTGCTGAAGACAAGTACAATCATGCTTGGAGGGGTTAACTGGGGTGAAGCGGTTGATGACGTCACACATCACACACAGGCACAAACAGATACCAGTATAGCCATAACACTGACTTTGTTAATGGCTCCTCCTGTAGGGGGAAAAAAGAAAGAAAGAGAGCGAGAAGAAGAGAAAGAGAGGGAGACAGACGTGTGAACGAGATGTATGAAATTGCAGGAAGAGTGTGCATGAAAAGATTGAGTTAATACACTTTCTCACACCCACACACACACACACACACACACACATGCTTCTACTTCACTTAACCAAGCAAACAGGATGTTCCCAGATCGCACAAAGGAACAGAAAGATGTTCCACTAATCCTTTAACTCGAACTCGAATGTTTTTCATGTGCGGTTTTGCACGAGCCTCAAAAAGCGCATTGTTCGTAACTTAAACTGCCAACGACAACAAGGAAGCAAAACAGCAACGAAGCCTTCTGGAGCGCCGCGCACTCAAAGCACCTCCAGGAACATCTGAGATGTATTACTTTAATGTGAGAGGCTGCACGAGTCAAACATCACCTCCGTGGCTCCTCCCTGGACACTAATTGGCCGACTTAGTAAACGCAGCTGGAAGCTCTCGGAAGGAGAAGTCACAGGCGTTCCTGAAAAGCGCTCTCCATCGAGGAGATGAGGAGACGCAGGCCTCGTTGTTAGAGTCACACAAATAACCAAGTCCCTGCCGTGCCACTGATGAACCATGAGAGAAAAAGATTCACAGGGGTTATAAAGAAAGCGCTACAAAAAAAAAAAAAAAAAAAAAACCCAAAAAACACGTTTCCTAGCCATTTTTACACAGGTATTGCCAGTGGGACAAATCGAGCTACTGCAGGAAGAAGTACACAGGTCTGGCACCACCACACCTCATTGTGCCATTACTATACACACATTAGCGTTTGTTTTCATGTAAACACACTCGCACTGCATCATACAAGTTTTCTCTCCACTCAGCACATGCAAAGTGTCACAGGAGTTATAAAGAGGGCACTACATAAACATGTCCATGTTTCCCAGCCATTTTCACACAGCTGATGTCAATGGAAATGGGACAAATCGAGCTCCCTTGAGTTACTGCAGGAAGAACTACAAAGGTGTGGCACCACCACACCTCATCCACCCGGCAACTGTGTATACATTCGTATACACACACACACACACACATCAAACGGACGTCGGTTTTCCCGTAAAACACACCGGCACTGCGTCACACGTGTTTGCATGTACCGAGTGGATCTGCTGCTGCTGCTGCCTCTCTCCTGTTAAACACATCATCACTAATGACACGGCTGTTCATTCTCCATCCTTGTATGACTAAACCCTAAAGATCTGGTGCAGAAGATCAGACAGATTCCATTCATGGCCGTGGTTCTTGACTAATTAGAGCCAAGTGTATTGCACTCACAAAAACGAGGCACAGAAGACGTTAAGCAGACCGTCGATTAGAAAAAAGGCAAGCATTAGTGAGCCCCGAGCGCCTCGCCGGGTTTCTCATCAACTCCTGCCGATTGAGACAAGATGTACAGCCTGGATACAGACAAACAAAGACAGAGAGAGACAGACAGACAGACAGACAGACAGACAGACAGACAGACGGAGAGTGGAGAGCAGATCAACGAGGGCAACCTCTCACGTGTAAAGTCATCAAGGGCACGTCGACCTGTTTCCCCTTTTCCTGATGACTTCAAATACCAGAAGTGGTGGAATGAGGGAGTTTGTTCCATACTGTGACCTTATTTTTAAAAATTATCCCTCTAACACACACACACTGCAAATTCTCTGCAAATTAAAAAAAAAAAAAAAAAAAAAGGTTTTTCCAAATATTTTCCAACCAGAATTTTTTCATTTATTACAAAAGGCAAAAAACCTTTAAACCTGCCGTGCACATCTAGGAATAAATAAAAGGATTAGGTTTTCGTCTTCAATTATTTCAACATGTAGCTTAAAGCAAGCGCAAACTATCTTCTTAAGTCGGGGAAATGACTTGTGGGAGCTTGCACGCGTTCTGTTCAAAAATGCTTCGACTTAACGGAATGCAAATTCAGACTTGTTCGCTGCCATCCAGGCATTTCCTACCTACATGGCTCAGGTTTTGGAAATACTGTCAGACAGTCACGAAACACATAATTAACTCAAAAGCTCCTCAAATGCTTATAATTAGGATAATGTTTGCTTTGGATAACACTAACCCTTGGGTAGGGATATTATCCAAGCGGTCCAGGGTTAAGGGCCTTGCTCTAGAAGATTTTTGTCTATCTGAATGTCCAGTCCCAATAAACTCAGCACTCTGCGTACATGCATCACCCTGCTTGCGTTTTCAGCCTTGAATGATGTCAGTCTAAAACAAAAACACTCCAATAACAAGAATTTGCATCCCAGGTTATTCTGCTTCAAAATATTCATTGGATTCCAGTACCACCCACGCTCCGAATTGTTTAAAATCCTTTTCAAATCTGTAGTCCGCACTTTGCTCCCTCACAGGAACGGTTTTATTGCTCGAATTGAATTTTCGTCAGATTATATAACAGATTAGATTAAGGCTGCTCAAGGCTGTACTCAAAGAACCCTCAACATAAAGAGAGCCGAGAGGATCTCTGATCAGAAGCAGGACAGGATGGAGGCAGGATTAAGGAAGGAAGAGTGTGGAGATGATTCAGGACACGGGCGATGGCCTCCACCTACCCATTCTGATGCTCCACTCCACCCTGTTGCTCCAGTAGGCCGCGCCTCTGACCCATAGCCACCTCGCATGCGTTCGCATTGGAGTACAGGTTGATTGGCGTGTTATAGACTGAAGGCTGTGGGACAACAGGAGCAGATGAGGGGCTGGGGCCTGTCACTCTGGCTGGCGAAGACGAGCCAGAGGACGAGGAGGAGGAGGAGTGAGAGAAGGGGGAGTAAGCGGTGCCAGGTTTGTGGGCAGGGTTAAGAGAGGAGACTGTGCGGGAGGTGGAGCTGCTGGCCAGTGGGAATGGAGGTTGTGGGCCTTGTGCGGGTTGTAGTGGTGGTTGCTGGGAGGGAGCAGCGGGGGTGAAAGCTGAGGAGGCAGAAGGGATGGAGGCTTTGGGTGCTGCAGGAGTGGAGGACGGGCTGACTGCTCTAAAATTAGATGATGCTCCAAACGGGCGGGCCGTCTTGTTGTAGGCACTACTTGGGGGAGGGTTGGCGGGGCTGGTACTAGGGGCGGGAGCAGGTGGGTGGCTGATGGGCACAGGTTTAATGATCTCCGGTGATTCTTCCTGTGGGAGGTTGGAGACACACACACACACACATGCAGAATGCTCACACACCACTGCAAACTCATGCACGATAAAGCAACACTCCTGTCATAGGCATACAGCATTTATTTACTGTACATAAGGCCATTAAACCATTTCAAATCATGAAAATGATACTTAATATGAATCACTGGCAAAACAAGTGCTGTATACTACAATGAAAGGAGCTACGTGCATCACAGCTCTATAGAACAGTATAACACAACTGCAAAGTGCATGCTGCATCTACAGGAGGATCCAAAAGTCAGAGAGCAAAATACAATTGGTACTTTTTGCCCATTTGCCAGCTAATATGGTACTACTACCTTTTCCCTGCACTCACTGGGAACTTTATCAAGTTGACCTACCAATTTCTGACTGTAGCTTATTCGAAGTTGTGCGCTATTTGTCTGCTGCCCTCTACCCTTTAACCATCTATGACCAGATATCTGTGTGGTGGACTGTATCCCTCACATGGTAGTGCGTGTAAGCTAGAATTCTTAAGCAGGACTGTTCACTGACATGGTAATGTGCAGTGCTGGAGTTCTTAAACTCCTTGTCACTGCTGGGCTGACAGAAGCAGTACCGTAGTCAGACACTGACACTGCTAAAAACTAGAGGGCAGTTAACACTAGAGGTGGACCGATTGATTGGTTTTGCCGACTGCTGGAACAATCGGTTATCGGCAAAAAAATCCACACCGAAAGTTTTTATGTTGCAGAAGCGGCTGAGGAGAAGGGTCTGCTATCATTATACAGTACAAAAGCGGCCTCTAGAGGCGAAATAAAAACCATCACTGACAAATTTTGTTGTGTTATTTGAAGTGTTTTTTTTTTTTTTCATTTTGGATGTCTCTATTTTTATTTGTCATTTGGAGTGTTACTTTTTTTTGTTCAGTTTGGATGTATATCTTGTTTACTTTAATATGTGTCTGTCTTTTAATTGTCTTAGTTCTCTGCCCTGATGAGGGACGACTAGGCTGAAAGGTTGGCTTTTTTTTTGACATGACCACATTAAATAGTGGTGTACGGGCTAAAATGTGATATCTATCCATAGCTTGAAAACGAAACTATTAGCGTTGGAACAATTCATTATATCACACGGTTGCATCGAAAAAAGAAAGATAGAGTAATAGTCCAAAATTTTAGGTTAATAGCAAATGATCTGATGTGCATTGGATAAAATAGCCAATGAGAGTTAAGCAGACTTTTCTAATAATCTGTCAACCCGGGGTATGTTATTTGTTAGTGAAATTACGCAACCAATTCTTTTGACAACCGATGAAATAAATCCAGTTGTTGCTGGTGAACACAAACCTTCAGACCCTACTGTATAACTTTCAACAGAGTGCATGCTTTGTCACAGCCACAACAAACAATCTGTTTCAGATTTAATGTGTTATCGACGACTTTGCATTTTTCTTACCTTGGGAACTTCGCCTTTGGGAACACTGGACGCTCTGTAAACACACAAGAACAAAAAACAAACAAACAATGAATTGATTTCCTTTTTCAGCGCTTTCTTTAGGTTACCAGGAAAACACAACAATACAAGGCTGGATGTGACAGGTATTGATCTACAACGCCTGCTTACTTCACTGCAAACATTTTAATGCGCTGTATCTAAAACGCCACAATGTTTGAGTTTTAGTAATCGCTCCACTCTGCCTTGGTTTGAAAAATATCCACTGCAGCTTGAACCCGCTCGATCCTTCTTGCATGGTACATTACACGGTCCATAAATAAAAGCACAGCAAATAGAGGCATCCAAGTCCGAGCATTTCTCATTCTCTACCGACAACAGCTGAGGATTTCGGAGTGGACCTGGTATATGCCAGGGTAGGCACGGAGTGCCAGGAGCGGACTCGGAATAACATTACAGACTGGCTTGAACACGGACATCCAATACGCTGCAGTGGGAGCGCTGGATAGATCGGAAAAAGAAAACTCATGAAGGCTGAGTGATATATCAGTGATCAAAGTTGAGTAAGTGGAGAGATCTGCCATTTCCTAAGTGTTGAGACAAAATACTCTGCAATATGACACAGACCAGGACCAAGTCAGATGACTTCTGCAGTTTACCTACAGATCTCCACTGAGTCAATATAAGGAACTCTTTGATTTAGGCTTGGCTTATAAGAAACACTGCTGTCATGTAACGTGTGTTTGAGACTTTAATCTCTTTTTCCAAGCCGCGCACCGAACAGCAGGGCTTTTGCTATTAAACAGCGCCACAGCTGTAGAGAGAGCTGAATAAACAAGCTTTTGTCAAAATGCATTCGTCTCGCAACATACCATAATAGATTGGCGCCCGAAGACATTTTTTCCCCTGTTTTTATTGCTTTAACCCTTTGTTGGTATGCACTCATCCTCGAGCTGCCTCAATCACCATATAATGAATAAATGAATATGAAATTCATATAAAAATTATGCTAGAAGAGTAACGATTTAAAAATCCCACTAGGTTCCCCCTTTTTAGCATGGTTCCTCTCAAGGTTTCTTCATGTCCTCTCAGTTTTTTCCTCACCATCAGGGATTTAAATATAAATCTATAACTCAGATTTCTGTCAAGCTTCTTTATGACAGTGTCTTATGTTAAAAGCGCTGTACAAATAAAATCGAATTGAATCCCACACCGATCCTTTAACTTTCTCCCTGGCAACAACAGTGCTCTCTTTTCCCCCCCTCACACCACTCAGCAAAATTTTTGCTCAGAAATGCGGGATATGTTCCTGCGTCACCCGCAGACTCTTCCATATTAGGAAAGGAAGACGATGGGAGTTTTTACAGGGCTGGCGCTAGGTCACTAAACAGCCCCCCCCCCTTTTTTTTTTTTTTAAGCCAAAGTTCACCTCGTTATAAGGACAAGAGGAAAAAGCCACAATGAAAACTCTGAAGCGGTCTGATGGGAAAAGGAAGTCAGCCAAGCACCATACAAAGAGAGTCATACATGCATGTGTTTAAAGAGGCCCAGCCTAAAAAAATCGGAAGACGTGTAACAAAGATGACGGCCAAATGAGCCCGAATCTCAGGTGAGAGCGCCCCTTTCACAGTGAGGAATCTCACTTCCCGCAGTCCGGTCATGGTGGTCCTGGGAACATCTGTTCCGATCTGGTTTCTGTTGTTTTCCGGACAGTGGGAAAGCCTGTTTTGACAGCGCGCTCAAAAAAAAGAGACTGCTCTGTGTGTATGAGAGTGTGTTAGCATAACAGACAGCTGCTCGCTGACCGAAGACTGCCCAACCGCAACCTCACACACCGTGTATCCAGGACTCCGATCAACCCCAACTTCAAAGCAGCCTTTTGATGACTAGCCCACGGCCTTGAATGATCTAGAAAGAAACATCCAAGATTTCCTTCTATATTATATAATATAAAAGCAAGATGACAAATGTGTGTATTTTTTGTGTATTCCTTAAGCAATCAAATTATTTACGTACATCCATCAGCAGCTATATACGAAATCTGGACTGCTGATCTGAAGAACCCTGGTTCTTTTTAGTAAAATTGTACATAAACCTTCTGCAGGCCAAACCAAAGTAAAAATTATTGCCAGATCTACAAATGTTTCGGTAACACTGATTTTTATCACGTACCCATGTTGATAAACGACAACCCGGCACGTTCACAGAACAGCCGATTTAAAGCCCACAAATCTAGTTCTTCTATCTTTTATCCCGCTAGTCCTATTTGTCTTAATTTACGGATTTGTTTTTACTTTCTCACTCGTTTGTACCCAGGTTGATAAATGAGGCCCAATGTCGGAAATGTAACTCCCAGATCACGCAAGATCTAGGACACGAGCGAGTTATTTTACATCCCTGTACACTACACTGACTCATGTGAGATCTATTCCAGTGAGGAATTCTCTCTTTGTAGTGCTTTTGGAGTGCAAGGTTTCAGCCCAGATTTGATTTAGTCTGCAGTAAATACAATTCGGAGCGACACACACACACACACACACACACACGTGTCAAAGCACTGCTGTGAAATACGACTTCTGATCTGGATCCTCGGCACTGTGAACATACACTGTAAGGAGAAGGATCAGCACAACATAAATCAGAGTCCACGAGAGCGAAGACGTTTCCTTCTGCTTTCCCAGACAGACGCACACGTTGGGTTGTCCCATGTGTCTGCGGGTGTGAGAATCTGAGAGAGGGCTCGCTGGAATGTAGGAGGGGCACCGACGTTTCCACATAGCCAGAGCCAAAAGCAACATGGCATGAGCCTGAGGGCCATCATCATCCCACACCCCCATCACTCAGCACTGAGTGCCCAGTCATCCTCTCTCTCTTTCACACATGTCCACACTATTGCTTTTCTTTTGCACCATAAGGGAGTGCAATTAATAATTTCTTTATTTTTCACAGCCCAACCTTACAGGGTTACTCTGTCTGAACTTGTTTTTTTATTTGCCGGATCGTCTTCTTCTTCTTGCATTCAAAAGAATTTGGTTTTTAGCTAGACGATAATCTGTGTTTGGCTCAGCCACGGTGTTAATACTCTACAAGGACAAGCACGGATCAACGTTCACTCACTGTTTACATCCACACACAGGCACAAACTCTCAGGAGGGACACACTGGCTCTCTCGTTCAGAGTGTAGGGTAGCAGCTAAGCTCAGGCTGGCCACAGCAGCTCAGAAAGCTTCTAGAAAAAGCAGACGAGGGTAATACAAACCAGAGGGAGATTGATGGGACGAAGCTCTGGTTTCTCTGGTAACAGATCTGCAGCCAGGCCTCTGGTCAGAATCACAGTACTGCCACAGTAGCTCAGAGTGCGGTCAGACTGTATACACTCTCACACACGCTCTTACTCGGTCACCCCGGCTCTGTCCCCTCTCTTTCTCTCAGCATGGTAAGCCAGAGACAGGCCACTAGAAGGCCAGCATTGACACTTGACTGGAGTGATCACAGAGTAATACAATTGAGTACTGAGAAAGAAAGTGCTAAAACCACAAAGTTGGACACATGATAGGGTTGCATGGAACGGTTGATTCAGTTGCATGGATTCAGATTCTGATATAGGAGGGAGACAAATCAATACTCAATGAGTACATGTGCCTTTGTCCGAGTGAAGAGGCATGGCTTCTGAGGTTGCCAATCCCATCAAAGTAGGCATGGCCTCTGTGTTTGTTAGTCCCAGTGATGGAAGGTGTGGCCTCTGTGCCTGCCAGTCGGAGTAAATAATGAGTGGCCTCTCTGCCTGACAGTCTGAGTAAATAAGGTGTGGCCTCTGTGCCTGCCAGTTGGAGTAAAAAAAAAATGAGTGGCCTCTGTGCCTGCCAGTCTAAGTAAAAGATGCATGGCCTCTGTGCCTGCCAGTCTAAGTAAAAGATGCATGGCCTCTGTGCCTGCCAGTCTAAGTAAAAGATGTATGGCCTCCCTGCCTGACAGTCTGAGTAAATAAAGTGTGGCCTCTGTGCCTTCGGAGTAAAAAAAAAATGAGTGGCCTCTGTGCCTGCCAGTCTAAGTAAAAGATGCATGGCCTCTGTGCCTGCCAGTCTAAGTAAAAGATGCATGGCCTCTGTGCCTGCCAGTCTGAGTAAAGAAGGTGTGGTCTCTGTGGCTCACAGTTGGGAATAAAAAAGGTGTGGCCTCTGTGCCTGTCAGTCTAAGAAGCTGTGACCTCTATGCCTGCCATTCTGAGTAAAGAAGGTGTGACCTCTGTGCCTGCTAGTCTGAGTAAAGATAGTGTGGCCTCTGTGCCTGCTACACTGGGTAAAGATAGTGTGGCCTCTGTGACTGCTGGACTGAGAAAAGGATACTTCGCCTCAGTGCCTGCCAGTCTAAATAAAGGAGGTATGGCCTCTCTGCCTGTTAGTCCCAGGAAAGGAGGTATGGCCTGAGCCGGTCAGTTAAGATAAAGGTGGTGTGGCTCGTTTGTCCCAATGAGCAAGGCATGGCCTCAGTGCCTGTCAGTACCAATGAAAGTGGAGGAGTGTCCGCGCCGGTCGGTACCAGTGAAAGTGGTGTGGCCCCTCTGGTTGCCAGGCTCAGTAAGGGAGGCATGGTTTTGGCCTGTCAATGCAAGTTGATGAGGTGTGGTCTCTGTGCTTGTTAGACCCAGCAAAGGAGGCATAATCTAGGCCTGTCAGTCTAAGTGAAGGCCACAGTGCCCATTATTACCAGTGCCAGATACATCTTGCAGTGTTTGATTTAACGAATGGAAGCAGCACCAGCTGAAATATTGAGCTGACAATCAGTGAAGCTTTCCACGTGTTAAGTATTCCTTATTATTTTTTCACACATGCCTAGACAGGAGGAACGTTTAACAGCAGTGGAAAATGACGATTCACTATTTCCTGAATATCCAAATATCAGCTCAATAACTCTTCTTGATATCTGAATGCTATAATTAGGCAGAAGGCCCATCCCCACTCTGTGCCTGTCAGTCCCAGTGATTGCACAATTGCACAAATCTGTTTGCACAATACTGGATCACATGAATATGCATTGTACTGCAGCACATCAGATTACACTAAAAATGCTGTAAACTCTATAATGTTTCATTTTTTATGGCTTTAAATCTTTTATACTGAGATGTGTATTGTATTGTCCCACAGATACAGACTCTTTTTTTTTTTTTTAACCTCAGAGCAGCGTAGTAACCTTTGCATTCTGGGCCGTCTGCTCCTACCGGCAGACCCTTGCATAATGTTTATGTAGCTTCCGCCATTTTTGACGTCGATATCACACCCCAAGGTTATCCGTTCGGTGCTGCAGAAATCAGATTACAAACACGCTGCCAGTGATTTCAGTCAGCTTGTTTCCTTCCACACACCCCCACATCTCTCTCACACAAACAGCCACAGACTAACAGATGTTTCGTAATGGCTCTCCCAGATCTCACGAGCTGGCCTCTAAACGTTAGGCTAAGGAGCAGTAAAGCTGGAGAAGATATTCAGAGACATCGTGCAACAGCTTGGAACTGTTACCTTTTATGTAGCCTATAAAGAAGTTTTTAAGTTCCAGCTCTACTGTAAATTACATATATTTCCAGCCACTAAAATGTTGGAGAGCTCGCAGCTTGAAGTGGAAAAAACATGCAGAAGGACTGAATCTTCCTGATGAAATTCGCAAGACTGAATAACAGCTTGCATTCAGAGATAAATTACAGTGGCTTGCATAAGTTTTTGCCCCCGTTGAACTATTGCATTAATAAAATGTATTCCTGCTACAGTAAATTTGTTCTGGTGCATTCAGTTGCCATCAGTCACATAATTAGTTGAATCAAGTCCACCTGTGTGCAATGAAATAAATACACCTGTTCCTGGAAGAACCCACAGTTTGTTAGAGAACATACCTAAACATACAGCATTAAGAGCTATCAACATCGAAGTGGAGCACCATGAAATATGAACAGGAAAAAAATATGGCAAGCCTATGGCCGTGCCATATTCAAGAGGAGGCCGTCCAACAAAAATCAGTGACCAGGTATAGAAGGCATTAGTTAGAGAAGCAACCAAGCAGTCAATAGTATCTCTCAACATGATGCTACCACCACCATGCTTCACTGTGGGGATGGTGTTCTCAGGGTGATGAACAGAGTTGGGTTTCTGCCAAACGTAGGGGGAAAGTTAAATTTCATCACAAATTTTGGCAAGCTCCAAATTCACCACTCTTCCATGAAGCCCAGCTTCGCGGAATGCCCAGGCTTCCTGTCTGAGCGATCGATCTCTCAAGATCCCTCAGACCTACCCTTGTAGCAGGGTAACAGTTCGCTCCCATTTTCAATTTGAACTTTAGTGACAGGAACTAGCCTGATCTCAAACAGACTTTAATCCACTGAGTCCATGTGGTTTGTGTTATTGTACACAGTACACAGCACTGAGATCAATCATGCACAGACACAAATGAGGAAGTGGCTGAGTGAAAGAATGAGGAGACGTGAAAATTTGAGTCATCGCTGGTACAGATTCCTCCACGCTCACCTCCAGAGAGACTTACGGAAGCATAACCAGGAGCTCACCAAAGGCCTCTCCACACCTAGATAAAGAAAAGCAATGAGATTGCATTGTAACTTTTTTTTATCCAGCTCTGGTATGCAGAATTTTAGGGCAGTCAGAGTCGAAAGTTGGAACAGAAAATCGAAAAGTGTGCCAAGGGCACAGATTCAGTGTTTGGTTTTTTTTTTTTTTTTTGCTTCGTGAGTATTTCAGGCATGCTAGAGCAAGTTTGGAGTGTATCAAAAGTTTTTTGTTTTTTTTTCCCCCCAGACTGGTCTCTGAATGTGGGCTGGTAGTCGATGTTTGTCTTTGTCTCCATCTCTAAGTAACAGTTACAAGTCACAGGTTGGATAATGTGCAGTCCACAGGTTGTTTTCACAAGTATACAAAAATCATTCAGAAAGTATGTAATGTGCAGCCTTGTATAATAAGCATCACAGAACAAAAATTGTTGTAAGTGCCATCCATCCATCCATTTTCCATACTTCCATACTTATCCTGCAGAGTGTCGTCGGGGAGCCTGGAGCCTATCCCAGGGAACTCTGAGCACAAGGAGGGGGACACCCTGTACAAGGTGCCAACCCATCGCAGGGCACAATCGCACACAATTACACACACCCATTCACACACTATAGACAATTTGGAAATGCCAATCATCCTACAACATGTTTTTGGATTGGGGAGGAAACCAAAGTATCTGGAGGAAACTCCCAAAGCACAGGGAGAACATGCAAACTCCACGTACACGTGATTCCTGTCAGACGAAGACGTCACAGGGACCGCCTTCCTGTCACTCTTCCACTGTCCGGGTGCAATTCAGCCAACTTGGTACCAAATAATCCCACATGCTTTCTATAAGATTGATGTCCATCGATTTTGCAGACGAATCAAAGTGCAGCAGTGTTCCATCAGGCTCATCGAACAAGCCACACAGAGATTTGGCCTGACGCACCCTACAGTCGTCATCCAGGAACGCTGAAGTCTCAGTGTTTTGTTCTTACGAGCAACAACTGATGATCCAGTTTTAAGTTGCATTCGTCCAGCTGCACAACTTACTGACGTTGGTGGATGTAGCAAATGCCCAGTTTATACCCAATTGAGTTTTCAGTTGAACCAATTAAGTTTTGTTCAAATAAGATATAGCACAAGAGGATAGTTTTTTAAAAATTTCTGGATGCATTCAAAGTCAGGTATTTCTAAACAGAGAGCACAGAACAGCTAATGTTATTGAATACAGCACTGCAGGTTCATTTAGACACAAAAGCCCGTTGAAGGCCAGGGCTTTAGTGTCCCATTCAATAACAATGTTTTGAATGTCTACAGCTTCACTTGTATGTTGAGCTTTAGAACACAATCTGATTTGGCCTGCAAAGAAATAACACACAAAGAAAGAATGGGACAGTAAATTATTATAGCTTTTATGAGTCTTTGTTATCATTTTTTTTTTTTTTTTTTTTTTTTTAAAGAGTGAAAAAACAAGAACTAGACATAAAGCAATAATGAAAGCTGCCTGTTTAAATAAAAAAAATGTGAGGAAATTGAATATGATATTTGGACATTTCATGTTTTATAGTTTAACCACTTTGGATGGAGGTCGCTTACAATTTGTCTCCAGAAGCGATTCATGAAAAATAGAAATCCCAGTATTTAGAGTTGGAGGAATTTTTAATGGCTTGAAATGATGATTTAGTGAGACATGGGGATCTATGAAAAAGACTTGGCCACATTTGCCCTATAGAACATTAGAAAAGTCTCCAAGTTTCCAACTCCTTTTGACATATAATAATGTGTTTGTCGATCCTGAAAGCAAACGTGCCAGTTTCCCCATTGCGAAAGAAAAGGACTTGACTGGTTTTACCCAGCTGTGCTGGCAGCACTCTTTCTGGCTCTTAGAAACCACAGATACTATTACTCACTTGCAACAAATGTGTACAAAGTTGCTTTAGCAGGCAACGTGCTAACATTTTTTTTTTTTTTCACCCAGCTCTACTCTGTAAACTACCTTGTTAATGATTTTTACTTCTGGCTTGAGGTACACATGTGAGGACTGAGTTGCTAAACAGCCTGATGGATGATTTACTTCATTATGTCGACAAGAAGGGATGCATTTTTAGGCCTTCAGTTGGAAACACAACAGCCTGCCAGATGAGGAAGGTTTCTAGGATACTAAACCACTATCACCTCATAAATTTTGCTTATTAATACAAGACTTTAGCCTCCATGGTTACACGTCTTGGTGGCCTCATGGAATGGTTTTACCCAGTGCGGCTCGCATTTATACGCCGGAGGCAGCGGAGCGTGAGAGGGCTCGTTAGCGGTTGTTGGGTTTAAATGCCCGTTTCTGAAGAGTGAAAAACTAAAAACGTTTCCTGCCTACGTTTGAAGTTTAAGAATACTAAATAGCCAGGCATGACCTGACAAAAAAAAAAAAAAAAAAAAAAAAAAAACGGCTTGCCTTGCCCGAGTTAGCTGTGCTGACCTTCCAGTGACTCCCAGAGCAGAGCATGAACGCCAATGCCAGGAAGACAAACCGGTCTTCCAGCTCATTTAATAGACGCACGCAGTGTGGATGATCCAGCCCTGGAGAAAAGCAAACGAAGAAGAGCAGAGCAGGAGCAGGAGTGCAGATCGAGGCTAGAGGAGGGAGCGAGTTCATGTACAGAGACAAACTCCAGCTCCAGAGCAATGTGGTCACGCTGGTTTTCCTCCATGTCGTAAAAAGGCCCAAAACGCTCACTTTGAACTGCTTTGTTCTTTCGAACACGTCTCTTAAAACCCACACATGCCAGGCTTTGGGCTCTTTAGATGCAGCAAGGAGATGGTGCTGTATCTTAAAGGGAAAAATCCATCCTGAATGACTTGAATAACAAATTTTTACAACTGATATCTGCATGATTAATTTCTTAGTTCGTCTTTCGTCGAAAACGGCTGCTCACAGCATCAATATTAAACAAAGCAGCACACCTTTACCCTTGAATGAGTTATACTGCATATTCCCTCTAGCTCAATCAACATACCGACATATTCTCTTGTTAAATGTATGACACTGAGGATAACTCATCACAGCCAGCTGGTTAAGTTGTTGCTAACAAAAGATGCACACGGAAGTTATTTTCTCCCACTCCGTAGCTCGGACGCAAAAAGGTCGAAAATGGCATAGTTCCCGACTTCCCAGTTAAAACGAACGCAGCATTAATCCTTGCTTCACGTCTACCTAAAGAGAGAGTGATGCGGCGGCGCTTTAGTGCTTTAGCCTGTCCAGCCCTCTCACCTCCTAATCTGTACACTTTGCTCAAACTGTCCAGCTTCAAGAGATCAACTTCCACGCTATTCGCTATGCGCTATCGCTGCAATTGCGATTTCGCCAATTAACAAAAAAAAAAAAAAAAAAAAAAAAAAGAACAAAAACATCAAGCATTTTTGGCTGCAACAATCGAAATCAAAACTCTACGAAATCCTCTACGGACTGAATAACAACATCAGTGAAATCAGCACAGCACACAACAGCTAACTTCTTCACCGAAACCGCGAACGCACAGCGCCAACCTACCAACAAACCAACACCAGAATCTCTAAGCACATCCCAAATATTTTAATATAAACATATATAATATGTTTGAGGGCGGACTCTTCCTTTAACTCCTCTCTTTCCTTTACCTCCGATACATTCGCTAACTTTTGAGACGTTCACAAAGCCAAAAATCCAGCAGAGAGGAGAGAAGAATTTCACGTGTACCTTGTACCATGCACAAGTTTACCTTTACACGCATTTCAGCTGTGATCGGCAGCTTCAGGCTTCACGCTCTGCTCTGTGAGCCATCATTTACACGGCACGCTGTTCGTTTGCTGACGAAATCGGCACTGTGTACACAGAAATACTGCGACCTGAACACATGAACACGAAGCTGAAGAAGGATCAAAATTGGCCCACCAAAAAAAATAATAAATACATATTTAAAAATTTATTTAAAAAAAAAAAAAAAAAAAAAAAAAAAAAAGCAGAACTTCATGGTTAACAACACAACACCAAACCTCAAGCACCGCTGGGAACGCCGAGTCGGGAACAAATCTTAAAAAAAAAAAACACAGAAAAGAGAAGCGCTTGTGGTCTGAACGAGTGGAAGAATTCATTTGTGATCCTGCGGCATTGCTGAATTGACGAAAGCAGGTACAAATTTTGGTTTCGGAGGTGGGAGGACAGGAGGCTAGCCGAGACAGACCGGAGTCTGTTTTACTCATTTCACACTAGAGAGAGAATGCATTAAATATTATTTCAACCCACCACAATGATTTTAAGTGCTAAGCTCTCAGAAATGAAAAGAAAGTACAAATTCGACGGGGGTTTTTTTGCCGTGTTTGGATTAGAACCCATCACCCGAACTGCAAACACTGATCGGCGGTTTGTCCGAATGACCGAGACTTCTGAAAAGTAAGCAAGGGCAAAGCCTCAGTGTGGTTGATTTTACTGCACATACTGTATTACATCCTGGAGATTACAAGCATCTGTGCCATGCTGCAGTTTTACACTCCATTAGATGAAATGCCTCTTTAGTCCTTTCCTTCCAGAATTATTATTATTATTATTATTATTTTTTAACTCCCAATAAATAAAGATTTACAGCGCTTGACTTAACAAGGTCTCTGTACCGGATGACAGATTTTATATCTCTTGACTTTCGAAGCACTCATGCCTGCAAAGCAAATCTGAATGGTGGGAGTATAGAAACATGATTTATACTCGATTTTATATTATTCATACGGTACGGCACATTACAAACTCGCACTATGAACTCACAAATGCTCCGTGGGCAGGCTATAAAAAAAAGGCTTTTCCGCATGTCGGTCGCGCATCTCGGCACACGCGAGCGCAGGGACAGCCAGTCAGTAGTCAGACTGTTTATTAAGGACTTATGAATAATTGTGTCGATGGCCCCTGTGCAGCCGTGTTCTGGACGATTTCTAATGCTTTGCGAACGCCGCTGAAATAGCTCTCGGGGACCTCTGAGCAAACTCTACACGCTTCTAAATGTAATGTTATTTTAATAATAAACCTGCGATGTGTTGGAAGAGCGAACTGATACTTGGTTGATGGGTTGATAGCGGGGGTCGGGATTGATGGTTTTCGCAGACTGTTTGACAAATGCTCGACAGCTATGAAAACGCATTAAGAACTTTAATGAGACATTCCAGAGTTATTGCACCGCATTCCTCTTTGTCTCCGTTTCCTTCCCAAAAGCGCAGAACTCCAGAATATGAGCCTCTGAGTTTTTCTGACCCCACTTGGTTTCTGTATCAGGGCCAAGGTTTTACTTTTTTATTTTATTTTATTTTTTTAAACTTAATCTAATCTACTGCCGCACAAAAACCGATACCTTTAGTTCACATGTACAGTGTGATGTCATGATAACAGAAGTATGGTAGCCAACACGAACACCAGTGAAACGGTCACAATTCTTGAGACCTGATTTGGTACCACAACCTCCTTCATTGCATCAAGACATTACATCATGTAGGCTCCATGAGAAAATGTAAATTTCATTACATCTGTCCTTTTACCTGTTTAGCTAATAACAAATAACTACTCTTTACAACCGTGGTGAGCAGAAAAGCATCTCGGAACATGCTGGACCTTGAGGCGGATGGGCTACGACAGCAGAAAACCACATTAGGTTCCACTCCTGTCAGACAGTAACGGGAATCTGAGGCTACGGTGGACACGGGTTCACCGAAACTGGACAGATGAAGCTGGGAAACGGCTTGCCAGGTCCTTGAGTGGTTATCTGAGTCACCATAGTCTTTGTGTCAGCTCTGGATCAGGCTGGATTCTGGCCTTCGTCATTAACAAGGTGTTTCCACCAGCGGAATAGGATATTTTTTGTTTTCCCTTCCATTCTGTGTAATCTCTAGAGACTACTGTGCGTGAAAATCCCATGAGATCAGCAGTTTCGCCGACAAAGTCAATGGTATCACAATTGTTTTCCCCCGTTCTGATGTTTGATGTGAGCGTTAACTGAAGCTCCTGACCTGTATCTGCATGATTTTTTTTTATTTTTTGCACTGCACTGCTGCTACATGACTGGCTGATTAGATGATCTGTGGTGCAAATCAGATGTCATAACTTCTCATGGCACCTGAAATTCTAACACTAACTTCAGCGTGGCAGTGATGGCGAAGCAAACAGATTTGATGAGCACTTCTAAGAGCGTAAGAGCAGGCTGAGAGAGAGAGAGAGAGAGAGAGAGAGAGAGAGAGAGCGCTCAAATCCAAACATCATGATTGCATTACATCCTGCATGCCCGGGGAAGAGGCCCTTTGAGGGAAAGGCACGGCGGAGACCTCTCTGTTAACTAAACAACTCTTTCCACCGCCTGCTGCACGGCCATCATATTCCCACAATCACTGATCTTATCTTAGTTATGGGGAATATTCCTGACACTGACTGACATGCGAGTCCTGAAATAAATACAGGATCTGAGTCGGGCTGGGGTGATGCGGCAAAAATAAAATATCGTCTCACGATAAACTGCATGAAAGCAGCGCTGCCTCATTTAAATAATACGATTTTGAACGGATGATTAACTGCTACAAAAATGAATGATATCAAAAGGAAGAAGAAAAATAAAATCCAATCAGCTGCTGATCGGACTGTAGTAAGAGTAGAAAGTACTTTCATTAGTTTCGACGGATTTTAGGCTATAAAGGATTTCTCGAATGACAGAAAACCTTCACCTTGCGTGTTTGTGTGTATGCATATACGGTCAGATCAAGAATTATTGGCACCCTTGGTAAAGATGGGTGGAAAAGGTTGTGATGAAAAAGTCTTAAACAGCTATATCTCACACTGAACATATATATACACACAAATATATTCAGTATTTTATGCAAACACAACAGCACTGAGTGTTCTAAGGGAGTCCCTCAAGTCCAGCATCATAGGGTTAATGTATATTTTTCTATTTTTACACACCATGATGTGTCTGAACAAGGAAAAATGAATCCAAATAATTATTTTGTGCATTGAGAAAAAAAAAAAAAGGTAGACATATTGAACAAGTTCTGTAAATAAAACATTATGTATAAGAAATTTATTTATATATATATATATATATATATCTCCTATGATGCTGGACTTTTTGGGACACCCTATAATGCTTGTTATGCTGGAGCAGGGTGTTCCCGATGGATTCCCATCAGAAAACCTTGATTATGGAGTCAGTGATTTGTTTTTGTGTGGATTTAGATGTAGATTTGGTCCACCATGACGACCACTTTTTTTTTTTTTAAACCCATCTTTACCAATGGTGCCAATATTTCTGAATCTGCCGGTATACACTGTTACTCATATGTGCTCGTACCTCTGCAGGGTGAGGCTCAAGTTGCCCGTGCAGGCTTTGATCTTGTTCTGAGCCTCCAGGTGAGTCATGGTGTCTGTGGCGATGCCGTCGATGGACAGCACGACGTCTCCTACGCTGATCTTCGCTTTGGCTGCTTTTCCTCCATCAGTCAACTGTTTGCAGAAAAAAAAAAGAAAGAAACACACACACATGGATGAGATGAACAGCGACATCACTGCAATATTCCCTACTGCTCACTGAAAGGTCACATGGACCCGGTCATGCCTCCTGGCTGCAGAACGAATCCGACCAGTCATCGGTCTAAACTGTACAAGCACACGGCTCTCAATAGACTGCACTTGTGTTGTTGTTGCTTTTTAACTTCCATCAGTCATCGGTTCGCTTAAAAATAGCTCCGAATAACACCGCAGGAGTCGTTTCCATTTGGACGCCGTGTCTCTGAGGTAAGAACAAACAAAAAAAAAAGAAAAAAAACATGTCATGGAAAGTTATATTTATAATGGAAGGATGTAAAAACACCATCAATTCATGACTGAGACTTTGCTGTGATGGAAACAACCCCACACACGACCCCGAATACCAAAGTCCACCTTGCCTACAGCGCTGTGAGATGCTCAGATGTGCACGCGGAGATGAAATACTACTCTGAGGAGGAGAAGAATTACAGCTGGAATTTACTAGGGTGTTGCATCTCACTGCTCAGGGCTTTAGTACGCTACAGAGCCGGTTGCTTTATCAGATTAGACCCCAACACCCAATTATACTCCAGCGTAGAGATGATGATCCTTTGCCTTGTTAGCTTTGGACCACTTGTTGTCACGAGAGGACTACACAAACCTAAACTGCAGGCATTTACACAGTCGTGTACAACAGCGGCCGGTTATTACGTCTGATGGCAGGCCAATTTTTTTCAGCACCATTATTATAATAATTATATATAGTAGGTCTGCCCCCAAAAGAATTTACCTTTTTACAGCAGTCTAATATTAATCTGTGTTTCCAAACAAGCTATTGACATTTTAAAAGACAACCATACTACGAAGTATACGTGACTGCAGCTCAAATTCTATCCAAAGGTCCTATAGCAAAGGGTGCGTCTCAATCCCCTCCCTAGTTCAGTAGTCAGGGCACTTTTCAGTGAGTCGGCCATTTTAAGTGCAAAATCCTTCCAGTGCCCTAAAAAGATCCCACAATGCACCGCAAAAACCAGGTAGCATCGATGTTCACTATGTTCCCTTACTTACTTTTCTGAAGCCTCTCAGCTTTGAAAAACAAAATGGCTGACAAACTCTCAGCCAACTTCGTCTATAAATGTAAGTAGCTTGTTATCGTTGTTGTAGCTCTCAAATGATTATTTTTCATTTTATTTGACGTTCTATATATGGTTTGTACGCGTTTGATGATTTTTTTAAAAAATCCACTAGCTACAGTAGCCTGTGATCCTGCTTGAAGTACCATAACAGAAACGTGTGTGATTAAGCTAACAAATTTATATGACGTATAATGTCAGAAAGATATCGGTCCTGCCTGTCGTTGATGAATGCCAGCGGTGACGATTTAACACGTCATGTCGCCGAAAAAATTGAGTTATCAGTGTCCCGATGTGTAGCGAGCCAGGGTCCAGTACCCGAACTCGTGTACACGATGTACTGATTCACCACCTAGGGAGCTAGGGAGTGTCTGAATCAGTCTCGTACTGGTCATCGCTAAAAGAGTCCATTAACTTACTTTCAAAGCAAGAGGCTGTTTGACGGACGTTACAGATGACCAACCACCGGCTTTTCCCACAGTACACTAGCAAAGACACCAGTGTATCTTGCTAACAAAAAAAAAAAAACCCCACTCTGGTCTGGAATTACTTAAAGGTACCATAGACTCTTTTATTCCAAGGACTAAATCTTGCTCCAAAAAGCTATATGGATTTCCTGTCCAAAACCTGGAAGTCCATACAAGCAAAGTCAAGACTCTGAAGCTAAGCCAGATAAAGGTACAGTGTACAGCCCACTCTTTAAATAGTCACCTTGCAAACTATAATCAGTAAATCTCAAAAACAAAATAAGTATAGTTAGTATTAGAGTAACAAAAAGTAACATCCAAAATGAATAAAAAAGGCACTCCAAATAACAACAACTTTGAACTTGTGAAACAGGAGAAACTTAACTAGTCCTGTTAAAGAACTGCAAGAGATTCAATTGTAACATGGTCCATTTCTAGTTCTAGATCTATTTTAATATTCAAAGTTAAGAAGCCTCAAATTATAATGGAGAAAGCAGAGCTGGAGTGCGTGGTGTCCAGTGAGTCAGCTCCTCCTGGCTTCATAAAGCATGCCCACTTCACTGAACACCCTTTCACTAGGCACAGTGGATGGTGGGGGGCACAGGAAAATTCTTTGCCAGATGTGCAAGTGTTTTAAATCTTGTTTCATTTTTCTGCCACCACATGTCACTTCTTTCACTGACAGGCTCTGACAAATAGCACTCAAGCTCAGTCACATTAATTTAACCGCTTGAGGTACTGCTAATGTTAGCGTCCTCTCAGCCTTGTCGGCAAACATACTGCTGTTCTTTCCCCAATGCAGCATCTAGTCAACGAATTAATTACTTTATAGTGACACGAAAACATGTACTGGAGTGTACTGCATACATACCTTTTAGCTGTCTGTGTTTTAAACGTGCGTCTGAAATGTCAGCGCTGTCCGTGCACTGCGCGCTCTCCAGGCAGCGTGTAGCATCACGTGTCAAAACGAATGCACGTGTTTTCAGTGATTTTCGCCTCTAGAGGCCGCTCTCGCCATAGATATGTTGGCTCTTGCGCTATATAATGATAACGGACCCTTCACAGCCGCTCCAGCTGCGGATGCAACCCGGAAAAACTATCGGCATGGATAAACAAAACCGATACATCGGTCGACCTCTAGTTAGTATGTAATCTACTCCAACGTCCCAACCTCGCCACTGACCTATTTTGTAATCCGTCAAAGCACCGTTACATGGCACGCTGTTATCAAGCTATTGCTATGATGAGAGCTTCCACTATTTTGGACCTGTTGCTCTGTTAAGGACTGTCCCAATGCATCCAAAGCGCTTTGCTATTGGTTTAAATCAAAATCATCAACGCTTAATTCGCAGGTAACTTGTTTACAGCATAAATACATGCGTCAGCATTTGGAATTTTACAATGAGCAAATTTCTTAGATGCAAAAAGGCTTGTTGCTATCAAACCCAAGCCCATTGGTAAAACAAGGAAAGTAAGGAATAATCAATAATCTTGTTGGGTAGACCATCATTTATTTTACTTTTATTTGCTGACTGCTAATGTACAGACTACATATTGTAGCTCTGACCTGCTGGTGGAATAGAAAGGGCTTTTGAGACTTGTCTGAACAGCAGCATTGTTGCAAGCAATTACTTCAAAAGAATGGCACTTCAATTATTTGTATACTCTGGATCCTGGCCATGGGGGGGGGGGGGGAAGGCGGAGTAAAGCATTTTCCAGAGGGATGCCTTCCTTATAGTCCATTAACTTAATCCAGTTGCCAGTTGATAAAAATTTTTTTAAAAAAATTTAAAAGCATAAACGTACCTGTATCTTGGGAGTCGATGCCAAGACATGGGCTTAAAAAGGAAAAAAATGTGTTCTTTCCTTTCATGCGGTGAACAAAATCGTGTGTTCTGTAATGTCAAGAATTAAAAATCCTAAGAATAAAAATAAACAAACAACGTGGCTGTTATGTGATGTCTATATCCATCTACTGTGGGCATGGCATGCTCGCAGACAGTGGCTCTAGTGTTCCTGCGTCATCCTTCTATTATGAACAGCCTGACTGCATCGCTCTGGGTGGATCAGTACATACAGTACATTCCCTCTCTTTCCCCATGAACCTCAGATCTCAGATCAGCATTTTGGAGTCTAGGACGCTAGACTGGATCCTGTAGTAGTTGTGCCTGGACAGGAAGGGCTTTGTTAAAACCATGACACCAGGTCGACTCGGCCGCAGGTGTTCCCTTGAGGAATTACGCAAGCATCCGTGCAGCTTGTAAATCAATCGCGGTTCCTGTTCATTCATCGCCTGTATAGCAAACGGTCCTTTCCACGTGCTCACGTTCGGGCTTGTAGCTATAAAATAAACATGGATACACACGAAGCAGGCTGGCTGGAAATATTGGTTTTGGTTCAGTTCAACCAAACAAGCAAGAGTATGAAAGTATTAGACAGTTCAACGGGTCGTCAAAACAAATGTCGGGCTTTTTTAATCACTTAATCCAAATGCAAAAAATAACAGACTGTACGGCAACATTGTAACAATTTATTTTTTATTTATTTATTTTTTTTTAAACAGCTCATTGAAGGCACACGGTACTCAAGTGGATTAAAATGGACATTAACGGGACGTTGGAAACTTCTGACTGCAGCAGAATACAGTAGAGGGAATAAAGGAAGGACTAAAGGATAAGCTCCTTTAAGGGGGGGGGGGGGGCGCGGGGGGAGTGAAAAAGGAAGTTGACAGGAGAGAGAGTTATTGTTCCAGGGCTTCTGCAAAAGCGCTTCCACTTTTTGTTTCATTATCATGTGGGTTGTAAAGACCCAATTACTTTCAGGCAGCTAAGAAACACACAATGCGGTTATCAGAGCTGAACTCCCTGAGTGACATAACTGCGGTCTGCCTTGTGCGCTTAATTGGGTACTAAAAAGAGAGCAGGAGGCGGAGCTGAAGCTGCTGATAAACGTAGCCAACCTGAGCCTTAGTGGTACCAGTGGACAGCTTTATTTATAGCACGTGGTTATCAGGATCCGTCCTCTCTCGCCAGGAATGTATTGCGGTTTGCTCTGCAAGACGTGGGTCAATGAGAGGGTCAATGGGAGGAGGGTAAAGGTCAGGGGAAGGCACTCAGCAGGAAGAGCAACTCCAGCCAGTGAAATATGCCTCGTCTCTTTTCGACATTTCTCCCCAGACGCCTTTGAGTCAGAGTTGGATGCTTTAAAGAAGCTACCGATTCTTGAACACGATTCTTCAAGCCACGTGACGCAGCGGTTGCTCACTAGACTTTTGCCCAGAAGCCGTGAGTCACAAGTTTAACTACGACAACATGACTACGAGGGTGGAGCAGGTGCGAACAGTCCCCGGAGACCCTACGGCAAAAAGGTCTATTCACAAGGTCAGGGGAAATAGTTGAACCCTACCACAAATGGAAAAAACACACATGCACACGGCCAGTCACGATTCCCATGAGTCTTTATATATATATATATATATATATATATATATATATATATATATATATATATATATATATATATATATATATATATACACGCATACTATAAACCTTGGCCTTGCCTCGCATTATATAAACCTTCACGTGTACATAATTAAACAGCATGTCTTCCCTTACACACCTACTACATAATTTTAAAAACCCCAAACCCCTTCAATTAGCCGTTTAACTAGATGTTACCAGATATATTTCGAGCAAGCGCTCATATAAACCATATTAAACACTCATGAAATTCCAAGCAATCAATTTTTCCATTTTAGGATCCGTAACTGTGTGTCTTCTACAGCTTCTTCTGGTGTGTAAATGTTTTAATGGCACTGTGTTTCACCTCAAATGAAAGCAATGAGACAAACATTCTTTGTTTGACTTGGTATAAAACGCTTCTTGTTACATGTGTTTGGCAGCTGGAAATGGCCGAATGGATGAGATACTTCCCCTTTTTTCCACTCCGTAGACATTGACCGCAGTGCATAAACCATGCCGGTGGAGAGGCGTGCCCTGGTGTGTTACTTTTGTGCTGCGCAGTAAATGTTAACGGACCCCAGTTTTTCTCCTTTTATAGTTGTCTGAGAATGTTTCGTGCCACATCACCCACACCTCTAATCACGAAACGAGGCTGCATCACGCGCCACTTCTCTTCACTAAGAGCGTACGCTGAGCACGCTGTAACGAATCCTTATCATCCATCAGGACACCCAGGACCAAAACAAACCGAGCTTAACCATATGTTTGATTAAATAATATATTTACGCTGTAGGGACTGTGGGAAGAAATCTTTATAACTCTTCTACACTTCCTTTATAATTTTTCCCCTCACCATACAAGACTACAATGATAGCAGAGAAAAACACAACCCACATTGGAATAAGTGCACACACAAAAAAATTATGGCTCGCCAATTAAGGGCTCTTTTTCACCCAGCCCAAATCAGAGTCAAACTCACTTTAATCCATCTTCTATTTGGTTTCATTCTCCACAAATTAAAAAAGAAAAAAAAACACAACTCAGCCGCTCTGCTCATGGGCCATGGGGCGTTTGATATCTTTTGTACGCTTTTCTGGCCACGAGTTTCAGAATCTTGAATGCTGCAATTGGATTGGATCCTTCCATCCTTTTGAACACTGATGCTGAGTTTTCAGAGCAAGATATGCCACTGTTCATGTTTAAACCTTATTAAAAGATTTTAGTCTGAAACATTTAATGGTGAGTAAACAGAGATAGGCTCTAATGTTTGGTGATGGGTTAATAATAATAATTAGTTACATTTATATACATGTTACATGTCTATATATTTCTAGACACTCAAAGCACTTTACATAGTATGGGGGGGAAATCTCCTCAACCACCACCAGTGTGTAGCATCCACCTGAACGATGCGACGGCAGCCATAGTGCACCAGAACGCCCACCACACACCAGCTATTGGTGGAGAGGAGAGATATTGCCAACTCAGGGATGGAGATTATTAGGGGGCCATGATAGACAAGGGCCAATTTGGAAATTTCACCAGGACGATACCCCTACTCTTTATGAGAAGTGGCCTGAGATTTTTAATGACCACAGAGAGTCAGGACCTCGATTTAACGTCTCATCCCAAAGACAGTGCTCTTTTTACAGTATAGTGTCCCCATCACTACACTGGGGCATTAGGACCCACACAGGCCACAGGGAGAACGCCACCTACTGGTCTCCCTAATACCACTTCCAGCAGCAACCTTTTTTTTCCCCCAGGAGGTCTCCCATCCAGGTACCAGCCAGGCTCAACCCTGCTTAGCTTCAGTGGGAAACCAGGAGAGAACTGCAGGGTGATATGGCTCTGGCAACCAGAAAAGGTCTGTGGTTGGTCATCTGCAAGTGTCCTTTTGCTCGATAAATGGGAGATCGTATGCTCGAATCCCAACAATGCCATAGCCATCCATAGTCAGGAGCCAAAGAAGCAATCTGGGTGGGAGGAATGGCATTACTCTCTCTAGCCAACTGTGGAATCAACGAGCTCATGTATGCGGAAGAGGGTGGATAGCACTTTCCTCTGAGTGTGTTACTTTCACCTGTGACGTACCAAAAGGCCCTTTCCTGTGAAAGTAAATAGTTCTTGGCCATGTTTGATTTTTATTTATTTATTTATTTATAAAGTACCAAATCGAGCTTGGTTTGTAGGTCTAATTAATTGGTCACTTCCAGCAGTCGGGTCAAATCAGAGCTAAATCATGTCCTGACTGCAATCAAACCACATTATTGTTGGCTTGGAAGTGGCCCAAGACCAGCTCTCACAAGCACACAAGCAGTCCCAGACCAGCTGTTTTGGTCCCTACCCAAGGGCTCAGGTCAAAGAAACTAAAACGGACGCCTGTGCATGTGCAACCACCCTCAAAAAAATAAAAATAAATAAATAAATAGAAGTTATCTGGAGACATAACTGACACTAAAACAGATGACACAGAACTAAACAGGTCTCTGTTCCAACATGGACAGCAGCCAGTAGTTTCCTCATGCTGCTTTTTGTATTCACTGCTAACCACGATCAAACCAAAAAAACCAAACTCAAATGAAACTTCCTGTTAACAAGCTCGCTGATAAACATGCTCCACATTATGGACAACCAAAGTGGGCCAAGCGTCCGGTTTAAAAATGAAACCAAAACACATTCAAGCCACTTAAATGCATGTTGCTTGCAGGTATGGTGTTCAAACATAATAGGAACTTCCTGAACAAATCAGCTGTCACATGTACGGCGTAACCACTATCTATCACGTGCAGGCAGGTGTCAGATCTCCAAAAGAGCACCTGTAAATCCAGAAAATGAGAAATCTTGAGATCATGACGGGTATGATTTAGAGGAATCCCACTCCCACTCGCTACCAAATAGAATATTGTCTAATCAACTTAACCGGCTGTATAATAAACCGCTGTGATGGTTTAAGTCCCTTTACCTTTTCTGTTGGGTGCCACTGGATCCCAGACCCGATTCAGACCTTAATCCCTAGTGTGATTAATTATTGTCCGTGAAGTATTGGTGAGTGCTCCAAGCTTTGACAAGTTATCCACAATTTCTGTTTAATCTGGCTATCTGATTTAGAAAAATACAGAAAGAAAAAAAAGTTTTAAAAAAATCACAAAATGATGGCAATATGTCTGGCTCACAGCTTCCCTTTTCTAAAACCACAAGAAAGGCGATAACCTCAACATGGCTGAAATATGGGAACTGTTATAGTAACTTAATTTTGTCACACAATTTAGTTTGGAGGTCTTAAAAGGATTTGGCAGCAGAACAGGAACGCGCTCGACTGCATAAGCGGAACAGAAGTGACTGAGGTTTTCCCATGAGGCCCTTCACATGATGGCGTGGGTCACGACTGCGATTCTCTGTCAGCAGCTGATTTCTGGAATCGCATTTTTATAGCGTCTAGGCACAGAGGACGATTGTGAAAGTGCTCTGGCGTGTGCCTTAAAAGACACTCGCGAGCTCCTTATATGGAGCGAAGAGAGCGTCCGAAGCCAGTTGTCTCCCTGAGAGAGACATTGTGTCATCCTGGACTGCGCGCATGTAAGAATGCTGAAGCACGCAGGGTGGTGCTGATATACTCATCATCAGATCTTCTCTCAAAAGAAAAAAAAAATGTTACATCACTTCAGGGAGCCTGCCAGATGGCGCAAGACTTTTTATTTTTTAATAACACCTGATGTACAAAATACGTGATGGGAAGAAAATCTGAATTCATCTTATTCAAGCTCTAGTCTCTTTTTCTAAAATCACTCTGATTTTTGTGATCCAGCTGCATTAACTCCGTCCACGATGTGAAAAGCGCAGCACAGTGAGTGTTGTTTTTGTGAACAGAAACACCTTAGTAAGAAGAGAACCCTCAAGCCCAAGCACATTTCTCCACGCTGGTCCTTTGGCATTTCTCCTATGCGCCTTGCTGCCGGTGATAATTTCAGTCAAGCCGGTGAAGCGCGCACACACACACACACACACACACACACACACAGGCCCAGAGAAACTTTAAAGAAAAGAAACTTTCAAGTCCGCTTCCATGGCAACGCAAACAAAACAGAGCATTCCACGGTCTGAAGAAAGCCAGCTCTGAAAGCACGCCCGTTAGAGGCAAACCAGTCACTGCCCTCAGAGGCGCTGAGGTCAGACTACCACCTGATCGCCATGTGGTACTGTGATGAAGCAGAACCACTAAACACTACTGCAACTGATTGGGTGTACATACATAGGATGCTGTAATCAAAGTTGTGTGTGTATGTGTGTGTGTGTGTGTGTGTGTGTGTGTGTGTGAGAGAGAGAGAGAGAGAGAGTCATTCTTTCAATGTGCTACTTCGCAACAGATGTCAGTTACTCTGAGGTCAGATACGCTTGTGGAAACTGCCCATTTTCCGTTGTCAACAGGACGCATGCACCCTCGGGTTAATGAGCGAGACTGGAATGTGAATATCTATTGAGAGAAGGACATTTCTAAAATTCCTTCCAGGAAGGCGGGGGGAAAAAAAAAAACCCCCATCTTCGCCTCCTTACTCTCTCATTACTTTTCTAATTAGCGCTTTTACAGCGATAGGTAGACGACTTGGCAAAGATTTTTAATCCCCTGGACTCTCGTGTGCTTTGATTCAGTTTAATCACTTTGTAGTGACACAGACAAACCAAAAAATACAGAATGGTGATTAAATAAGTAAGGAATAGAACACGACCGGGGTGTTATATTTACAGTTAGTGCCAAAACTAAGTGGATTATTTTCCATTAAAAGCATATTCTGAAGTTTTATTCTTCTTATAACTCAGCAATTTGCCAACAATCACAATGGCGGCTTAGCGGTTAGCACGTTTGCCTCACACCTCCGGGGTTGGGGGTTGGAATCCTGCCTCTGCCTCTGTGTGTGGAGTTTGTATGTTCTCCCAAAGACATGCATTGTATGCTGATTGGTATCTCTTAATTGTCCATAGTGTGTGAGTGATTGTGCCCTGAGCACCGTTGGATAGGGATATGTAGGATAAGCGATACAGGAGATGGATGGACGATTCATATTCTTACTCTTTAAAGTTACATTTAATGTTGTGAAAACTAGTTAGTTCCTGTTATCACTTACGTTACAGCAACTATGATCACTCTCATAACCAGAAAGCGCAAACTCTTCTGTCCTGAAGACTTTCCCATTGGGGAAAACCTGCTGACTGCCAGTGGAGACTCCTTCCAAAAAAGTTAAATAACACATTTTTTAGATCATGTGCAGTCTCCGCCATGTTACTATAGAAACGATAACGTATTAAACGAGCACATTACTACAAACCTGTGGTTTGAATTCCAGCCAAAATGACCGTCAGAGCTGCTGTTACAGAAAGTGACTCGACATCATCTGGCGCAACCAGAGCTGAGAATTCGAAAGCACTTATCATTTATCAATTTTTACAGCACTGGTGTAAGGACGTGGGCGCTGTTCGGAGCTCGCGCCGAACATCTGTTCTTGACCCAGTCGACAAATGAACTCCAGAGGTCTTCAATATACGCCGAATTTCCGTTGTTGACATCCCGCCATCCAATCCGCCGTCTTGGCATTTTTACGCGGTGCTGTTTGTCAGACAAACCAAAAAGTAGTCAACGTGGTAAATGGAGTATATCAGAAAAGAACAGAGAGGCACCGAGGAGTGATGGATAGGCTTTTACTTGGCACCTTTGCCACACTGCGTATTAAAACCAGATGAACCCGGTGCTGAAATGTTTCGCTGTGAATTCAAGGACCTGAGTTGGAGTTCAGGGTAGTTTAACTATTCGTAGGCCGGCTAAGCCGAAATAAAAGGAGCCCTGCGCTACCCTGAGCTGCCATTTTATTACCTGCACCTGCCTCGTACCATTTTATCACCAACCATATAGGTGCATTTTGTTACTGACTGGAGTCCACCCAAATTCAGTTTCAACCCTCTTTCAGGCCACAGAACAACTGATAGCTTTGGTACACTTTTCTGTCCACGAGCTTCAGAATCTTGCCGGTCGCTCTCTGCATTTCCATGTATGCACACTTCTGTGTGGCGGTTTACAGCAAGAAAACAAAATTTTAAACACAGAAAGCTTTTCAGAGCAAGATATAGTTATGATGGTCGTGACGTCCTGTCTGTGAAAGTTCTCAGAGACTTAGGTGGTGCTGTGCAAATAAGAAGTTTGTCGACAGGCTACTGGAAAAGGTCTGCCTCGTCAGTAAGATCGCCACTTACTGTAAAAATAGGTGGTCCTTGTGATGGCTGATGAAACGGACCAAAATGTTTTCCTTGGAAATGAACCTGGAATTCCCTTCAGGGTGTAAATGTGTAAGTAAGTGTGTTAATGTGTAAGACAAGGAAGGCGATATGAAAAAGTGAGCGTGCAAGGGCTGTATTGTACAGTCTAATGGCTCTTCTGGCTTAGGACGTTGCTCCGAACTCCCACTACTAGTCCATTAATGGCTGTCTGTAATAACCCCCCACCACCACCACCACCACCACACACACACCGTTTAAATCAGGCATCTAATCAACGCGGACATTTTTACTGTCAGCCCAGCTGCCCTGTCAATCGTAATAAATCAGCACTTTGTGCATATGGCTCTCAGAAGTGCACACGGCCTGAGTCTTCTCACCAGAACGGCACCGATCATGGCTAGTGAAGAAATGCAGGTATGAATCTCTCTGCACCTCTAGAATAAACAGACCGCATGAACAGAGTTCTCCTGAGAGAAACCACATCTGAGAGCTATTTGAGCGATCCTCTCATGGTCTATTCATTATCAGCAGCTCTGTTTGGGACAGCTACAGCGTTTTCCCTGAACTTCAGCTGGATACGGGCCTTGATAATCAGCATCGGTATTTTTTATTTTTTTTTGGTATTCCTTCAACTGAACGAGAGCGATTTTTTAAAAATTTGCCACTCGTCACAGATCGTACGCCAACGGAACATCAAACAATTCGAAGTGTTTCAAGAAAGCCTTTCTCCCCAGCTTTAAAAAATAAAAATAAAAATACATTCTCTTCAATTTGGATGCGACTGAAATCAATTTCCCTTAACAGCTTTGCGGGAAGTCAAACCTTCCAATTTTGTCTTGAAATACATCTTTCATGTTTGCCACAGGACTACAGTTAAATGGATGCAGTCGGTGCCATTAGAGTAAGTAGAAAGTGCTTAATATGCCTTGGGAAAATTCAGCTCATTTCTATAAATAAGTTCGACGGGGCGTAATGTAGACATTTATAGTTGCATTAGTCTCTTAAATAGTTCTTCAGACTGTAGGAGCTGCCTTACAATCCAGCGGTGATTTCGAGCGTTCCAGGCTAATGCGGAGTTGGAAATAGCTGCTGCGGTTGCTCCGCATGTCGGTCTAATAATCAACCCCAAAAGTATTTCGCCCTCAAAAAGGCAGTTAGGAACTGTCTCGAAAACATCTGTGCACTTTAATGCCAAAGCCACAGCGCCCTTTGGAAATGTGCTGATCTTTTTTTGCGAGGAGTATTCTGGGCTTTGGACTGCAAAGGCTCGGATGCGCTGCCTGCGCCGACGTCATGACCCCCAACCCCCCAAAACACATACACACCCTAATAAACGATGGCTGTATCAAAAGCAGGTTCATTTCAAAAGGGGGGGGGGGGGGGTTAAGGGGAAAGGGGCAGAGGGTCAAGAGAGAGAGAGAGAGAGTGAGGGAGGGGGGCACAGGGAGGAGTGGAAGGGGGTGGGGAGGGTAAAGTGTGGGTTTTATGTTGATTCCGGGGTCTTTGTGTTTCCTCCTCAGCCATATGTAAAGAATAAACCACTTAGTGGTGTGCTGTTATAGGAAATTAATCAACAGTTGGGTGGTGTGAAGCAGCCTGACGTAAAGCAGAGTTACTTTTACCGCCCCAAAGTGTTTTAATTCCTCGTACACTACAGCAATTTACCAACGATTACAACGTATTTATTAAAGAACGTACTTATACTTTTTATCCATTTACAGTTACATTTAATCATATGGAACATGACGAAACCAGTCATCACTGGTGTTATAGTGGTGCCTCCCTCTTTTCTTTCTCTTTTGAAGTTAATAAAATGAAAAAAGCAAAAAAAAATCCTTCGCCTGTTGACAATGCTGACACTGGAGACTCCTTCCTTTTTTTCCCCAGCTGGTTTATGTGATTTGCCTTGCAGCCGGTACTACTGTCAGAGAAACTTTACTGACACATTCTGGCCGATCAGATTCGAGAATTCAACAGCGCTGTGGTATAAACACACAAAAATAAATTAATTAATAAATAAAACACTTTGGAAGACTTCAGTCTTGCCAAGTTGGAGCTGGAAATTCAAGGCTCATATGACCCAGAACCCACTGGAGAACATTCATCACCAAGGTCATCCTGTTCTTTCAAATCAACTAAGTTGCGTAACGTGGTATTATTGTTCTGAATGGATTTGTTCCACGCAATCACCCCAAGACACTCTCTGTGTGTACGCTCCAATCACGTGGATGCAGTATGAGAGTACGAGAGACCAGAATAAAAAAAGGGGCGGGGGGGGGGGGGGGGGGGAGGGGTTGGGGAAGAGCACCAGTCAGGGAACACAAGGTTGAACTAAAATTAGCACATTTTTGTTCAGCGTGGGTTTCAAATATCCAGCTGAGATAAAGCTAGAGAAATAAGGAGGCTATAAAAAGGGTAAGTGGTTTTAGGACCTACAGATCATCAACCCTGGGCTGACTCAAAAATTCAAGGAAACTCTAACCAAGCCTGTTTAAGAAGAATTTTTTTTTTTTTTTATCTACGGCTATAATTAACGATCCTCACAATGGGCCGGAGCAGGGCTGGGAGAGATAGCGCTATCGAGTGTTCCTGAAAAGCGGTGATTGTGATTAATGTGATGGAGGGAGACGGCGCAAGACACCCGTTTCCTTCCTCTCCTAATCGCCACCAACGCACAGCTGTCGAGCAGGATATAAAAAAAAACCAAAAAAAAAACCTTGTCTCGTCCTGCCAGAACTGAGCTTCGATATCCAAGCACAATATGATCTGATTCATCAGGCTGGTTAGCAACGGCGTGTAACAGCCCTGGACTAAAGGGCAAGCCCTGACCAGATTATAGACTGCTGAAAGACATGCTAGAATATTCACGTATATTAATCACGCATACCAGAGCCTCCTTTCTGTAAAGATGCCAAAGAAAGCAATATTTTGACTCTGTATTGTATCTGTAGCTTGGAATAAAACTGGTACCACGAGGGAAGGGAAAAAAAAAAAAAAAAAAAAAAGAGGAGGGGGGGGTTGAATTTGCAACATAATTTACATTTGCCTCCAAATTACACAACAAAAACAAAATGAATTATAATCCCAGTCCATTTGGCCGTATCGGCAAATATGCGGTTTGCTAATTATCGCTAATCATCCTGGATAATTAGCCGTCTAATCCGCTCTGCTGTGATTTGGGCCGTATCATTCTAACCTATTCTAATCAGTCTGTCCCACCACAAGGAATACATATTTACGTGCAAGCTCTGGAGTCAAATTCTACATTTCCCTGGTCGTATGCTGTAGAATTAACATGTTCTTTATACTTTTTAAGAGATTGAACTACAAAAAGACTCATCGGGAAAAGGTCAGCAGGCATCCTGTAGCTGTGCAAAAGCAGCGTCATGCTACGGGAGCCTTGAAATACACCCTGCACAGAAGAATAGTGCCTTTGAACATTCCTCAGCTGACAAAGAGCGTTTTAAAATAGAGCGCTGCTGTCGACAGAGAGATTTAAAATCGGTTCTAATAGATCTCAGTGGAACTTAAATGAATATGGAAATATTTACGTCCGAGGCAACGACCACTGAAGTACGCGCACATTTGCATGAGGATCTATTCTGGTCACGGTTATGGGCTGTTTATCTTGTGCGGTCTTGGTATCCAGGCTCTATAATCCTGGACATCAAACCTGACACCACAGTCAGCGCCAGAACATATTAATAAATAAATCAGTCATACATAATTTTTCTTCGCACCTCCCCTCCCCTCAAAGCCTATATAAGGAGGCATAATAATTCCAAAGATGAAATTCTTTCCTCATCCATCCTTCCTCGCCCATCTGCCAATCTTCCCCATACTGTGAACTCTCACAACTGAAACATCATTTCCAGACTTCCGTTCTAGTCATAGCACCTGGCTGTCTTTTTTCCCTCATAAAGCTGTCAGGAAGTCTGAGTCTCGGCTCTCGTCCTCTCCCTAGTCTGGACACATCAACTGCGGCCTCTCCATCCGAGACGTCCAGCAACCTGCCTCCATCAGTTACTTTATAAACTAAACAGCGCTTTCGGGATCCAGGCCTGGCTTCGAGAACTGGGAAACAAAGAGAGCACTGTGGTGCCTGAGCTCGTGGAAGCAACAGTGTTTTGCTGTAGCTCCAAGAGAAACAGAGGCAGCTGTCTCTGTCAGCGAGGTCTCGGACTGCGACGCTTCTAGTCGGGATGGGATAAGCAGCAGTGGAAGTAGCGTGGAAGAATACGGATAGGGTTTTTGCTTTTCCAGGGGATGTGGCTTAGCAAATTAAGCGTGAGCTTGCATTATTTTCACCAACGAGTTACCCTTATTGAATGTTACGATTCATTTATCCACGTGTCATGCATCAAGTTCAAGTTAGGCCAAATCCCAAATGGCTTCCAATTCACTGCCCTTGCCTCCTTCTTATGGTACAGCGTTATCATGGTGCATAATAGCACAATATAATGTTGATATCGTGATAAATTATGTCACAATACACTTTTCGGAGACATCATAAACATCATAATTTCTTTTAATGACATTTATTTTTTTGGAAGCGACAGATCTAGTGTTTTTCAATCCTGGTCGTGGAGAACCCCTGTCCAAAACATGCTGGGGTTTTCCCTCATTTACAGTAACTCACCCAGGTCAACCTACACTATATGGCCAAAAGTATCTGACCACGGAGCATCCCATTCCAAAACCATGAACATCAATATTGAATTATCTCCCCCTTTGCTGCTATAACAGCCCCCACTCTTCTACGAAGGCTTTTCAATAGATTTTGGACCACGGCCGTAGGGATGTTTGCTCATTCAGTCACAAGAGCGCAAGAGGTCGGTCACTAATGTCAGGCAAGAAGGCCTGGTGTGAAGTTGGTGTTACAATTCATCCAAAAGGATGTTCAGTGGGGTTGAGGTCAGTTTTTTGTGCAGGCCACTCGAGTTCTTCCAGTCCAACCTTGGCAAACCATGACTTCATGGAGCTCGCTTTGTGCACAAGAGCACTGTCATGCTGGAAAATGTTTGGGGCACTTGGTTCCAGTGAAAGTAAATCGTAATGCTACAGCATACAAAGACATTCTAGACAATTGTGTGTTTCGAACTTTGTGGAAACAGTTTGGGAACGAACCACATATGGTCAGGTGTCCACAGACTTTTGGCCATATAGTGTAGGCTCGTTAACCAAAAGGTGCAGGGCGGTGGTACTCCAGGACAAAGCCTGGGAAAATCTACCCTGAGAATGAGACACAAGACAGCCCTACGCACATTTTACCATTAAAAGAGATTCGTCCGTTTTTACTGAATGAGTCATTTTTTTGTTGGAACTTATTCATGTTTATCACAAGCCACCACCAGATAGCCTCTGGAGAACTCCTCCTACTGTAGCCTGTAGTGTTATATGCTGGGAAATCGACACATGTACTCGCTCAGCCGTGTTATGTCATGCCGTTTGTTGAGAAAATACTTGGTCTGCAGATTAGGAAGAAGAAGAAAGGTAGTGACTGTTTCACTGAAGATTGTGGTGACACAGAATGAGTCAACTGAGCACACAATGACTCAACTGATCACAGAATGACTCTGGTGGCTCAAGACTTGCTGTGTTGTTGACTTGGGTATACGCTTCACAGGCAGTGGTAGGAAGTGAGCACCACACCCGGAAAAACGTATCTGAGAAATCTTATGATGTTCGCATAGCTCACTGATTTTACAACCTTAATTCTTTAAGGAGTCTTTGAGGATTACTGCAGGGTGCGAGTCACATTACGGCAGGATGGCAGTAATCGAGCCGTATTGCTTTGCAACTGCATGAGAATTTCGTTTTGCAGTCCTAATCCTCGTCATGTTGGTTGAACCAGGTAATAAATCATACACACCATCTCTCTGTCTCACTTTCTGTAACTTACACTGCCCTTAGGACCGCACCAAGCCAAAGCCAGAGAGAGACGCTAATTCAGGTTTAATTTATCATCATATATCTTGTTCCCATTTGCAAAACCTTCTGCAAATACTATGGTTGAAAAAAAAAAAACAAAAAAAAAAAAGATCTCTATACTCTCACCATTACTTATCTTGGCGCTCAGATCAATTCATAACGTGTGAAATACGAATTGGACAAATGTGCTAAATGTCACAGTGATCCACTAAATGTTGCATACACCCAGAAAGCAGAGACGGATAGGTGGTTCTGGCTTTGGCACGTTTTTATGCTTAGCTGTTTTATGAGTGTGAAACTCAGGCATGTGCTTCAGGCCTTAACACATTCAGGGTGTGGCCCCACACAGCCATCGTCCTGGGAACACAGGCTCTTCAAATGCTGACACAATTTAACACAGTGGGTGCTGTATAATGGAACAGGGAAAAGGCACGAATGGGTTGCTTTAAACTTTAAGGCCAACTGTACACCACTAGACCATATAATGCATTCAGGAGAAGAAATTAAACAAAACATCGGTTTAATTCGTTTCAGAGATCCAACCTTAACTTTAACGCCAGCGTCTTTCCATCTCACCCCATTTGTGCCTGTCTGGAGAGTATAAATAGCTTCCTCCGACAGGAAGAGCCATTATCTTCCATTGAGCTTGGTTCTTTTGCGTCACAATCCTGCTTTCATGGCTCCGTGTGTCCTTGTGCACTTACAGGGTGGGTTTTATGGTACATAGAAACAGGTCATACAGCCACAGGATGGCCGGTCATACATTAACATTAACCGCTCCATCTGTGAAAGGTGAAATCAGACACTGAATCCCCTTTAAGATCTTCAGAGGCTTGTAAATACTTTCAGGAGATAAACTATTTCTCTAAAAGCGACGAGAAATCAGATACAGTGACCAGCCAGGATGAAAGTGAGTGCTTGTGGTTTGTCCAGAAGGAGTAACAAGTAATGAAGAGTAATGTTTAAGTCTCTACCACACACACCATCAAAGCGAGTTTACTTCTCACCCGATATGCATCCATGCCACTTTCCAATAAAAGGGCTCCAGAAGACAATTGGTATACATCCATTGCCATCCTGACCACTCTGAAAACATGGAGTGCTCAGGAGCTTGAGGAACATCTCAACAGAGCTCTGTCTGGGTGAGCTATCCATGTGCAAGCTTCCTTCAAAAGAACCCCAAAAACTGTGTAGATACTGGAGCAGATATGCTTCAACAAACATCTACATAATTTTCCCCAAGTTTTCCTCCTACTGCTTCCCCCCCCCCACCACCACCTTGTACTTCTACAGACTGATGTTTATGTAAGATCTGTCACCTCACATTACAGGCTATTACGTTGAAGAAAAGCAGATCTACACCTTCAGGCAGGACCTGTATCATCCACATCTGAGTGTGGCTCAGATCTATCCTCCCACACCGTCCACACATATACTCTAACTCTAGCTATTCATCAGCGTAGAGTCCATTCTTCACTGCGAGCGAGTGTGCCAGCGGACCAACAAGCACCGTCTGCCAGAGATGTGCTTGGATTTATAGGGTCACCTAGTCTTCTCACTATTTACAGGGTTTCCACAACAGCAAAGAGAACATAAACCCTGAAGAGTTCCAGTGCTGCCTCTGTAGACAGATTCATCTCAGATTCTGAAGATGAAGCCAAGAGCCAGACAGGTTTAGGGCTCCTAATTGAGGAAGCCACTTCCAAGAAAAGGAAGTTTCCGCCATTGTTTGAGGACATTACGTGCAACAGTCAATCACAGGAGTAACAATAGGCCAGATGGCGCGAGTGTAAACCGAGCTCCCAAGGTGAGAGTTTCTGGAAATGGGTTTCAAGCCAAAACAAATCCACACTGAGTGAAAGAAACCTTCAAATATGCTCATTTGAGCTTTCACTTTAACATGCTTCATTTCCTGTGAGGGTAAATACCAGCTTGACAATGTCCAGAGAAACACAGAGACACAAACACAAACACATCTTCCTGCCAGAAATCCTCTCCACCTAGGAATTCCCTGAAATTACAAATATACCTCTTTTCTCAGAACAGGCTTGGAGCTGCTCTTCCAGGATGGATATGGAAGGTAAAAATGGAAACAGGGAAAGGGGGGGGGGGGGGGGTACAAGGGAAAAAGTGAAGGGTGCGATCGAAGTGAGCACAAGCTGCATAATGGTATCCGTGTCATCACCTAATAGCTAGGGATCGTGTCTGCTATTCTTACACTCTGAGCATCATGGAACTGGTTATGTGTGTATGTGTGGGAGGGGGGTGGGGGGGGTGGTGGTGGTGGGGGGGGGTTGGGGGGAGTCTAAGAGAGCACAATGCTCTTGTGTGTGTGCATCATGTGCTTATAATAAGCACTGCTTATTAAAGCGTCAGCATCTTAACGTTAACTGAACCAGTGGAATTACGAGCGAGATTTATCCACCTCTCGAAACCATCCCCGTGTGAATTAAAGCTTAAAAGAAGCGCATTCTGAGATACTCACTCTGGAGATGGTGAGAGGCATGCTAAAGTCTTTGCCCCCCTGCAGTCTGAAGCCCCAGGGTGAGGGTCCGATCAGGGACACGCTGTAACTGCTGCTCATGGTGGTCTGGTTGTCAGAGTGTGTGTATGTGAGGGATCAAGCACTTCCAAACTTCATCCAACTTAAAAACCTGTGAAGCAAGCGGGGAAAAAAAAACAAAATGATTACGTTTTAGCAGAGGTTATTAGTCCCGACAGCAATAACAAAGTAAACAAACGTGACAAGCTAGCTTATCATTTCAACACTGATGTGAAATCCAATGTGAACAAAGGCTTAAGTTAAGGAATGAAACACCTGGGGGTATGCTGTTCTAGGAAAACAATCAACAACGACGTATACTTTATACAATCCATACAGGATTTCACTGAGGTTTTTTTTTTTTTGTGATTGCTGTGGGCAAAAATGCTCGATCTTGCTGCGGCTTTTAAATTTCAAATTTGTGATGCAGTTTGCGGAGTTTTTTGTGGAAAAATGCTTGAATTGGCGAAATTGCAGTTGAGGAAATTGTTTTGCACGGCCTTTCACAGTGGTGTTTGTTGGTAAACGAGGCCTTTTAGCCGTATTCATGTTCGACGCACGTGAATCGAAGAGGGCTTTGGCTGAATGAGAGTTGTGATGACGTCACATGGCGCGTCTTGGCCCAAATCTGCAGAAAATCTGCAATAAATTTTGGAAAAAATAAAAATAAAAAAACCGCAAACTCCTTCGAATATTGCAGAGTTTTGATCGCAAAATCCTGGAGGGACTGTTTTTATCCGTTTATAGTCTGTATAGCATTCGATAGCGTGGAACGTCAGTTAGTTGGAAGTTAGTTCCTATTCTTCTTTACGTTGTAGCATTTATAACGTCATTACCTCACCAGCTTCTCTTTTTCCTTTCTCTTGAAGTTAAGCAGACACACGGGGAGGAAAAAATTTTTTAAAAAAAAACAGCTTGTCATGTTAACAAGAAACCATAAATCACAAAGTTCTCGGTCTTGAAGACTTTCCTGTGTCTGAAAATGTACTAACTTACTGTTACAGAGTGCTGACACTGGAGACTCCTTCCATTAAACAAATCCTAACCCTTACTGAAAGCTTCACAAAATCAACAAGTTTATGCAGAAATCCCTTGTTACGGCTGCTGTAGAAAATATCACCTTCTGACCAATCAGGTTCGAGAATCCGACAGCACTGTGGTACAAATAAAACCGAGACTGAAAATTTAAAAATTCTAGCAAACTTGAAATACCTAAAACGAATTTACAACGCAGGCTAAAAACAGTGGGCTGAGAACTATTTATACTTCCTCGGGTGCACCCGGTCAAGTGTTTTATGAGCGATGGCAGAGCAAAGGCGCTGTCGTGAAGGTGAAACCCTGTTAAAGTCCAACACAGTCCAAACATAAACACACCACAGGGGAGGATTAGAGGGGGTGGGGGTGGGGGGGGGGGGGTGTGGTGGGGGTTGGGGGCTTTGGTCAACAAGGAATGTTTCCACAGTGTAATACTGATGATTACAGAACTAATCATTTCCTGTTCAGTGGGATTTGGACATTTCAAGAGGGCAATAGAGAGGACTTCATGCTGAGAGACTTTATGTCAAGGTTACAACTGCGTCCTAATCCTGTTTCCCGAAAGAGCACAGGGGGTCACGGCGATATTTTAAAGCAACACTTCAAAAGCCCGGGAGGCAATCTGATCCTTTAATAAGCTGCATCTGGAAAGTCAGCAAAGCAACTACATAAACAAATGGTGCTGATAATCATTTATCATCAACACACACAATGTTGTTATCACGGACCATTCAAACTACAACAAACACAGGGACTTGTACGGCAGATGTTGCTCCTAAACAGATTAAAAACCATGTGCGGTTGTTTTCAGTTTTCTGTCAGGAGATGTCCGTTACCATTTCGTTGGAAGGAGTCTCCACTGTCAGTGCTTTGTAACAGCCGGAGGTAAAGCTGTAACCGAGTCACTCTGAAGGAGAGAGATTATGCAGTGCGTGCCAACCCCATAAAACATTAGATAATTATTAGAATATGAACATATTATTCCAGCATATGGCTAATTGCACGTTGCACTTTTTGAGCAGCTGTTTTCATGTGTTCCAGATGTTCATCTGTCGAACATGCCCCGGGCTTTATCGTGGCTTTGATGAGAACAAAAGTCAGCACTGACATGCGTTAGGGTCAGGTCTCTGATAAGGGTTGGAGGTCTGCTAAATCTAGGCATACGGGTTCAACCCGAGGCCACACGGCCATCAGGTAAATGCTGCAAACATACATCATTTTAATTTTCTTTATAGATTTAACAGCATCCGAATACAAACTAGATGACACCGCTTTAGCGTCTTTAGTAGTGTAGTTTATTCGGCACATCAGGCGCTCACTTCTTCTCACTGTGGTTTCTTTCATCACTCCTCTTCCTGTAAGCACCACGGAGGCCTTGCCCTGAGAACCAGGCTGAGCCTCAAAAAAAAAACAAACTGAATGAAACAGTTTTCTGATGCATGCGGATAACCAGCGTCAGGAAAATAAACGGCTTTCAGCAACCGACTAATGAGCTAACCTGCTTTGTCTTGGGTTGATCTCATCTAGATTAGGATGTAGGACCGTTGCTGCTCTGGTGGCAATTCGGACCGAGATGCAGAGACAAGATAAGCTGATCTGGGAACGCTCTAGTGCAAGACTCCACGTGTAATTAAAAGGACAGACAATGGCAGATATGCTGAAACATGACCCGGGGCATTGTCTACGGAATGAAGCTTTTCAGCTAAATCGCTTAACGGAGGGGAGTGACCCGTTAAGCTGTAAAATAAATTTCACAGAACAAAGATTAGACTCATTATTAAAATATTCTATTGCAGCTATAGAACTCCTAAAATGTCTTCCCCCCCCCCCCCGTCTGATTTTCTCCCTAATTTATTCTTGGCTTAGCCTCCCACTCATCAGCTATCTATTCCATATCTACCAACCAGAGAGGGTGAGCGCTAATACATGCTTCCTCCAAGACAGGTGAAGTCAGCCAAATACATCTTTTCAAACTGCTGCGTAACACAGTCGGAGTAAACATGACCTGACAGACAGCAACGATTGGCTAGTGTCGATATGATTGACCGAGGAGAGACAGTACACCATCTCTCCCACTCAGAAAGCATGTTCAAACACCCACTGGCTATGGTTCACAGACCCCTGGACGTCCTTGGACCCCACTCGAAGAACCACAGACTTGAACAAGGAAACAAAATGTATGAAAGGAAGGCGGTAATGCGAGATAAGAAATGCTTTTCCGATTACTTCGGGGAACTAGACGGAAAACTATTAAGCCGAGATCGCTTTCGTTAGTAATTCTTGTACGGATTTCCCGCGCAGAGGTTGAGAACAAGTTCTGCCGCCAAAACAGATCTCACAAAGCCGTCTTCCCTCCGTACAGCATCCTCTCGGATCCGACAGAAGGCAGGGGGAAACGGCGTGGCCCGAAATAGATGACTTTATGTGTCTGTCACCATGGCCATAACTGATCTACAGCTGTGTGAAAGCTGGAAGGCGCACACATCGTTCCAATCCAGTCGGCGTTTCTCAAGTAAAAAGAGTGAACGTGCTGCCAAAGGCTCACTGCAGAAAGCCGGGGTTTACTGAAGCTGAGCTCACCAACAATGACCACATTTCTTTGAGGGGGGATTGGAACTGGTGCAGTAATGGCAATAATAACCAACCCCCCAGTGTGCTGGTGAACGAACCAAGCCAAGAATACAACCTGCCAAAAATAGCAGGTTCGACTGATCCGAATTCAGTAAGGGTAGTGTTTTGTTCTAGTGCCTTGTGTGTGTGTATGTGCTGCCGTTTTTAATGTTGTCATATCCTGTGTCTGAATGTTGTTTGTCTATTGTCGTCACCCTGGTTAATGCTGGCACACAGATTCTGTAAGGTTGAAAATGGTATGTAAATGCTAGCAAAAATATTTGTGTACATTTGTAAACGAGATGTGAAGTGAAAAAGAATTTTTAACTGAGCTGGACTTTCAGCCCCACATGTCACGGTTTAATATTTACCTGGCCTGTTTCGGGCTGCACACATTAACACACACGTGACATCTGCACAAAGCAATTATTGTGTCGATATGCTGCGCTGACAAAAACGTATTCTGAGTCTCGGGTGATAAGGGGATTTTCCAAACAGAGAGATATCTGCAAAACATCACCAACACCTTTCTTGACTTGCCTCTCCCTTTTAACAGCTCAGCTCTGTATGAAATGTATTCATCCTTATTTAAAACAAAAAAAACAAAAAAACAAAAATGATTTGTTACATGTATAAATGCAATTTCACTTTTTCTTTGAGGTTACGTTTCCTTGTAGAGCTACTTTATATTTTCGGAAACAGAGACATTGTTCTGTTTAGTAACCAGCATGAAAAATAATCGTAATAACATCTTAGGTCGTGATCATGCTAGGGCTGGGGCGATATATCGATATAGTGATAAATGATTATGCAATACATTTTTCTGGGATATCGATGTTATGGTGATGGTTTTTTTTTTTTATGTTATCAATAATTCCATATTAAATGGTACTGATTGGATGTCGTTAATTTGATGTTTTTTTTTTTAACTTTAAAATCTTCTTTGTCTTTGTAGGCATTAAATAAAAAGTATTGTCAAACTTTTTTTTTTTTGTTTATCGTACCACTGTTTTGCGGACAGCTTGTTAGCAAAATTACATATCGTGATACACATCGTGTATCGTAGAAATGTCCTCAAGTATCGTGATATGATATTTTTGCCATATCACCCAGCCCTTTTAGTCAGCTCTCCTCAATCATACGACAGCTATGTGACGAGAGAGGGCGAAGGATATCATGCCCTTGCGCCAAGACACGTGAAGCTAGCCAACCGCATCTTTACGAACTGCTGCTCTTGCTGCATCACAGGGCAGCGTAACACACACACACACTGAGGAAAGCGCTGTCGGCCCTCTTATGCATACATGTGCTCACAGAAGCTCCTGATCGGCCAGTGTGGCTGTGAGTGATAAGGGAGAGAGAGTACACAATCCCTACCACCCAGACAGCATCGGTGGGAGACGTTTTGCTCTCTAGGACCCTTTAGGACTCCCAACCACGGATGGCTGCGGCACAGGCACAAACTCGAACTTGCGATGTAATTCCAACTAATGCATTTGTAATCGGATACATCCCTGGGTTACATGGCACTCACCTCAGACTCCTCAGCTAAAATACGTCTGCAGTCGCACCTGCCTGCCTCATGCTAGCCCTCTTTTAAAGCTTTAATGGGGTTGGGATATCTAACGGGGGTAAGTTGGAACAACACCTGGTTTACACTCGACATGCAAATACCAGGTCTCTGAATATCCCGTCATTAGCCACACACACACACACACACACACACACACACACACACACACACACACCACAGTTGAGCACAGCTGGGCAGTAATTTAATTGCTATAATTGAGGTCACAGCGTGGTCGTATATTAATCAACCATCAAAATTACTCTGCAAATAGTGAATTATGATGTTTCTAAAAAAATCTGGGAAATTTATTATTCCATTTAAAGACTCTTGAAGATTATAAAACAAGTACACTATACATATCATTATACAGGTTTTTTTTTTCCCCCCCACTAAAACATCCAAGGTCGCACTATAAACCTGACTGGAAAGCTCATAATTTTATTTTATTTGTTTTTTATTCATTTTATTTGCAAACAAATAGGAACCACTTTAGAGGGTTATAAAGGCTTTCAGGTTGCATGAACTGCACCCTTTTCTAAACAATATGTACAAACTGTACTACAAAAGTGACATAACTGTATCTGGCTTTTTTTTTTTAAAAATTAAAATAAGATTTGGAAAGTATATTTTAAATAAAATTGTCATCTTTTTCCTAGTGCCTTGTTAAATCCTGCAGGTTTCTGAAGTGTTATTTCTGAGGCAGAACAGTTCACTTCCCTGATAACTGACACATGAGCTTGAACTTCCTCAAAAAATTAAACGTGTGGTAATAATTCAACCCCGGTTTGTATTATATATGTGATATATATATATATATATATACACACACACACACACACACACACACGTGTTGTAGATGTGCAAGGCTTTATATTTATATTTTCACAACCACAAAACGGTGTTTAATTATTTTCTGGAAACATCTGTCAACCCTGAAGCTGAACAACTACAAACCAAACAAGCTCAAGACTTATAAACAGGTTTCTTCTTGGCCAATATCTCTCCAATAAATGCTCACAAATGGGGTGGAAAAGGAGTTATGTTATTTTTAATAACTGACAGAGCTTCAGCTAATATTTAAAAACGACTTATCCTAAACTTTTCCTCAATGTTTTAGCGGTTACATTAGTATAGCTTCTCTCAGTCCTACCTGCAAACAGGAGAAATCAGCCACCGCCTCCTCTAGTCGCGCGCTCGCGTGTAACTGAAACCGTCGAGGCTTCAGCTTTAGAACCCAGGCGACAATTTGGACTTCCGCTTCTTCTTTCTGAACTCTGATTGGCTGACAGAGGCGTGAGGGCGGTCCCTCCTTTCTATTTACGTCACTGAAAAGTTACTCTCAACGCTGAGGCGATTAAGCGTTTAGCTAACGGTTAAAACAGTTGTAATAAGCTCAGTATCGTCCCTTTTTAAGGCGTTGAAAATTAAACATGAGGTTAGATTTATATACATGGAAGAGTATGAAGAAATAACAGAAAATGTAATGTTTTTTATATAGTAAAACAATAAAAGGCTAAAAAAAAAATTAAAAATTAAGTGGCCATTTTGGAAAATTCTTACTATGCTTTCTTTATGGATAAATACACTTAGTGATTTGAGGAATAAAACATAACAGGACATGATGCGATAGAACAGTAATCAACGACAGGGTGGTATGATGCGTCCTGATGCAAAGAGGAGTAACAGTTACCACCTTAAATTGGATTATCCCTGCTGGAAAAAAAAAAACATTGAAACCCTCATAGAATTTGTAATGGTTTTAATGGTTATAATGGGAATTGCTTTGGTTTTAATGGAATGGAATAATTTGTTGCCTTCTATTGGTGGCATGTTATGTGTAGTGGATACCATTAAGGACCAATAATGGTAATGGTTTTAATGGTTAGCTGATGGTTTGTAATGGTATTTGTAATGGAAAACATTAGAATTTCTGTTGTTTCTATTGTTTTTTCAGCAGTGTTTTCCATATAACTGCATGTTCTGAAGTGTTTAATTCCCCTTATACGACAGCGGTTTGCCAACCATTACAATGTTGAATGATACACATGCTTTTTAACCATTTATAGGTACATTTACCTTTGTGGCACGTTCATGAAACAAATTTCTAATTACTAGTTTGAATTATGAGTGAGCTTGATCAATTCACCTAGTATAAACCTAAACCAATAACATTCTTAAAGCTTGCGAGGATTATGGGAATAAATCGCTATAGTATTAAACTGACCTGAGCAGCATGTGCACGATAGAACAGTGCAACGGCAATGTGACTGTCACAAAATTCCAGAGAGTTGGGTTCGATCCTCAGCTCCAGTAAGAGTACTGGGTTGGATTTTATTCAGGGCTTTGAATATACATGTTTAAATCATGTCGGATGTACAAAAACAAATTTTGTTAGTGTAACGCAGTTAAATCATGTTTGAATTAAGTAAATTCAATGACATTTTTTTCTGGGTGTGTTATAACAGTTATAAACAGTTGTTCCCTCAGCAGCTTACCTGTTTTCTCTCTCATGAAGTCGATAAGACAAAAAAGCACGCTATGAAGACTTTCCTGTAGAGGAAAACTTTCTGACACTGGAGACTCCTTCCATAAATGTTAAACAAACATGTCTGTACAGAAAGCAACAATTATACATTTCTCTTTGTTAAATAGCAAAACTTTTTACGTTCGAGTTGTTACCATAGAAAGACAACAGTTTTGAGCGCATTAATATAACAGCGCATTAATATAAACCTGTGATTTGAATGATGACTATTGTCAGAGCTGCTGTTAATTAATCAACACTTCTAGCAACTAACCAGCACTGTGGTATAAATATTAATAGCCCACATGACCCTGTTAAGCAGGAATGAGATGCGTGTCCTGGTGGTACGTTTTCAATTTAGTTCTCCTTTGCAAAACCTAATATTATCTTCAGTTCAGGGAAAAAGTTCCTTTTTATTGGCTGTTAACACAAATAACCATGAAGCTCAGCTTACACCGAGCCATGGCCAGTGGCTATACAACCTGCTCTTAATATATGAAGTGCTTTTCAAAGAAGTTCATGATGACTAACAGGTAAAGAAAGGATTCACAGAGTACTCCTACACAAGAATTAAGTCACATTTAAAGAACGTAATTAAGTCAGTTGTAGAACATGACTGGAGTGTGAGAAGCTTTTTCAAGAAGTGCTGCGAGGAATGAAACTTTAAGAGAAAACTGATTTACAGCAAGGAGATGCAAATGGAAATGTTCAAGACATCAAACATTGTTGGATGTGACCCCAATAAATTAAATACTTCAAATAGAAAAGCTACAAAAATAATCTTTGACAGCTTGGACCGACCATTTCTTTGTTGAAAACAGACATGCATATTATATTTTCCATTGTGGAAGTATCTAGAAGTACTAAAGCAATTATTAATTAATAATAGGACAATTATAACTGGGTTAATTAACAGCAAAAATTAGACAAACTCCAAGGACTGCCAATTACGCATTATACTTTAAAGCCTATACTAATTTTGCATTTATTATTCATCCTGCATTTTCCTCTCCACTTGACAGTCCACATATTGTGCACATGTCACTCATATTTTTGCTCATATACGTTGAATCATCTTAACCAGGTCTACAGAACCAGACTTATATAACCAGAGGAATAAAAAGATTCCTGGGTTGGAGTCAAGGCGGTGACAGGAAAGACTGATAGACTGGAGATTGCAGTAATCATAGCTTATATAGAACTGTTATACTATATTTTCCTTGCTGTATGTTCTCCCATCATTTACATAATTTGCCAATAAAACTGTATGTAATTCTTCATAGATTTAATAATAGTACATTTTCTCTGCAGCTCTCTGCGGATATTTATCCATGCTTTCATATAACAGATGGATGTTAGATGTGTCATGAACCGCAGACCATGATTTAAAATAGCTCTGGTCGCGATGAGAAAAACAAGTAATCAATCAGCTCAACACGTAACAGCTCAGCAAATGAAAACACGCCTAAATAAACACACACACATGCACACACACTAAGCAAGCAAGAGAGAGAGAGAGAGAGAGAGAGAGAGTGCTGAGGGTGTTACTGTGCTCTCAAAAAAAGAACTGAACTTCCCAGTCAAATCAAGATACCATCCATGTAAGTGCAGTGGGAAAGATTCAGGAAGCTGGGGCAGTGGTTTCAATAAACAAACTACAGCTCTGAGGAGGGGGAAAAGTTTTCTGCATGCAAAACATGACAAGGTGGTGTGATACATCCTGACACAAAGAGTTACCCTGAAGTTGATTATTTTCCTATAACTGCATGTCCCAAAATGTTTTATTCCCCTTATATCACAGCGATTTGCTGACATAACAACTCGTTTATTAATTATACAATGAAACTTTGTACTTTTTATCCATTTATAGTTACATTTAATGTTGTTGAATGTCCACGAAACAAGTTATCACTTATGTTATGACAAGAGATGCAGCTTGTCATTGTACCAAGAAACCGCAAAGCCCTCCATCCCGAAGGCTTTCCCATGGCAGAAAACTTAGTTACAGCTGCTTAAAGTTAGCAGACTGATACAATGCCCTAACAATGGAGACTCCTTCCAAAAATGCTAAACAAGCAAAATTTTTAATCCAAACATGTAGATTGTTACTATAAAAAAAAGATAAAATATTAGAACAAGTGCAATAATAGATAAGGACCAGCAGCACACTCACAATGTCATATGTTCATTAAATGGTTCTTTGTGTGATGAAGATCAGATACCAGTGTAGGAGTCATTCATGCAGAAACCCACATAATACCAAAGCAATAACAAACTTGCTGAGTGGTTTAACTTGACTTCAAATGAAAATTAAGACTGCTGGTATCTGAGAAACCTGCAGGTTGCCCAATGCCACTGGTCAGTGTTAGTGAGCTGCTTTTCCAGTCCCTACAAGGTGAAGTAAATCTTTCCCTTCAGTGTTAAAGAGTGAGCAGACTGGCATGCCAGCCTCAGCTGATGGCAACAATGAGATTTTTTCCTCCCATAAAAAAACCTGAAACATATGAGAACTATTAGCATATGTTTTATATTTTGAAATTACTGCAAATATTTTTCCTTTTTTGGATTCAATGTTCCGGTTCATTTCCTTAGAGCTGTGAAGAAGCTTTTATTGTGCATCCAAGTGGCGCCACCTATTGGTCAAATGAAACATTGAAGAATGATTTCTTTTTTAATCCAAATACCTTCTTTGCTTTAAAACAAAACAAAACAAAACAAACAAACAAAAAAACCCATATATATTAACCCTTTTGTGCATAAATTGTTACCTGCATATTTAGATAGTTTTACTTTGTCTAAATATCACTTATGGATTTCCCATGTTTAGTAATATCATGTACATTATGTAACACAGTAGTTAACATGAACAAGCCTCAGGATTAAGGTACAGTACATTGATGCTGAACTTCATGGTTTGTTCATGTTAACTAATGCAGTAAATTATTTTTCTAGCTTGGGAGATGCTTGGTGCATAACCCATACAAAAACAGTAATATATTGTGTTCACATGTCGAAATGTATTACAAAATATTTCGTTTCCATATAAACTGACTGGACGTTTAAACCAACATCTGCAATAATTCAAATGGAGAAAAAAATAAAATAAAATAAGTATCCCAGCAAATGTCACAAAGCTGTGTCTGAGAAATACTGCGTACTGGTTTATCAGACCACATAAATAAACTGCTTTTTTTCATTGCATATAGATATGTGTTAGACAGCTAGTCACATAAATTACAATATAATAAGAGTGTGAACATGAGGGAAGTGTGTTTGGTGTTAAAAAGCCATATTGTTACATCCAAGAACACATTTCTTGTCTTTTGTTCTCTCATTCTCCCTCCCATGAGAGAACAAGGGGATTGGCAGATTGGGAATAATATCAGTATTTTGGAAAAATATAAAATGGAGACTGGCAGAGACAATGGCGCCAGGTCTTGAACTTTGCTCCTTTATGCTAGCTCTGTAAATTGTGTACAGTCCCCTCTGAAACTATTGGAATGGCAAGGCCAATTCATTTGTTTGTGCTGTACACCAAAGACATTTGGGTTTGAGATCAAAAGACGGATATGAGACGAGAGTTCAGGATTTCAGCTTTTATTTCCTGCTATTTACATCTAAATGTGTTAAACAACATAAAACTTAGAACCTTTTGTATCAGACCACCCAATTTTTATTGTGAGCAAGAGTATAGGAACAGATAAAATTAAAGTAAATTAAAATAAATAACACTTGATATTTGGTTGCATATCCGTTGCTTGCAATAACTGCATCAAGCCTGTGACTCAGTGACATCACCAAACTGTTGTGATGCTTTTACCAGGCTTTTACCGCAGCCTCTTTCAGTTGTTGTTTGTATCGAGGGGTTTCTCCTTTCAGTCTCCTCTTCAGGAGGTGATGTGTTGCTCAGTTAGGTTAAGGTCTAGTGATTGACTTGGCCAGTCTAAAACTTTGTCCCCCTGATAAAGTTCTTTGTTGAGTTGGCAGTGTGTTTTGGATCATTGTCTTGTTGCATGATGAAGTTCCTCCTGATTAATTTGGATGCATTTCTCTGTAAATTGGCAGACAAAATGCTTCTGTAAACTTTTGTATCCTTTCTACTGCTACTATCATGACTTACATCATCAATAAATATTAGTGAGCCTGTTCCAGAAGCAGCCATGTAAGCCCAAGCCATGACACTACCTCCACCATGTTTCCCAGCTATGATTTGGAACACGAGCAGATCCTTTCTTTCCCCACACTTTGGCCTTTCCATCACTTTGGCAGAGGTTAATCTTGGTTCCAGAATTTTTGTGGCTCATCTCTGTATTTCTTTGCAAATTCCAATCTGGCTTCTTCTGATTCTTACAAAGTCTTCTTCGAACAGTGGATTGTGATACCTTCACCCCTGCCCTGTGGAGGTTGTTGGTGATGTCACTGACTGTTGTTTTTGGGCTTTTCTTCACAGTGCTCACAATGTTTCTGTCATCAGCTATTGTTGTTGTCCTTGGCCGACCCATTCGGTGTCTGTTGCTCAGTACACCAGTGGTTTCTTTCTTTTTCAGGACATTCTAAATTGTTGTATTGGCTAAGCCCAATGTTTGTGCATTGCCTCTGATTGATTTTCCTTCTTTTCTCGCTTCAAAATGGCTTGCTTTTCTCCCATAGGCAGCTCTCTGATCTTCATGTCGGCTTATCCATTTTAACAACAAATGCAGTCTTCACAGCCTTCTCGGTTTCATGAAGGCTAAAACCAAGAGTAGTTGTTCAGAGGTATTTATTATTTAAATAATCACTCTAACAGGACACACCTGGGTAGCAAGGAACACTGTTACATATTCCAATATTTTCGCTCACCTACAAACTGGGTGGTCTGATACAAAATGCGCTATGTCGTTTAACACATCTACATATAAATACCAGGAAATAAAAGTTGAAATTCTAAACTCTCTTCTCACATTTCATCTTTTAATCTCAAACCCAATGTCTTCAGTCTACAGCAAAAACAAATGAATTGGCCTTGCCGTTCCAAGAGTTTCGGAGGGGACTTATATACACTTTATACATGACATACACATGACATACTGTATTTCAACATTCATTCAACATTCATCAGCTTCTTTGTAGCTATGGCTATAAATATCAGACATCAGAAAGTTGCAAATACCAGATAATTGTGCCACTGTAGCTGCATGGACACTGTAAGGGTGCTATTTAAGAAAATGAAAATTAAAACAAAAACAAAAAACTGAAAAATGTTCCAGAGATTGCTGTGATAAGTATATTGCCATACTATATATTGTTCTCGTCCTTGTTTTCCTGAATAAAATCAGTGTGAGGAGATTGGCTAAAGTCCAAAGTGATTTACATTTACATTTACATCATTGCATTGCTATTTACTAGTAAAAGGATTTCAAACCCACAAAGCTGTGGCAGGCATAAGGTGTGGTGTGGTGTGAGATGGGGCAAAATGTTACCAAACACAGTCGATATAACTAGGGATGCATCAATACTGACAGCAAAAGTGTAGTAGCATGTATGAACATGTGGCACAGATGTGGTCTCCACAGAAAGTTCTGCATTAGATAAGTAGCGTATATGAACAGGTTGTACAGATGTGGTCCCAACAGAAAGTTCTGCTTAAGAGTAGTAGAGTAAATGAACAAGTGGTGATACGGATGTGGTCTCCACAGAAAGTTCTGCAAAAGAGTAGTGGAGTAAATGAACATGTGGTGGTACAGATGTGGCCTCCACAGAAAATTCTAGAGTCTGTTTACAGCATATATTCCACAGATTTGGATGAGCAGAATTAGGATTGTGTTCAGTGAAGGTGAAGGATCTCCAGAGGCTCTAAGGAAACTACTGGGAATGATTCCAGCAGTAGGTTGGAATCTCCAGTCTGGGTAGCCTTCTTCTGCTTCTTCTACTTTGTATCCTCAAACAGGTCGTTCCCTAAGTGACCTGGTAGTGACTGACTGCTGATGGCTGGCTGTGTTGGACAAAGATGTGGATTATTCTATTTGTTGTTGGCATCCAGAGACATTTAAACCAAATCAGCTGTTGGACAAAACTGGATAGAATTGACTCATTCTGATAGTCCAACTGGAACCAGTACTCACCTTCTTTTGAGCCAGGTAGTTCTTGAAGTTGATTTCCTGCTGAAGTTGATTGCTCCTTCTCCATGAGCTGGTTAGCTGATTGGGAACTCCTGAGCAATGGAGCCTGCTGGGGCAATGGATCCAACATAGCATCATTACAAACTTGCAGAACAAAATGCATTTAACCTGCAGAATAAAATGCTGTAGATAGACAGATGAACAACGAATGAACAACGTAGAAAATTTTGTCCAATTCTCCCTAAGGGACTCTGAGTGCGCACTACGGGCTGCCTCCATATTAAATTAGAATCTGGCCATGAAAGCACTAGCTATTTATAAAATCTGCAAGTATGACCACTCTTCTCAAACTCTAACACTACAAATGGTACAAAAAGTGAAAGAGTTGGAGTCAGTGATAATGATCTAGCTGACCTCAACCTGGACAACCTGTACTGGCGATGGCACTTCAGTTCTTACAATTAACAAATGGACTGGGTCAGTGGCAGAAGTGTTACATTCACTCTACCAGTCTGTGATGGTGAAGCAGAATTTCAGTTTGTGGAAGTTACTGGGCTTACACTCTGTGAGGAGTTTAACAATCTCGGAGAGCCTCAGACTAGAGCCACTCTAGAGGAGCCAGTTGAGGTAGTTCAGGCACCTCACATAGGCCACCTGGTGTTGGATTATATCTGGCACATCCCCTGGGACTGAGACCCCAAAACAGACCCGGGACCCACTGGAGAGATTATATCTCACAGTTCATTTGGGAACATCTGGGGATCCCCAGGAGGAGCTTGAATCTTTGGTTGAGCATAATCTGCCACAATGACCCCCTCCAGAAGATGTGGAAAGAAAATGCTGATTTTATTTTTTTACAGTTTCGAGAGTATGGTGGAGCAGCAGGTTGCCACCTCACAGCTCCAGGGCCCCCAGATCAATCCTGAGCTCAGGTTACTGTCTGTGAGTTTCTCTGCATGTTTCCTCTGGGTTCTCCGGTTTCCTCCCACCTCCCAATAATTCTGGTAGGTGGATTGGCTAAGATAAATTGCTTGTAGGTGTGAATGAATGTCTGAATATGTGCGTGCATGGTGCCCTGCGATGGATTGGTGTCCTATCCAGGGTGCATTCCCGCCTCATGCCCAGTGGGATACCGGATCCATGGTACAATAAAAGTGGTTAAAGTGCTTACTGAAAGTGAACAAATGAATAAATCTCTGAGAGCATACTCATTTGCAGCCAAAAACCAAGTGCTTGAATCAAGTGCTATCGATGTTTCACTAGATCAGGGGTCTTCAAACTTATCCACAAAGGGCTGGTTTAGTGATTTCACTTGTTTAATCAGTTCACTTTAGTCTCCCATCAACTATGAATTGTGCCTCCAATTTGGCTGTAATGAAAGCCTGCAGCCACACCAGCCAATTGTTAATAAGTTTGAAGGCCCCTGCACTAGATGATAAAATAGGTTAACTCATTACAAGCTACTTGATTTACCAAGTATTGGCACTATTGTTACTACTTGCTACTGGAGTAATTAATAGAGTTGCTACTTGTTGTAAGGTTATTACCCAACACTGTCAATAAGCATTCACAATGTTTAATTCTGGAAGCAGACAATCTACAAAAAACAATCTATTCAAAATAAACCAGCCATTGTGGATGAAGGAACAAAAGGATTAAATTATTATGGAACTTACAGTGTGTCCAGTGAACACTGATGATACTGAGTGGAACTTTGTCCTTGACCCCGATGATTGCATGCTGAGCACTGAATTCCTTAATGAAAAATCACTGTTCAAACCAGGGACACACTGCTTACGAGGAGGCTTGTTCAGGAAGTGCAGACATGGCACCTGCTCAGCCAGAGTGTTCCTGTACATTCAGGTATTAAAGAACAGGATTGAGGGAAAGAAGATCAAGAATGCAGTTTATATTGTTCAATCAGTTACAGCTTTGTTTAGTTGAAGAAGTGGAGAGGAACCTGTATTTGGAGTGAATGATGGCGTAGATGAAAGGATTATAAATGGCAGAGGCTTTGGCAATGACTGCAGGCACTGCCTTGGAATAGGGTGTCAGGATGCTGCTATAACTGAAATGCAGAAGATGCCAAATGCCAATTATTTTCTTTAGCTGTGAAACTTTTCTTTTTTGGTTAATCAACAGGAAGATGTTACATAAGGATACCACAGCAAATCCGATTTGTCAGAAGATATAAATTTTCTATAACAGCATATCTGACCTGCCGTAATTAAAATCACCGGCTTATGTAAGTGCACTCATTCTAATATATTATCATTTCTATAGTACCGACCCATTCACAGGGACACCTACTACGGCGGACGCTCCACATAATCTAAACCTAATAATACACAGATTAAAAATGTGTTGTTATATACCAGTTGTTGAGGAGACATTTTTATCATTCATAAAAGGAGTGTCCAGTGTCAGCAAGTTTTCTCCCATAGGAAGGTCTACTGGACTATACAAATGAAATTTAATTTCTGTTGTATCATAACTAGTGGCTTAGTTGTTAAAGCATTGATCTACTAAACAGAAGGTTGTGAGTTCAAATCGCTGCTCTGTTAACTGTAAACTGGATAAAAGCATCAACCAAGTAAGCAACAAATGAATTGAATTGGTCAGCCTTGGACGAGACATACAGTAGATGATTGCTTCACCCACAGATAATTCTGACACCATTGGCTTTTTCTAAGAGTCTGGCTTGCAGGATAAGGGGTACAGTGGTGTACTGGTCTGTGGTATGCCTGTAACCCAAATCCGTTCTGGACCCTGTGGAAGAAATTACATGCTTACCTTTCTGCTCCATTAGACTGCACTCTAGAAGTTTAAACCAGCAGAGTTGACCTTTTTGCCACCACTATACTCTACTACATTACTACGAGAGGCTTTGTTTTTTTTAGTGAACCTTAGTAAACTGAAGGTTTAGATATTGGATTTTTCCCATGTAAAAGTGACAACTGGAGCTGACTTTCCTTGGGATAGCCAGTCCTTGGTGAACACCAAGCATTTGTTTTATAGTTAAATCCATTCCTGTTTATAGTAAATTGTTTGCAATGTTTACTTCTTAATTTGTAGCTCAATGATACATTGATGTAAGTCAGTCAGACATGGTCTGGCAGACTGTGCCTCTGGTTGTTGTTATGTGTCAACTCACATCACTTAATTTCAACACTTCTGTGTATGAACCTGGCATTTACTAACCGTGGGTTCTGTGTAAGGGTTATGAGTAAGAAAGCACAAACATGTTTTGAAAAAGAAGTCAAATAAACCAGTTTGTTAATTGTGCATCATATCTTTAAAGAACAATGTTGAACTCTGTGCATTGAATCTCAGCAAAACAAAAAGAAAGCTATCTATAGCTACCCTGCCCAGGCGATGAGAGTAACGAAGGCGTAGGGTGACCAGGACAGCACAAACACAACAATGACCACAAAGGCGACCTTTGCCAGTTTCCACTCTCTTTTTATAGACTGCTGTTGAACCAGTGTGGTATTCCTCATCTGGGTGCCCAGGCTCTCTAAATCTCTGAAAACAGGAAGTGAAGAAGTTACATGAAGCTTTTTCACTGTTACAGTCATAAAATTAACTATAGCCTACCATATGAATTTACAGTATGTACAGTATATATGCAGTAGAGTCCAGAACTATGGGTCTGATGCCAAGAACTCTTTGTATTTCATCAGATTAAAAACTATTTTGCCCTGCAATGGACTCACATCCGTTCCGGGGTGTATTCCCACCTCATGCCAGCGTTCCTGGGATGGGCCATGGTCTCCAGTGGTAGTCCATAAACTCTGTCAGTAGCTTATGTTTGTTGTCCTTTTTTTAAATTCTTTTCCCCTTTTTAAAAAAACAAATTTTTCTTTAGTTATTATTTTTCCGTATTTTCCATTTCACTGGCTGTTTGGGCTTCTCCCACTAGGAGAAAGGACAATTATTTTCTTCTATTATCTTGCTAACTGGAATTATCAAATTTGTAATTGTTGTTTGGTTGTTCCAGGAACATCACCCAGTCAATGCCCTAACCAACATGGAGGGTTCCGTTCTTCAATGCCTGGGGCGACAGTATTGTGTGATTTCATGTTTTGCTGTGATCAGTACATGGTGTGATAAGTGGGGCATGGAATTTGGTATTGGTGTGTATCTCACAAAATCGAGTAGGTATGAATTGCTAGATTGCCCCCTAGCACGTTGGGGTTGGAACCCTCCAAAGGCAGGTTGGGGTATAGCTGGGAACAACCTGAGTAGCTGATAATATTTTTAGACCATAGTAAAGTTGTAGAGAGTTTTTAATGATTGTAAATGCTATTTCTTTGTCGCATTGGATTTTAATGTTTTTTTGTACTCTTTTTTCTTGCAGTAAATACAAACATATTTGGAAATTTACATCTCTGCTTTCATTCAGTTGAAAGGCTTGTGATTGGGGAGCAACACAGCTATTAATCTGTCATTGGGTCAATCAGATAGATTCCCTGGTTTTCTCCGGTTGGCGTACTCGCTACAGTGATTCTACTCCAATTTTGTATCAGCCGTGGTCATTGTGGTCCCACGTCCACAAATTCTGGCGTAGTTGACAGGATGAATTGATAGGCAGAGATGTGTTTATTATTGGTTCTTGGAGAAGAATGATGTAATTTTTTCTCTTTGTATTGAATCAGCAGAGCAACAGTTGGTGGGTCAGTAGCCCATTTTGTTGAAGAGTACACCTGATTCAGTTTGGTACTCCCTTCACTTTTGTAAGTACCCTTCTTATAATAACGGCTCATACACATGCTTAAATTTACACACATCTGACACACTTTGAAGTATAAGTGCCAGTTGTAGATGATGATTTCTCAAGTAAAAATAAATTTCTTTAAATAATGATTTTTCTTTTTTAAATTAATCAAACAGTTCTTGGTAGTGAACCGGTTTTAGACCCTACTATGTGACCCCTAATGCATAAAATGATGTAGGTGCTTTCTATACCTTTACCTGCTTGTGTTACGAATAGCTAGAAACATGAAGACATAGCAGTAGGATATGATGCCCAAGGGAACAAAAAAGACCAAGCAGCACAGCATGAGCGTGTAGCTTTTGTTAGCTGGAGTTGATGTAACATAGTCCCAGGTGCAAGAAGTCATGAAGCCTTCTGGGACATAGGAGCCTGTCAGTAAGAAAACACACATGATCTGTTCACGTTGGACATCAGAGATGTGTTTGTACCATTTATATACATTCTGGGTAATAGTAGGCTCACTGAATGGTTTGATGAGCATAAAAGTGCTAAATTATACGCTAGGGCCCTCACAGTCACCAGATCTCAACCCAGTTTGAAGACCATCAGGAGATTATGGAGCAGCGTGTCAGATAACGTGAACCAACACCATCAACAAAAGAGCAAATGAAGGAATGTTGTTGATCTCTCCAATACAGTTCCAGAGACTTGTAGAATCAATACCAAAGTCCAGTGAAGATGTTCTGGTGGCTTTTGGTGACCTAACACCTTACTTTTTGTTACGCGTGTGTATTTAAGGTGCATATTTCTTGTATTGGTAGAAAATCTAAAGAAAATGTCCAATGACATATGAAAGTCAACCACAAATATGTGTGTGAACAGAGTGAGCAAGAAGTGCAAAATGGCTGCCAACACTTACTCCATCCAAGTAAGGGTGCTGAACTCCAGGCCAGCGAGTAAATCCACACCAGCAGGATGCTGATGAGCGTCCGACGTTTAGAAGTCCACCTGATTGCTTGCAGTGGCTTGGTGATTACTATGTAGCGGTCGATGGAGATGGCCACCAGGTTAATCATGGAAGTGATGCCAAATAAAGCACTACAGAAGGCATAGATCTCACACCCTAAACAGCAAAGCAATGCAGAAAAAACTTGTGAGAACTTATGAGAAATTTCTTCTGGGAGTTCATTAAAAAGTTTTGATATAAAAAAATTATTTGGTAGGTTCGAAGATGTTTTTACAGTACCTATTTTTCCAAACACCCACTCCTTATACAAACTATTGACAAAAAAGATGGGCGACTGAGTGATGGCCATGAGGAAGTCGCTCACAGCAAGGTTGACAATGAAGTAGTTGGGTGGAGAGCGTAGTTTCTTGTTACTTGAAGGAAAAATGGAAATATATACTGTAGCTGCTGATAATGAACTGACTCTGCTAAGAATATCATTATGCCCTTGCATTTTACATCTGTTAAATCTTCAGTTGCTTTAGGAGTCATATAATTCCCCCTAAAATGAGCAAGGGGAAATATAATCTAATGGGAGGAGTATAATGTAGGAATGTTCATCAGTATTAGCTGTCACCATCTTGTGCACCTAATACTGAAATCCTCTGAGGCTGTCAATTCTTATAGTTAATTTAGTGAATTACATGTACATGGAGCAGCAGTCACTAACACACAAGCATCCCCCCCTCCCCCCAAAAAAACACACACGGACAACCCCCATACCCGCCCACCCACCAACCCACCCACCCACATAGACACACTAATTGAAGCTCCTCAAGTCATCATCTATTGATGAGCATTCCAAAGTCCTCTATATAATAATCCATTCACAACCCAGAAACACCACTGTCACAGAAATGAACAGCTTTTACATGAAAACCTTCAAACCCTACACTAAAAGCTACACTAAAAGTACTCTAAAAGCTACAGATACACCATGTGCACCTTTCCAGGTAAAAGATCCTAAGGATCTTTATTTGTGATGGCTTTCAATGATTCCAGTACGATATTATCTATGAAGTAAAATTGCATATTCTGTATTCTATGCTAAATAAAATTTGAAAGAAAAAAAAAAAACACTGCTATGGCCATTCAGAACAGTCTAAGATAAGTTGACCTACCAGAAGAATGCGTATATAACCAGTGCATTCCCGATGACACCCACAGCCCCGATGACTGCCACGAAGAAAGCCATGATGTAGTGCGCGTGGTCTGGAACATCCACCTTTCTGTAGAAACCTCGATCCATGTCGTTCTGTAACAACAGATATGGATGACAGACAATCTATCACTAGTGCTAGGAATACTGCCTCATGCTCCCTTTCTAGCGCTGATGTTTTACCTGCTCTCTCTCTCTCTCTCTCTCTCTCTCTCTCTCTCTCTCTCTCTCTCTCTCTCAGAGATTGATTCCCCACCCTCTCCCTCTCTAGTTATATAAGGATACAAAAAAAAACAAACACTTGATGTTACATATGATGTTAACTGATGGCTTAGAATCAATGCCCACTGACAAGCAAGCAAGTACACTAATGTGTGAGACCTTTTCAACTTTTTAAACTCATTCAAATGACAGGAAGCAAGTTGAAAACTTGCAAGTAGCCCAAAGAATGCATTAGAATAAAGGAAGCATCTTTTGTTCTTTTCTTCACTTTGTGATGTTACATCAACTGTCCCCCATGTTTGGGACAAACCAATAACACTCAAAGGCTTAATGAAGCAGTTTCAGTTCATTGTAGGAGAGAGCAGCCACCACATCTTGCAACAAGTAAAAGCCATCATGTTGTAGTTAGCAAAATTAGGTATTGGTGTAGCAAGTTGGAACATCAACAACATCTGCATTCACTCTTTAATTATGAATAATAATTTCATTTAAAAAATAATAACATTAAATTATTAATAAATAATAATATAAGAAAAGGTCTTTGCCATTAGGGTGTCATGACATAGCTATAAGCAATAAGAAAACTCTTAAGAAAAAAACAAAAACATTGCAGCTCGTCTTTTTTGCAAAAAATTATTTTTCTTAGATTTTTTTTTTTCTAATTTAAGCCTGACTGGGCATGGTCTGTCAGTAATAACCATTATGTGACTCTGAAATGCCAGAAGTACGCCTTGAAAATGTAATCATGCAACCTTAGTTTAGTAACGATTAACTGAGGTGAGAGAAATTGACATCAGATTGAACAAAAGCAGTTTGCTTTAGCTGATACTTATGGGAATAAGCCTTTCTAAATGATCATGTAGTCCTATATACTGTACACCTCCCTTAAGTAAGGTATTTACTATCTATCTCTCTATCGCTCTCTATCTATCTATCAATGTATCTGCTTACAGTCATGGGGAAAAAGAACATACATACACAAACATAAAGGAGGGTTCCTTTAATTGCATGTTTTTATTTTCCGGGGCTAAATAACGATTATGTGGTCCTCACCAACTTCTATAAACAAACAAATAAGCTCAGGTGACAAAAAAAAAAGCCCCACACAGATATCAGTATGTAGTATTTCTTTCCAAAAAGGTAAACTAACATTCAGAAACTAGGTTGGGAAAAAATAAGTTTAGAATTAGTCAAGAAGTGTATAAAACCAGAACCTTTGGTAGTTTGGTGTTCTGGAGCACTCAGGTGTGTGTCTACATCATGCCAAGAAGAAAGGAGATCAGCCATGACCTCAGTGAAGCGATTGTTGCTGCTCTTCAGTCTGGGAAGGGTTATAAGGCCATCACCAATCAATTTGAAAGTCACCATTCTACAGTGAGAAGTATTGGTTACAAATGGAGAGCCTTCAAGACAGTTGCCAGTTGGGCATCCCAGCAAATTCAGTCCAAAGTCAAACTGTTTAATGCTCAAGAGGTATAAAGAAAAACCCAAGAGCTACATTATGTGACCTACAGGCCTCTGTAAGCACATAAGAATTAAAGCACATAATATACTCACTAGGAAAAAAGCAATGGAAAATTGTTCTCTTTGCATTTTTTATTTCCTTGGGGCAATAACAACAACAATCAATGTTTATTCATTTTAACAGACCTCACAGTTTTTTTTTTTTTTTGTATTGGCCTAGTACAGGTGACACTTTTTTAGTATAGGCCATAAGTCACTTCATGGTAAAAGTATAAATACATTTACCAAATACCAAAAACTTTCAGAAAAAGTCGAATAAAACCCAGAGGCAGATGTCTAGAGTGACTTTCTTGTTGCTAACTTCCTGTAAGGAGGCAAACTGAAAAGGCACACTATTTCAAGACACAGCAACATTGAGTGAATATTTTTAACATAACATACCTAAACCAAGTGGTTGAGATGGCTCAATCAGGCTGAGTTAAGTTCAACACATTTTTTAATAAGATGTAGTGACTCAAAATGTGCGCTACCAAACGGTTGAGAAGAAGGTTAAAGGGTTAATGTTTATTTTCATGAAAGCACAATCAGTAAAAGACTGAACAAGGCTGGTGTTCATGGAAGGGTGGCTAGGAAAAAGTCTTATGACTTATGTTTGCAAAATTGCATCTGAACAAACCACAAAAGCTCTGATACAATATCCTTTGGACTAATGAGACCAGAGTGGAGATGTTTGGTCATAATGCACAGCACGATGTTTGGCAAAAACCAAACACAGCGTATCACCACAAACACCTCATACCAACTGTCAAGCATGGTGGTGGAGGGGTGTTGATTTGGGCTTGTTTTGCAGCCACAGGACCTTGGGAAGCTTGCAGTCATTGAGACAATGATGAACTCCACTTTATACCAGAATATTCTTGAGAAAAATGTGAGGCCATCTGTCCAGCAGCTTAAGCTGGACCAGAATTGGGTTATGTAACAGGAAATTGATCCGAAGCACACCAGTAAATCGGCATCTGAATGGTTAAAGATGAAAAATATCAAGGTGTTGGAATGGCCAAGTCAAAGTACAGACCTCAACCCCACTGAGATAAAGTGGAAATCAATGAAATGAAAAACGTCTCTACTGCTTGTCATATTGTCAGAAAAGTGGTACTTTTCCAATTGTTTTGATTTTGAAGTAACAGTGAAGAAACTGTATATACTAGCCATTTTCAAAATGGCTAGTTTATAACTTCCTCAAAACAATATGTGGGAAGAAAGTGGAAAAGAAGCAAAGAACAAGGAATGATGGAAAAAAGGATCGATGGCTAGGAACCAAGCAAGAGTAACATGCGAATTTAATGAGACACAGTCATAATAGAACATATAATAATAAATAGGTGGTCACGAAAATCAGGGTATGAGATCAGCACAGAGCTAAAACAAGAGGAAACCAGGATCCTGTGACATAAGTAGATTACTGTGCATTAACTATATTAACACCACAGCGCTGTTGAATGCTCGATTCTAATTGGTCAGAAGGTGTTTCTATAACAGCAGCTCTGACAGCAGCTCTGTAATTCTGTAATATCTGTAATTCAAATATTTTGTACACAGGGACTTAAAAAATAAAACATGTAATTGTTGATATGGTGATATTTGCTGTAAGGAAACATTTATTTAGCATTTATGGAAGGAGTCTCCAGTGTCAGTGCTTTGTAACAATGAGAGGTAAAGTTAAAACTTTAAGCTTTCTGTCACAGGAAAGTCTTTCGGATGGAGGGGTTTTTGCACTGTGCAGTTTCTCAGAATGACTGTTTATAGCTGCTATAAGTAAAACAGGATCTAAGATGTTTCATATATGTTCCACAACAATAAATGTGTAACGTGTGGTAATTATAGGCATGACTCAAGTGCGTAAACTCAGTGTGTCAGTTATTTGGGATAGTCCAATTATCATTATCAATATTCTAGGTGGAGATCAGAGAACAGGCAGATAGCAAGAAACTAGAGTAATACACAAAGCTCAAAAATGTGCCTTCAGTGAATGAAACTTCAAATTGGCTTAAAACAGGACACAATCAGGAAACACACCAATGACAGGACAAGGGCGTGACAAGAATTTAATTGAAGCATAAAAAACACATGGGGGATTTGTGATGAAAGAACTACAAACAATAAATTGTATGATATGTCATTCTTTAATAAATAGAAAACTGTCATTTTTGGGTTCATATTTGGCCACATCACACCACCCTGTCGTTGATTATTTTCCTATAACAGCACACCCCAAATGTTTTGTTCACTTGGAATTTCAGTTTAATCGCTGTTGTCGCAGCTTCATAAAAATCTTGGTCAAGACCAGGGAAACAGGAACTGTTGCAAAAAATTATTGATCACTTCCAGGTGTGGAATTGTTTGATTTTCCTTCACATCCTAAGGTGTAAAATTCTCAACCTTACACCAGGGGACTCCTCTCAGAGAATCAACTGATTGCTCAGAGTTTCCTAAGTGAAATCATTTCAGTCCTCCAAAAAGGAGGACGTTTAAAAAACACAAATGGTCCCACGTGGCTACGAATCAGGCGTAAATCCGCAGTCTACCAAGTAATAAAGGAAAAGCATTATATAATGTGATTTATAGGCACATAATGGGAGTGTACCTAATTGTGTAGATTGCAAAATCGAACTAGTGATATTAATATGAACTAACGTCTTTTTCTTTTTTTTTTTTGGTCAGTTCTCTAAATGAACCTTGGTTACACAAATTCCCTTCAGATTAATTACTTTCTATCAGGTTAAGTCCTGACCATGTGACATTTCACCCAACCTTTGAGTCATTAAACACAGAGAATTGTATTCATTAAAACTGGACATGGATGACAACTGTAATAATTATAAGGAAGTGCTTAAGCTTAAAGTATGATGATTAAAATGATGCTCATGTTCCCTCGGGGGATTGAACCGGATTTAATGCGGAACAGACATATGGTCACGCATACAGTGCTTAGAAAGGGGGAAGGTTTAATAAACCTCAGTAAGTTTAAACCTCAATAAGAGACCTTCATGCTACTGAATAAAGCCTGTTTATTCGATACACATCTGCATATACTGTATATAGAGCCATGAATAATCAATCTATGTGCATCCAGGTCACTGAACAGACCTTTTAACACACACATACATCTACATATACATCTCATATATGCAGGCTCGGGGAGTAATGGAAAACGTGTAATGGCGATACGTAATCAGGATACAAAAAACTGGCAACTGTAATCTGTTACAGTTACGTCAGAAACAAAGTAACCAGATTACAGGTACATTTTGTAAAAAATGTGAATACTATCAGGATTTTAAAACATTTTACATTTAAAACCAAAGGAATTAATCTTTTGACGTAGCACAATATAGACAGCTGCTTGATACTTTATAGTTCTGGTTCTCTCTCGCCAGTCGTGACTCACGTGAGCAACCTGGTAGAAATGAACACAAATTGTTCTCTGAAATGCTTTTGCGATGTAATGTTACCCGCATCAGGGATGGTGATCTTTATTTTTATTTATTTTTTATGTTATTAAAACAAATCCAAACACTGAACATTGCATTTCTCTTGACTTTATTTACATGTGACCTTGAAGTAATCCAAAAATAATCAGATTACACTACTTTCGTATTGTGAACCATGGATTACGTTACTGATCACATTTTTTTATGAAGTAATTCGTAACTGTGACCGAATACATTTTTAAAGTAACCCTCCCGACCCTACATATATGAGAATGTCGATATATATTGTGCAGAAACATAAAGCATGAGTGCAGTACATTGTACGAGAAGACAGCAAATGTTCCTCCAAATGTGGACATTGAGAGAATTAACCATGCTTTAGCATAGAAATTTTTTATTTTTTATTTTTTGGCAAGTAAATAGAAATTTACCTGAATTCTAAGTAGGCAATGCAGAAGCAAAACAAAATTTACACAAAAAAATGTATTTTACAGATTTCTCTTACCTGCACAAACCTCTCTGTTTTCCCTGTGCACTGATATCAAATGCTGTTGTTCTCAATTCATTCTGTTGAATTATGAGACATGCAACATGAACCCATGTTTATGTGTCCGGAGATGCTGCGAGTTTGTGTACAAACAAGATTTTCTCAGTGAGAAAGCGTGGAGATGTAAGTACCGTATGTTTTTATGTGCGATCATTATGTGTTGGAGTGATTGAAATGGAAAGCAGAAAAAAAAAGCCACACGAGCAAATCCGGAGCTAAACCTCTTAGATGTTGAATCCCATAACATATGACAGGAGGTGTCATTTCGTGTCATTTTATGTTTTCCACATCAGAAGTACAGCGCGGGGGAGAAATCTGTGGCATTAGAAACATTCATCATCATCAGAGTGAGTATTAGAGAAATGGGATAACTGTGTGTAATGACAGTTATACACCAAACTATAAACTATAATAAATTATCTGTACCTTATTATTTTCACGTCATTCAACTTATTGAATCATAGCCAGATTCAGTAGGTGTGCAGAAAAAACACTAAGCAGTGCCTCTACAGTCGTAGCCAATTTCTTCCCGTTGAGTTTTCCGTCTGTCAGAAGACACGTGTTGATCGTGGAGGGAGAAGATTAGCTATCATTAGCTAAAAGACAGCAGTTTCTTAGCAACGATCCTACGATCATGGCGACTGGCCTGCTGGGATTCAAACTGCAGTCTGGCAATAGAACAGCAACAAAACCCTAACAACCTATTGTTTAATATAATTGAAAGAATGTTTATTTGACAACTGATATGACAAAATAAAGAATGAAACATTTTGGGGCATGCAGTTATAGAAAAATAAGCAACAACGGTGCGTGTGATTCAGCCAGATGCAAAGTGGAGTCACTGTGACCACCTCAGAGTTTGGTAACACCACGGGAATTTGCTGAAGACTACAATTTCTCATTTGTAGCACAAAATACCAGGCGGCTATATTGAGCTGTGGTAGATCAATGGTAAAGATTTTGGAGTATCGATCAGAAGGTCATGAGTTCAAATCCCAGCACTGCCACTGCTGGGCCCTTGAGTAAGGCCGTTAATCCTCAACTACCCAGTTGTATGAAAGAGATAAATGTAAGTCGCTGTGGTTAAAGGTGTCTGCCAAATGCTGTAAATGTATACAAAAATAGTCCATTCTGGGGTGGTGTGAAATGAGTAACTTTTGTATAACTGCACTGTCTGGAGTGTGTTATTCTGCTTATACCACAGCAATTTGCAAAGATTACAATAATTAATTTATTCATGGATGACACATCACATTTTTTATAAAGGTTTATAGTTACATTTAATGTTGTGGAGCATCTGTGGGACAAGTTAGTTCCTGTTATTACATATCCTATAGCAACGATAAACTGCATCTCCTTTGCCTTCTCTCTCTCTCTCTCTCTCTCTCTCTCTCTCTCTCTCTCTCTCTCTCTCTCTCTCTCAGTGGGAAGCACTGCAATGCACTGTGTTTTTTTTACAAAGTTCTGACACCTGAGACTCCTTCCTTAAATATTAAATAAATATCTCCTAACTTCACCACATCAGCGATTTTATATGTTTCGTTCTTAAAAAGTTTTTTTTTTTTTTTAATGTGTTCATAATTTGTCTTAAATTACGTAGAGCATCTGCCATACAACACCGTATGTATGAACTGTTACTACAGAAACACTAACATATTAGAACGAGCGCATTAACGTGCATAAAACGGTCCGAGCTGTGCGGTTATACGAAAACAATGCACAATTTCTGACCTATCAGATTCAAGAATTTATTCTTGTGGTATAATATTTTCTTAATCGGTTTATAGTTACATTTAATGATGTAGAACATCTGTGAAACCAGTTAGTTCCTCTTATTAGATATGTTTTACTTTGCCGTATGCTTTCCTTCCGTTGAAATGAACAAGACGCCGACTGTCACGTTACTGTGAAACTGGAAAACGCAAGAACCTTGGACCTGAAATCTTTCCCACAAACTTACTGATCATTACAAAACACTTTCACTTGAATGTCCTTCCATAAATGTTAAATAATCATCTTCTTAAATAAAGATTCACCATATCACAATTATACATCATTTTGTTAAATATCAGATTTTTTAAAACTTTATATTAGCCTTAGATTATGTGACGTATCTGCCATCCTAGTCCCTGTGAATGATCTGTTACTATCGAAACGATAACATATTACAAATGAGCACATTAATACAAACATGTGATCTGGCTTGCATGGCCCATTATTGACGGCATCTTAGGTCACAAGGCATTATGCTGAATAGTGACACGTCGCAACATGTCATCAAGGATTTCATTCATGTATTTACTGTATATACAGGACTGTGCAAAAGTTTTAGGCACCCTATTTTTTTTTTTTAGTACAAACTTTGTTATAGATTTTTTTATTTTATGACTTTTACATGATCAAGTCAGTACAAAAACATTTTAGATTCCCGAACATTAGTTTTCTAGCACAAAATGAAATGTTACAGAAAAATGTTTGTATGTCATTAAAGAAAGCAGCGTATTACAGTAAGAGACACTTTTCAGACAGTAAACACAATGAAGGCTGCTGGGTTTCGCTGCAGAAATAAGAAGCGAGTGCGAAAGTCAAAGTGTCCAGAAGAACTGTGTCTGGTTCTGCAAGATGCTCAATAAAACTTACCAGCTCATTTCCTTATAAAACTGCACTAATTGTACCGGAGACTACTGTTTTTATTTTAAATTGTAATTTTTTTGTTACACCAACTATTGAATCTTTGTTTCATTTACTACTGTTTACTGCTCTTTATGCTATTTTTTTTTAAAATGTAAAAACATTTAATTTCATCATTTTGAAGGCATCTGTGCTCTACAGCATTTCTTTGCATGTGCCTAAAATTTTTGCACAACACTGTATATATATATATATATATATATATATGACTGCAGAAGTCATGATAAGTTGCATTTTCAGTTGAAGTTGAATTTGGGGAAACCACATGAAGCATTCGTTGTGTTGAACTATTTCAATTGCTTTTGTTTGACAAGCTTCACTGAAAAAGTAATCATCAGTAATCAATTTTCCACTATAATATCTTTGAACGAAGATCTGTGGAGAGCCAAAGTTTCATTCTGGATTCTTTGCTCGCAGACTGTTTAAGCCGTTAATAAAGAGCTCGGAGGTCAGATTGGAGATCTGCAGACTGAAGATCGTCTTCATCTCCCGCTTGACCAGCTGAAGCATCATGCCTTTTGAATAGGCAGTCATGTGTGAAAGAGTACAAGAGTGTTCACACAGATAAAAGCTTTCTGACTGCACCTCAGGCTTTAAAAACACATCTGACCTCTGTGCTCCCTGACTAACACACCCATGATTGAAGGCATTGCTGAAAGTGCAAAAAACACAAAGATCTCCAGCACCAGTGTCAAAGAAAATGCAGCTGGCAAGTCAAAATCAATAAAGTCACCATTTAGTAACTGTCTATTCATTGCTTTTTTTTATTTTATTTATTTTTTAAAAAGTATTTAATTTTATTTGGCTCCTTTTAAAAGACTTAATTCCAAGACGTCATTCAGAAACATTCATTCTTGCATGATTACTTTAAAAAAAAAAAAATTTAAATCTAAATCAGTTAAAATAAAACCTGCAATTACTAACAGAACATTCATAAAGACATATTTCTGTAAATTGCAAGCTATTTCTAGTCAGTCTGTTTCCGCCATAAATATTTTTTTTCTCACTTTATTTAAGAATGCAGCATGGCCGTGATCACCAGCTGATCTTCTGAAGGGCTTCTCTGTCTGTCACGTACAAAATATATATATAAATATATAAGTGTATGTTTGTTTCGCAGGGGGAAAAAAACAAGAAGCTATTTCAAGAGGAAACTGGCATACAGCCAATATGAAAAGAAATATTTAATGCCCTCTGTTGACAAATATTTATCCATTCTGGTAAACCCACTAAATCACATTTCAATTTCCTGACTGAAGAACCATGTTTGAAGGAAGACAAAACACTGCGGGCTCTCAGAGGATCAGATCATAAGAGTTCTCATAACGCTAGTCATCATTCTCATCACAGAAATATAATATAACTTAACTCTCATTATCCCATCCATAAATGTTTACCATGGGACAAAATAATGTTCTTCCATGGTCCAGGTAAAAAAAATATATAATAATAGCAATAATAATAATAATAATAATAATAATAATAATAATAATAATAATAAAAACATTCACGATATCACTATAGATAAAACTACTTAACTAAAAATCAATCAGACTGACATGTGCAGCATTATACAAAAAAAAAAATACGTATCACTATTACTGTACAAACTGCATGCTCAGTTCAATTCTATGTGATTTCTATAGCACTTTAATCAACAGATATTCTCACAAAGCTGCTTTTCAGAAATCAGGACGTAGATTTAGATCTTAGATCTCTAACAAGTGGCAAGGAAAAACTCCCTGAGACCACATGACAGTTATATTTATAAAAACAGTTCTATAAAAGCATATCTCTCACCCTCAGTCTCTCTGCTTTTGCTCCCTGCTTTCTGTCCTGTGCTTCAACACAATTCTTCATCTCCTTTCGAAGCAGCACCCTTAAAAGGCGGAGCTTAATCTGAACTTGTGACAACAGCAGCTGAGGTCTTGACCACCTCCAGGAGCTGCAGCTTCCCATAAGACCCCTGACTGCCTTTTTAAAAAAAAAAAAAAAAAAAATCAAATCAAACCACTACCTAAAGTGAGAAGTAGATTTGACAGCTCGTTTACAGAAAATCATATTTTCTCATTGAGCAGGATTACAAATCATGGTTCCGCTTAAGTAAACAAGCCCCAATTCTCTGATCTTCCCATGTAGCTGCGTGGGCGGGGTGTATCAATGCTGTATATACGTACGCTGGTCCTGTGAGTCGTACGAACCAGATTTGTGTGAGATGAGAGCAGACATGAGATTCCTCAAACAGAAGTCCAGTATAAACAATGCCATTTCCTAGAACTGGCTTTTAATGATCTTGACTAAGCTGTTTGCAGCTCCTGGAAAAGCCTCAGTGAGGTCCCTTGTGGAGCTGTGAGGCAAAAATGTGGAGCAAATAAGATGATCCTATAAGCCGGTCTCACTGCAGCAGTCAGAACTGTCAACATGTCAAACTAATAATCAATCAATCAATCAATCAATCAAATACTACTAATAATAAGAAGGAGGAGGAGAAGATTATTATTATTATTATTATTATTATTATTATTATTATTATTATTATTATTATTATTATGTAGATAATACCTTTAATACATTAAAATACTTTCCAAAGGGAAAAAAAACAAATAATGGAAGAATCCAAAAACAGTGAAAAGCAAATGTAATAGAAATTAAGATCAATTAATTAAGAAAAACAGTAATTGTATGAATAAAATAGGAATTGTAGCTCAGAAACAAACATTAAAATGAAATATTTAATGCAAGAATAATTCTAATAATAATTGGTCCTGAAATGATACAACAGATTCAAAGTAAAAAAAAAAAAACAACAACATATCTTGCATGTGTAAGTGATGGGTTTGATAGAAAGTGTTTATATCACTCTTCATACACAAAGCATGTCTCAATCAATGTCTCAATCTCCAATCAGAATACAGAAACTAAATAAGAGCATGTTACTGGCAGTGCTGTAGACATATTTGATGGGCTCATGCCTTGCCCTGTTTACTGGGGGTGATCTTAAAGCCACCACTAAGAAGGTGTAAGGCAAAGCATCCACTAGATGGCCATGTCAAGAGAAACATCTAAAATATGCACAGCAAAAAGCCTGAGCCCAGGAGAGCAGGACAAGAGACTGTCTGTCAAAATGGAAGTGATGAAGAACAGGGTGTGCGAGGTGAGAGTGGAGGTCGTACGCGAACCACAAGGAAATGGAGCCGAGCCAGCACACATGAAATGTAACGTTTTGGCGAAGCAAGCTCTTTGTGAGAGAGAAGAACTGCACTAAGCCAGTGGCCCCGGAGGAGAAAAGTGCTCGCATTGCTGCAAATATTCATTTAAGTAGACAATGGTCTGCGAAGGAGGCAGGGAACATCCTCACAATAGCATTATTATACGAGGGCAGGGTAAGACTAGGGGAAAGATAACACGAAGCACGAAAAGAAAGCAATATTTATAGAAGATATTTGGACAAGAACTGGGCCTTGGTAGTCATGACAGCTTGAGTTTAACGTAACTACTGAAGGAACGTCTTATATAAACACACACAAATGTGTTAACTTCAGTTCTGGCTAGGCTAAGGGCGTGTTTTCTGTCAGGTGTAACAGGGTGAGACTAGTTACAGTTGTATGAACAGTGCCTTGCATGAGTTTTCACTCAATTTGAACTTTGCCACATTTTGTAGTGTTACAACCTAGAAAATGAATTAGACTTACAGTAATTGTGATTATATGTCAGGAAACTATACAAAAATAGTCCATAATATTGAAGTGGAGGGAAAAATCGATATAGTTTGATATAATATTTACAAATTTAAAAATAAACTTAAAAGTCATTATAGACAGCCTAAAGATCACCATGAGATTACTGTGGATGGTATCACATAGAAACCATAAAAATGGCTGTAGATGTTCTTCCTTGGATAGCCATAGGACTGCAACTGCTAAGAACAATTTGCACCCAAGTCCCCATCATTGAACAGTTAATAACTTCATTTCGATACAGTAGATTTTAAGTTAAAACTATAATGAATACAGAAATGACTTTGATGCTCATACTCATAAGTTGCACATAAGCTCATAAGTTCCTGTTTACACAACTGCACTTTTTGACTATATATTATACAGTTACAGAAGATTTATTGATTTATAAATCGCACTATCCGGTATCACCCAGATGAGGGTGGGTTCCCCTTTGAATCTGGTTCCTGTTAAGGTTTCTTCCTCATGTCTTCTCAGGGTGTTTTTCCTTGCCACTGTCACCTCTGGCTTGCTCATAATGTACAAATTTTAAATCTGCATTTCTAGATTTCCGTAAAGTTGCTTTGAGACAACATCCACTGTTAAAAGAACTAAACAAATAAAATTGAATTGAATTGAAATCAGTGTTTTATTCCACTTTGACCACAGCAATTTAGCTATAATTATAAGTTTTTATATTTCTTAAAGAATACAGAGAGCACTACTTCCAGAGCTGCTGTTATAGAAAAGTAATCAGTGTCTTCTGACCAACAGCGATGTGGTATAAAGCATTATAAGGTATTTATTAATCAGACATACTGTATGTAAGACATTTAACTAAGACTTTGAGTCATTTATTTAGATTTTAATGCAATATCTGATTGGGTATGACAACCTTTTCTGAGATCCATTTCCTGATTATGGTGCTGTTGACAGATTTTGCATTAATTACACTAGCCAGAGACTCTAGTACCACCAATTGGCTCTATTGATTTGGATTTATAATCAAAATTTGCCCAGAGAATATTTAGATTAGCTAGGGTTGAAGGGCTGAGTACTAAAACATTGAAATGCATGAATTAACTCCAATCAATCTCAGTAGAGTTACATCATAGGGACAGTTGTGAAGATTCCCAATAAAACACACCCACTAGCTTGGGCTGTATGTAGGAAAACTTTAAAGTAGTGTGAAGTAGCATGTTATGAATCAAAAACTGTGATGTATTTTTGTATTATAGAGCTCTTAAGAGAGTTTTGAGGATTTCTTTTCACTGGCGGAAAAATATTTCTGCCCACAATGGCGGCAATTTCACTCTTACAAAGACCAGTGAAATTGCTTTTACAGAATTCTTATAGCTTGACCTTACACAGAAAATATTTAGTGTTTTCTATTTGGAACACCAAAATGTTCGATAACACGAGAGTAAGCATTACGTTTCTAGAACCTTGTCTAGTCTGAAAATGGAAACATGCTGAAGCAGTGTAAAGAAATGGAAAGTTTTTGGTATGTTGGTGACTATTCTTGAGAATTTTTCCCCTTCCAATTTACCAAGAAACTTCACACTTTAAATAAAAAGTATCTTCGCGAACAATCAATAGTCGTGAATCAGTTTTTAATTCAAAATAAACATGGACAAAATAAATAGGACGTGCAAAACTTTTATGGGGACAATCCACAGCAGCAGAAAGTGAGTCACATGCAGAAATAAAGCATCAGGATGAATTAAGTAGTTCTGGAGGGTGAGAGGAGCCACAGCTTTCGGAGTGTAACAGGAACAGCACCGGCACCGCACCACATCCCATCACATCCCATCACATCACAGTGCAGTCACTGGGACCGAAAAATAAACCCTTAAAACGTTAACATGGGCTACAGTGAATGACCACATGATGGCGTAAAGCTGTAAAATGCTGGTTTCAAGCCTGATTTTAAGTTACTCCTGGTCAGTTCTTGTATTTGCATCGGTGAAATGAATAAGTAGAAAACTTTGTTCAGAGTGAAGCATCAAAAAATAGCAGTTGCACAAACGTGTAAAAATATTTATTAGGTCAATTTTAATTAAGAGAAATAGGATTAGTCCATTAGTCGTGCTTAATGGGTGATGAAACGAGCATGAAAAGAGGCATTCGTGAAAACAATACAATAATTATCACTGCCCCATTAATCTCTCGGTCAAATTAGGCTTGATTGAGAGTTGACTAAACCTATTTTGAAATGAAAGGAAGGATTCTATGTTTTTGGTCTCTGTCTCCTGCCACCATCCCAAGTCCAAGCACCCAAGAACATTGCCACAGGAAAATCTGAATCCCCGAGGCCTGATTTCGGAAAAGTTGTGGTTTAAGTATATTCCCAAGTGCTACCACCAGGGGACACTGTCACATAAGTTGCTGCCACTATTTTAATAAGAAATTTTAAGGTACTATAAAGTTAGCTAGAGTGTTGTGTTTACATAATTATGCCTAAAGAGGATGATGAGAAAACTTCAATAAAAAAAAAAAAAGGCAAATGTAGATATGTAGATATCAATCAATGTATAGGCTATTTAAACATATTTCTTAAAACCCCCTTTTTACCCCCTTTAATCCTAAATCAGAGCAATATTAGGTAAGCCGCCTGCAGGTGGTAGGGGTCAGAGGTTAAAGGTGACAACACACATTCCTGGACTAGGTGATCACCAATAGCTGACCCACACAAAGGTTGCACCATAGGACACGACCTCATGTCAGTCATCCTCCAGTTAACATAGAGACTCTAATGCCACTTTGGAAGCCTCAGGTGGTTACAGCCACCTTAAACACCGAGTCAACCATCGAGGTGAAGCTGAGTGTGAAAAGTGATCATAGTGAAAGGAAGGGGGGGAAAAAACAAAAACAAAAAAAAGGACAGCGTTTGGTTACGCAGAACTGTGGGTGATTTAAAAAAAAATAAAAAAATTAACCAGTGTAGAATGTAAGATTTAATATTTAGAATCTTTACTTACCAAGTATAAGCTGTAAAAAGAGTTTATTTTATTTCAAGAGTTAAGTTTATTATAACAAAGGATACGTGTAAGTGCTTTTGATGTTGCAGCAATGTGTGTAATTGTGCACATGGTCAAGTTTTCTGTTATGTATTTAACATTTTTGGAAGGAGTCTCCAGTGTCAGCGCTTTGCAACAGAGGTAAAGCTAAAGGAGAACAGCACATCATGTTTTATTCCTTACTTATTCAATACATACATATTAATCAAGGATTCCACTGAATTTACGTGTTGCCCTTCAACCCAGAGCAGGATAAAGTGCTTACTGAAGATTAATGAGTGAAAGATTAATTGGATTAATTGTAAGGCTAAAGACATTGTTTTTGCTTTACATGATCTGCTCTATCATTTTTTATTAACAATATACAACTTCTTCGAAAATATACCTGTCATAGTCATAAACGATCTTCATTTATCAGATGATCTGTGATGTACTGCAAAGTTTTCCGCTGCCTGCATCTGGCACACCTGCAGAGTGAAAGGCCATAAATCATAGCTAGCAAGTGTGTGTGTGCTTCTAATTTGGTTCTTTGAAAGCCTAATGTACTTCCATGAAATAAGCGACAGTCATAGCTCAAACCGGGACACTGAAACAGAGCACATGTTGTTCACGGTCAAGTGCAATTACTTTTACATCTTTAATACACTCAGGTGTACACTGTATTTGTTCATAGTCTAAAACAGAAGCATGTTGTTAATTGTAATTGTAATATTTACTAGACTATTCACTTTGTTTGTTCTGTACAGGCTGCACATACTATACTGTAAAAACAGTTCACCACCAGATATGTATTTAAATTAGCTGGTTAAATTTCTGTAAGTAATGGGTAGGTAATATTTATTAGACCTGATTGTAAAAACTGACTGGAAACATTAATGAATATCCCAAAATCCCCTTAGTAGAAGATTCTAGAGAGGAATATATAGCACACAAAAACAGCAAGATGACTAACAGATTGCTAAATAATTCATTTTCAGTATGCTACAGTCAAGTCAAGTCACAGATACACAGAACATGGACTGTAAACTGTAAACATGGACTGTAACTGTAAGCTATTGTGTAACGTAGCAGCACAGGTATAGCAGCATTTATGGCTGGGACTAATAATAATAATTTAACAGACTGATTTCAACTAATAGTGTAATAAAGATTAGAGCTGGAGATACAGTATGAAACAATACAATGTGATACAAATTTTATAAAAATATATATATATCCCAATGATGATAATGATGATAAGTAAGGAATAACACTAGACAATGAAAAATACATATTGAATCTATTGAATAGAGATTTTTGACTGTCTATGTGAATTTTTACATTCAACATTGGGCCTTAACTGTATTGTATATGCAGCATAATGTTGAAAAGTTTTATCTGCTTAACCTCATAATCCCAACGTTTCATAATGCCTGGAATGTATCACTTGTGTACACCCAATATTATGTTTCGTTGTTGTTTCCTGTTCTACCGACAGCTGTGCTCCTCTCACTTCTGGTCAGTCGGTTGATACTGAGCTCTGCTGCACTTGCACTCGTGTCATCTCATTAAAAATCGATATGCTTGGATTGTACATTGCCTCACTTGTCAGTTGCTTTGGATAATTTGTTGGCAGGCAAGGTTTAGGTGAACAGCAAGCGGTAACCAACAATCCTGTAAAAGAACATCGATTAAAAGCCATCAGTAGGCTGTACTCACCATGCTCCAGTAAATTCAGAGTACTGTAATAGCCATGATGCTCATCCTGATTAGAGTTATACAGGTACATCTGAAAAAATTAGAATATCATGGAAAAGTTCGTTTTTTTCCCCCCGTAATTTAATTCAAAAAGTGGAGCTTTCATATATTCTAGGTTCATTACACATAAAGTGAAATATTTCAAGCCTTTTTTTTTGTTTTAATCTTGATGATTACGGCTTACAGCTCACGGAAATCAAAAATCCAGTTTCTCAAAATATTAGAATAAACAATTTATAATACAGAAATGTCGACGTTCTGAAAAGTATGTTAATTTGTGCACTCGATACTCGGTCGGGGCTCCTTTTGCACGAATTACTGCATCAGTGCGGCGTGGCATGGAGGCGATCAGCCTGTGCCACTGCTGAGGTGTTATGGAAACCCAGGCTGCTTTGATAGCGGCCTTCGGCTCGTCTGTATCGTCGGGTCTGGTGTCTCTCATCTTCCTCTTGACAAAATTCAGGTCAGGTGAGTCGGCTGGCCGATCAAGCACAGTAACACCATGGTGAACAAACCAGTTACTAGTAGTTTTGGCTCTGTGGGCAGGTGCCAGGTCCTGCTGGAAAAGGAAATCAGCATCTCCATAAAGCTCGTCAGCAGATGGAAGCATGAAGTGCTCTAAAATCTCCTGGTAGACGCTGCATCGACTCTCGACTCGAGAAAACACAGTGGACCGACACCAGCAGATGACATGGCACCCCAAATCATCACTGACTGTGGAAACTTCACACTGGACTTCAAGCAACTTGGATTCTTTGCCTCTCCACTCTTCCTCCAGACTCTGGGACCTTGATTTCTAAATGAAATGCAAAATTTACTTTCATCTGAAAAGAGGACTTTGGACCACTGAGTAATGGTGTTTTGAGTAAAAAGGTGTTTTGAGTTAATTAGCTGATTAGAGTCTTCTCAGGTCCACATCGCTGTATTATAAATTCTTTATTCTAATATTTCTGAGATACTGGATTTTTGATTTCCATGAGCTGTAAGCCGTAATCATCAAGATTAATTCATTCATTTTATGTGTGAATGAATCTACTATATATTAAAGTTCCACTTTTTGAATTAGATTACGGAAGAAAATGAAATTTTCGAATTTTTTGAGATGCACCTGTAAGTGATCTGACGTCATTAGTGGGCTGAGTGCTGTCTGATTGCTATGAATAAAAGACCCCATTTTGCATCTTTGTATTGGGTCACTCCATGAAAACTGCAGCCATTAAAATCATTGGCAATAAAAATTTAACGCTGCAGTGAATATTGTTAAATATCATGATTAATGTAAGCTTGAGATATACATAATTTCAGTGTCATCAGGTATACATGTAAATATATTCAAATAAACCTCTCTGAGACAGGGAAACCCAGTCAACCCAGTCATCTCTTCTCTCCCCAGTCCGGACTCACTTATCTTTTGCTTTTATCTCTGTTGTCGAATTTCTAAAAGAGTCCTTCACTTTTCTTTTGGTGTTATCTACAGAATTGGAGATGAAGCTTTCAGACTGGGACACTGGGAGACAGTTTCGGAGGAGATGAATGGCATATTTTAGATCCTGAACCTTTGTATTCTTGGCTCAGGGCGACTTCAATGCATTCCAGGTTTCTTACCCAAACACGGCGCCAAAACACGACCCTCACTGAACCCTGACTTTCACGTGAACCCAGAGGTCGGACGCATGCTATTTCCATTTCAACCAAACCTGAAGCCCACACACACGCACACTTATATGCTTGTCTTACTATCCTTGTGTGGACCTTCCATTGACATAATTATTAAAGCAGCTAATTAATGCTACTCTAAATCTCAATAAGCAAAAAGAAACCTTTTGGCTCTTTTGAAATAAAAACGACATTTTTTACATTAAAGGACTACAATCTATCATACAGCAGCCGTCAACTCACACTGCTCGACTACATGTTTGACATATTTCATGTTACATCTGAAACTCACTGCCATCCTGTGGACACAGAGGAAAAGCACCGTGACCACAGATACAGCCTGTAGAAACAGCGTGGCGGTCCCGAGTACGCCTCCACAGCTGCAAATAATATTGTTTTAGGGCACGTTTCTGTCTCTGACTCCTCCGGGACCGGCGCAGATATAAGGTTCTACCTGGAGTAGACCGGGCCTTGATCTTACACCACTTTCCTTGTGGTACACCGGGGATAGTGGGGGGGCTGATGGTCCACTTTACTTCAACGCCTCCGTAAAACATTCCAGCCTTCAATAAAACTCCTTCTCAAAGCTACAGGCAAAACAGAGCAACCACACATGTATCTGGCTAAAAACGTGGATCAAGTTCTCTAGATAATCAGTGTTTGGAATCTGTCTTAATGAATCCCATGACTAAGGAGTGGTGTTGTTTGAGGTGAGCTGATATTATGTATAGTGTCTTGAATAAATATTCACCCCCCAATTTGAACTTTTCTACAATTTGTAGCGTTACAACCTGGAACTGTAATGAACTTAATTGGGATTGTACGTCATGAATATACACAAAATAGTCATAATATTGTGCAGTAGAAAAGGCCAGGAGTCCAAGAAAGCAAAATCGGCCCTGCTCTCTGGGTGAGAGGGATGGCACCCTTTTCTTCCCTTGTCAATCATAGCAACACTGGCCAATCGCAGGCGTCTATGATCTCATGTATGCGGAAGAGGGCAGATTTTCTCTAAGTCTGTTACGCTGCCCTGAGTAGCAGTTCAAAAAGATGCAGTTGTCTGGACTCACATGTTAGCCTTCACCCTCCATATTTGGTAGCTGGCATATGATAAAGGAGAGCTGGTTGGTGGGTGGAACTAACTTGAAGGAGAAAATAAAGTATTAACCCCCATTTCTGGAAAATCACTCAATTAGTTCTGGTACAACCAGTTGCCATTAGAAGTCACATATTTGGTTGAATGCTATCAAAACAAGTACTAGAGAAGGTTCTGGAAAAGTATAAATCATTGATTCGATTTGGAGCACCATTAAATCCATTGCTAAAAAAAAGTGCATGTTTCATGCAGATCTTTATATGTTTATACAACTTGTTTTATAATCAAGGCCAGGACTACTCAACAGAAATCTAGGCCTCCTTATAGGGAGCTGTCAGATCACCTGTGGCTCAGGTGTGCTGCCATTTGATAAGCTTTATCTTTTTTATTCCCAAAATATCCATCAATATAAACCTGCCACTGGTTCACCCTTTTTATTGTGATCATTTTTTGCTATTATCTGCCACCCCCTTGCCAAAATACTGGATAGTTCAAAATGGTCTTCGCTGCCTCCAAGGCTCTGAAATCGGATGACACACCAAAGGCCAGGAGAGTAAAGGCAGCCTAGCCGGGACATGTGTCACCAACAGGCCCTTCATGCGGTCTCTCGCCTTTTTCTGTGTGTTGCCCTCCAGCATCAGCCTGAAAGTCCCATCTGCTTTTAAGAAGCACTGGCTTTTCTCTAGCCTTAATGATCCCTTTCAGCCAGTTCTCTTTGTGGAACGTAGGGATCCCGTTTCTCTTTTGAAATCTTTTTCTTCTTTTTTCCATTCCCCCCCCCCCCCCCCCCACATGCTCCTTCTTTATTTTCCAGTCAAAGGAAGCTCTATCACTTGTTAAAATAATGTGTAGAAAATAATTCAACTCCTCAGCTGTTCCAAGACAAAGTTCTAGAGATGTCTGTTTTTTGGCGCGTTTGCCTCAGGTGACTGAGGTTCTCAGTGTGGACAAAAAACATGAAGAAAGAGGAGAGTGCAATGTTAAAATATGTCTTAAGGACAGATAATTGACCCTACTATTGACCCTTGCTTCCCTTTTTGAAGATACAGTATGAAAACATCTCATTTGTTATGAAAAATGAGTTTTGGCATCTTTGATTTATTTATTTTTTTTAAAAGTTGAAGTGTGGAAGAATAATGCCGAGTTTAATAAATGCATCGGTGTTTCTGTTGTTACACTTTAACAGCTGTTGCACCTCAGTTTAAAATCTAATCTAAAGGTTAAGATCTATGCATGAATGGGGTCACCGGTCCCCCTCATCTACAGTTTTCTCAGCTGTCTGAAGACGTTCGGGGCAGCTGTGTTGTAAAAGCGCATCCCTGCACCTCCATCCGAATTTGCACGTGAGATGACAACCGTTTGCAACATGAGAACACGTTTCAAAAGAACAGCGCAGGACAACGAAGCATCGGTGCTGAACAGGTGGATATCACAGGCATTGCTACATTCATTATAGAGAACAGTGGCAGGCAGGTGAGGCTGAATTTCACACTGGCTGTCGAGTCGGGATGAAAAGTTGCAGTGTGGCGTTCTGCCTTTTTGCCACAGCGTGGTTTCAATTACTCTAATAGTAGCAGCTACTGCAGGTAAAAAGGCAAGAACTAGACACTTCAGTGATCATAAATTTATGCACCTGGATTTGTAATTTGGATTTATTATAGAATTGAGTGGAGAAAGACGGCAGTGAATTTGACTTATTGTAAGATTAAACTGAGCATCAACAATGTAAATCTGGCGGCTAAGACACTTAGCATTTGTGGTGTGTTAGCTTATAAATAATAGCTAAATTTGAAAAAAAACAAAAAAACAAACAGAGATCCATGATGATCATGTAGTTATATTGTGTACACATTCAACTACTAAGTATTTTGGCTAAAACACTCATAAATATACAGATTTTCACTTATTTACTTTAGCTGCTAATCACGTTTCTTGCACTTTTTAGTTGGAATACTATGATGATCTTAGCTTTACCATGTGACATCTTTTCTCAGCAGGGATTGACTTCCGTACTACTTCCCATTTATCTCTGGTGAAACTGTAAAGGTACATGGCACATATGAAAGGTTTGTAACACCAAATAGTTTGTTAGCTTCATTTTAAGAATGTTCATTAATTAATGAACAATTAAAGATGCATTGGCACTTGTTGATTATACTTAAGTGCATTGACAGCCATTTATAAATGCTGTCTATAGGCATCCATTTGCCTTTTAAGTCGCTGATCCATCTACTATATACTATATAATTTACCTCTGGACTGTGAAATGATTGTGTGCCTAGCTAACTTATGCAGCGTTCCCAGACTTGGTTGGGGCAGAGTCACCAAGGCTTTTGGGAAACCTTCGTAAAATAGCTTTGTATGTAACATACGTGCTTCATTCAGGGTTTGTTATACACTAAGATTCATCAGGATCAGGAAACGTCCTTCTCCAACTCTGTCTTTGAACACTGGCTTGACATGTGTGGGGGGGAAATCATATTACCTACACTAGTAGCTCATCATTGCAATCTAACACCCATAGCAAATGTAGTTTAAGACACAGCTGTCCACAGAGTCCCTGAATAAGCAGGAGGGTGAGAGACACTCAATCAGGTGTTCCTGAACAGTAAACTTGAATCTAAATCCCTCCACAAAAGTTACATTAGCATTAAAGTATTGCATATAGCATATAATCATTATTCTAAGATTATACCCTATGTACCGAACTGCTGATTTCTGTAAGCTAGGGATGTCTCAAATCAAGCACTAATGTTTTGCGCTAAACAGAAACGGCAAGCTACTGCGTGTCATTGAACTGCAGCAAAACAGCCTGCATGGGAATAAGCACCAATATTAACATCTTAAAATATTTATCCAATGATTTTGGCTTTGAATTAATTTTTGTCTGCTGTGTTCTTGATTGGTACATCGGCCACTTTTGGTGCTGCCGCGTCCGTTGAGTAGATCGCTTTATTTCTCAGAAGTTCTAATACATCATCTGGGCTCCTAATTGCTCAACTGAAAAGCACTTCATTATCATCAAGGATATCAAGTTTGAATCCTAGTGATGCTATGAACATCCATGGCCAGGAGCCAAGAGGGTGGCATTACACTCTTTCCTGTCAATCAGTGCGACACTATAGCCAATCGGGAGCTCAGGCATTCGGAAGAGGGTAGTATCCTCAGAGTATGTGGAAAAGTTCAGCTTTCCGCTGAGTGTTCAGCTGCCCTGTGATATAAGCATGAGCAACTGTAGGATAAGATGCCATGGCTGGCTGTATATGATTCGGAGAAAGCCAGTTGCACTGTTGCACAGTTGTACCTCCATAGTCATGAAAGTCTTCAACCGTCTTGTCTCAGCTAATCTGAAGGTTATTACAGATCTCTTGCTGGACCCCCTGCAGTTTGTGTCAAGAGCCAACAGATCTGTTGATGATGCAATCAATATGACAATGCATTTCATGCTGCAGAATCTTGACAGGCCATGAAGCTATGCAGGAGTTCAGTTTGTGGACTTCAGCTCAGCTTTTAACACCATCAACCCAGAGCTGCTGCAGGACAAGCTCTCCCAGTTGAGTTGCCAGATCCCATCTGTCAGACAGGAGAAAGCAGTTTTTTTCCTAGGAAAGCACACATCAGTCTTTCTGACCCTCAGTACAGGAGCACCTCAAGGCTGTATGCTCTCGCCTCTTCTCATTAGTCAATACACCAATTCACTACACGTCCACAGACCCGTCTGTGAATTTTTTGATGATCCCACCATAGTCTGCCTCATAATCAAGGTCAATGAAAGGTAGTTGAGCAACTAGTGTACAAGTGCAGTCAGAACCATCTGATGCTCAACATCACAAAGACTCTTAAGACAGTTGTAGAGAGGTTTTAGTCATCATTGGCTCTGGGATCTGACTCAAGTCACTCAAATTCCTGGGCACCATCATACCCAGGGACCTAGGGGACCTAGGGGAGGTAGGAAGGGAACACAGCTCCACTGCCAAGCGCAGAAGAGGATCTTCTTTCTGAAGCTAAAATAATTCAACCTTTCACAGGTTCTAATGGGCCAGTTCTACCCTGTGATCATTGTGTCCATCCTCACCTCATCATCGTTTGGCCCCTCAACCTCACATGAATGAGCCAAACTTATAGCCAAAGTATTCTTCCAGCTCTTTAGGACAGCTATGATAGCACAGTCAGGAAGTGTGCTAGCAAGATTATAACTGACTCCTTTCACCCTGGGCATCACCTTTTACAGCTCCTCCCCTCCAGCAGAGCCATCAAGGCTAGAACAACCAGGCACACAAACAGCTTCTTCCCAAAGCCTAATCAATCACACCTTGCATACTTTTAGTGCAAGAAGTGGTTAATATTCAATATAGAATTCAGTGTTATACATGACATACATGGATGGTGTTTATGAATTGCCAGAAAGTAAAAGAGTGTGGAGTTTTGGCCATGATGCCTGCAGTGGCTATGGCTAACAAACCAAGCGAAGCAAGTTTAGGGTGGTTATTTTTCTAAATATTTATAAATATTGATGGTTGTTCCAGTGAAGCCTATCTTGGTGGCATTCAACAACGGGTAAGGTTTGTTTTTTAGTTGTGATTTAAGACATAGCCGTGCTAAAGAGCCCTCACATAAAGTATAAATGGAAGTCTCTTTGATTGGACTTTATAGGATCACAGAGCTATAAATTTCTTTATATAATGTATCCTAACAAACCTTTCTTTAGTAATTATTGTTCCTTGCAACATTGGTCCAATTGGTATAAGCTTGTCATGTCTAAAAATAAAGAAGAGGAAATGGCTAAATATGTTTAGTGAACAGAAAAGTCAGACAGGCACTAATTAATGAAACGAAGTGTAACCTTTAAGAAAATCATGAAAACTTTGCAGTTGTCCAAGTTCGTTCAGTAATTGGAAGAAACTCGTTCCCTGATTATGCTCTGATTGCCGTGTCTGACCTTGACTGATCAGCGTAAATGAATCCAAGTTAAGTTTATTGGCCTCCACGAGTTAAACTGGGATTTAGAAGGTGGGGGAGCACAACTTATTTCATTACTGACAAGAGTTTAACAACAGTATTGTTTAAAATCCATAACACCAAATGCTGTGGAAATATACTGTATGTTTTAACACGACAGGTTCAGATGGGATTTTGTGAAGCTACTCTACAAATGTGCAAAAAATACTTAATTGGAGAACTTCAGGAAGAGTGCAGGGTAAAATAAATATAGATAAGTTGTCATTTCGACTTACTACTTTTTTTTATTCCAGTAGATTATGTTGTTGTTTTGACTTCAGATTTTATTTTAACTTAATAAATTATGTCAAAATATTTTCATTACATTTTTCTTACAACCCCAATTCCAAAAAAGTTGGGACGCTGTGTAAAATCTAAATAAAAACAGAATGCAATGATTTGCAAATCTTATAAACCCATATGTTATTCACAATAGAACATAGAAAACATATCAAATGTTTAAACTGAGGAAATGTACCATTTTAAGGGGAAAAAATAAGGTAATTTCATGGCAGCAAAAAAGTTGGGACAGGGCCATGTTTACCACTGTGTAGCATCCCCTCTTCTTTTAACAACAGTCCGTATAAACTGAGGAACTGAGGAGACCAGTTGCTGGAGTTTTGGGAGAGGAATGTTGTCCCATTCGACCCTTTAAAGAGAGCCACAGGGGCAAGAAAAACCCAGGACGTTCCTCGTGAAACATGAAATAAACCGCAGTCATTGGAACATCGGCTTTGTGGAAATTCAATTTTCTTTTCTTTCTTTTTAACATTACTTTGTTGCTGGGACTTGGGTTGGTTTTGTATTTTCAAGTATAAATATATACTATAATATATACTATAGCTTATACAATGGAACATGTTGTATATGGAAGAACTTTCATATGTTTCCAGGAACTGGCTTACAAGAAGCACACTATGTTGTGGCAATTCTACAGAATTCTATGGATATGGAGACATATGTGTGATTCATACATGCAAAGTAAACTGCCCTTTCATTTTTTAAAATTTGTATTTCATTTGTACGCGGTGGAGGAATCTTGACTTTGTTCCAAACGCAGCACGTGAAAGATACCTCGCCTCCTCACAAACATCAGCTGGCGATAATCCAGGTGTGACATTTGGCTTTAATTTAGGCCATGCCCTATGAAACATTCTTCATGCTTCACACCGACACGGTATTGCTACGCTCCTGCTGATCGTGCTGGAACCAAGCCCATTAAAATATGTCGTTACTTCCCCTGATCTTGCAATGCAATTAAAATTATCATGTACACAGCGAGCTTCAAGGCCACAGATTAGCCGAGGTCCCCTCGTTTATTTATAGCTCATCAGCATTCTGGACGATACCGAGTGCATGTCATGGGTGACATGAAGACTGGAACGGTCAAGGACGTCACTATCAGTAATTGTTCAACAGGAGATTCCTTCAACATCAAGATGAAAACAAATTCACACAATACACAATACAAACAGTGCCAAAAAAAACCCCCAAAAACGGGTTTAGATAATGTGCTCAGGAGAAATCTGGTCTGATGCGGATTCCATCGAATTACAGAAATATTTTCACTCTATGGATTCTTGATATTGTAACATCTAAGCATGAGGATGATGCCAGAATATACACGAGCAAAAGAGATCCAGCTGTGGCAAGAAAAAATTAGTCTTCAAGGACCCCACATTTAAGGCCTCTCTGTTAAACCGTACTCTACACCTTTGATGGCTGTTTTCTTGAACGCTGCTTTTGAACTTGCCGTTTTTGTTGCCTTGTGAGTGATTGATGTCTAGAGAGTCACTTCTAAAGTGGATTCGGTTACTTTACCTGCAGTCGCCGTCACTGATACCCTAATCTATTATCACGTAAGTATTACATTTAGTGCCATATGGGGGAGGGTCAGAGACGTTAAGACAGATACTACAGAGTCACGACAGTAGATATGGCCTGAGGGAAGAGACATTTTCACATTTTGGGTTGCAGATACAAACAGATAACAAAACAGATCAGATATACGGGGTTCCATGACTGTTCATTTTTACTTGTCGACCAATAATGGCAAAAATTTGTCTATTCTATAGTTTTTAGGACATGAGCACGTCAAACCACAGTTCAATAACAGCCATACACAGGTATGAATCTTCTGGCTTCAACCCTGTTAACAAGCGAAAGAAAATAAATCAGTCCAAAAGCTTGCAAATGAATAAAACTGTGAAGCATTTTACACTATTTAAGGACCGATTCTTAAAATGCACTCATGTGGACGAGCTGATTGTTGATTCTGAAACTTACGACCATACAAAGCTTATATTTTAATAATGCATGAAGTACACAATGCCTACAGCAGCATCTGGAACAAACAAAAATAACTACGAGAGGAATTCCTTTTTGGGAGCGGGTTGATGAGGGATTTAAAAAGTCTTGTGCAAACATCTCCACTTCTTGCAATTCATGCAAAATTGTATCAAAGTGTTAATGGTCCATTAAAGCAAAGCGTCGTCTCGTGAAATTGACTGTAGAATTGGCTTCATCCGGTCTAATAATTTCAGACTAACAAAGCTGCTTTATGTACCGTCTGTCTCACTGTTCCCACTAGTCAATGTATTAGTCGACTAGTCCTATTAACCCCTAATCAGAAATGATCCTCATTAGCTGTGACGGTTTTCAAATTCCTCTTAAGTGAGTCTCTGCTATGTTTCTCAGCTTGTGGCCATACATGATCATGGCAGGTTCAGCAGGTCAGCTGCCATGTTATATCCTCAGGGTATAGAGTGACACCAATCCAGCCCGGGGATTAGCTGCCTGCCTTTTTTGAGCCACTGCATTACAGAGGCAGCATGGCACTGCCAATTCCCTGTGCAGCGCGGCCGGATGGACACCCTCCTCCTCCTCGAACACATGATGGTTGTCGGATTAAATCAGGACTTGGACGAATGGAAGCAAGAAACAGTATCCCGACTCAGGCTCCGCTCGCTCTCCGGGCCTGAAAAATCCACGGCACTTCCTCCGCCAATTAGTATGACCTTGTTATGTGCAGAGTCCTCATGGTGAAAGTCGAGTCAGTGCTGCACCAGGCTTTTAGAAAGGTAAGAGGTAAGACTCATAAAACCCTGTGCGGATCAAGAAAAGAAAAGAAAAGAAAGAACAGGTATGTCACAGGTTTATCACAAATAAACATCATCAACCAAACAGAGACCTCAAAACAAGAAGAGTCTTCAGAAAATCTGAAGTGCTGATATACGCAACACAAATAAAACTGAACTGTCATATGTCAGAAGAAGAAGAATGTCCAAACTCAGCAAAGTATAACCCTAGAATCATGCTGACAGGAAGGATAGAGTAACAACCACTCTTTACAACTGTGGTGAGCAGAAGAGCATCTCAGAATGCAAGCAAGTCGAACCTTGAGGTAGATGGGCTACAACAGCAGAAGACCACATCGGGTTCCACTCCTGTCAGCCAAAAACAGGAATCTGAGGCTATCCTACTTCTGCAGTTGTATTCAAGCTGTCATTATTTTTTAGTTCATAGATTATGAAACTGCTTAAATCAAAAGACAATTAGGTTAGGCTTATAATAAAAGCCTTATAATAAAATCATACGGCCATAAAATAATTAAAATGAATAAATAATTCAAATGTATCCCTTGGATACACGCAGACCTCAGTGGAACTTAAGGTGGAGTCACGTCATTTTAAATTGATTTGTGGTTCATAAAGAGGACATGGCTAGTAAGGATGAATATTTTTGTGCATATGTAGAGAATAATCCACATTTAGGATTACTGTACAGTATGCATGTGACCATTATCAATGCTATAACTTCACCTAAAAGCATGCAGGTTAGAAGTGACACATCCAAATTGAAACCAGCATACGCCCCTGGGGGCCAGGGTGTGACTAGCAGGTGGTGGGCAGACAAAAGTCCCCTCATAGGTACGGTATCAACACAAAGGCTTGACATAACCACAGTGAGATTTCGAACACAATAAGAACTGATTACAAGGTGTGACTCAGGCTTATAGCGTTTAGTCTTGTGGGTGTAGACCAAGACAGGCTGATAATAGTGATAATAGTGATAATAGTGATAATAACAAAGCAAAAAAAAAAAAGAGAGAGAGAGAAAACACTGACAATATATGCAATTTCTTACAATTACATCCACACGCTCATATATGTGTATATGTGTGTACAATAACCTTGAGTGTTAGAAAGGTACTATATCATTGGAAAGCATTGCTGTTGTTGTTGTTGATAAATAACAAACAAACAAACTAAGTAACTAATTAATTGATTAATTAAGTATTAATATTTACTTTCCCCTGATTTTCTTCCAAATTTAGTCATGGCTCCTATCACATGACAGCTACCACCCATTGTGGGTGAAGGCGCATACGTGCTTCCTCTGAGGCATGTGAAGCCAGCCGACGTCATCTTTTCAAACTGCTTCTCTGGGTGGCAGCCTAACAAAGTTGGAAGAAAGAGCTATTCGCCCACTTCCACATGCATGAGCTCACAGACGCCCATGGTTGGCTAATATCATTGTGATTGATAGGGGAGGGACGGTATGCCGTCCCTCCCACCCAATGAGCATGGCCAAGTTTGCCCTTTAGGACTCCTGGTCGCAGGATGGCTATGGCATTCGAACTCACAATCATATATACACGTGCAGCAGCCTGGGAAAACCCTTAGGTAGAATTTTCTATTATACATAGTTCTACAGATACTACAGAAGATCCTGAACTTTTGTCTGCATCTCGGCCAATGTTCTAGCATCTCATTTAAAGATTCCGTTCTGACTGTGGCATCACAGACATTTTGGCGGTCAGTATCCAACCACAAATGGAATTGATTATGTTTATGTCCATTTCGCTCCGGCACATAACGATCTAACAACTTGATCAAAACTGACACTCACTGTGTGATGAAATCACACTTATATACTCATACATTCAGGTAAGGATTTTCCTTTCATGCCGGCCGCAGCGAGAGGTCAGATATGAAGCTTGCACGACAAAGAAAGACTACATTCATTAACATGAACATGCGATGCTGTACGTTGCATTTCCAGCATTCATTCCTTCATTCTTAGTAACTGCCTGGTCAGGGTCATGGGGGTTTAAATTAGGCTACTAGTTTATTTATATGTTGGGACACACCTTGGTGCACACCTTTAGTAGACACCAATTAGAACTAGGGTGGTGTAGCTGAGGCTGAAGAAATGTCAGAGCCTGTCAAGCCACGCCCAGTAAATCCAAATACAGATACAGATACAGATATGTGGAGAACCAGACGGATAGAGATACAGATCGTGGCAAAGTTGTTGTTTTTTTTTTTTTTTTGCTGTTTCCCAGAATTCAGCGACAGCAACATCTCACCACACGTTTAATACATATCATAAGATTTAATGCCTTCTTCCATTGGCTTATAAATTCAGGCCTCTGAGATTACATACACTCCTCCTTCTTCATTGATGAACATTAGTCATGTCTTATCTGCGTTTACCACATCGAGCTGCCACACCCCAGGTGCAGGCCGAGTGGAAACTTCACTCACTTTTTCAATTCTGACCTCTGCACTGGCCGCTGCACTAAACCAACTACTAAACCAAATAGTGCACAAAACTTCACTGAGTTTAATAACAGTGGAGCTGTGATTCTGCAACAGCGTAGCCTTCACAGTCGAGTCCAGATAATACATTCAGACCCACTGAGGCACCAAGAGTGGTGCAGCAAAGGAGAGGCTCCTCTGCTATTCGCCTCAAATAATATCCAGAAGTGATGTTTTAATGTTAATATTACTAAAAAGCGCGGTGCTAAAACTATCTGTAATTTTACAGGAAACTTTAACAGTACTGTTTTTATTTCTTTACAGTGTTTTACAGTTAAACACTGGGAAACATGAAGCATTGAATGTTTACTGTAAATTACTAAAAAATTAAATGCACCTGGAATAGCTGCAAGGACATCATCTAAACTTTAACGTTTTGCTGCACACTTCAGATATGAACTTGGCAGGACTCGGGACCTTTGTGTGTCCTCTGATTTGCCCGAGTCATGAATTTCAGCTTCAACTATTCCTATGTTCAGCCTCAGGCTTTAGCTTTTTGGTGAAATGGTCATTATGATTTACAGAATGTTGGGTGACGCTGTTACAAGACCTGAGCGCATTTGTCGAATTTTGCTTTAACCTTCAGCAATTAATTGAAATTAGAAACAGAAAATTAGAAGCTGTCATTTTTATAGCAAAATTCTTAGTAATTTTCAGTCAGTTACAGGAATCTGGCTTTTCCTGAAATATTTTGGGAACGATATTCAACTGGTTTTGATGATCAAATGTTTTTTGCTCGGTAGGATACACTACATGCGAGTACTAGTTGAGTTACAATGAGATACCTAGAGGTGAAAATTTTTCAAGCTGAATCTTCTTAAACTGGAAAATTCTGGAAACTCCAAGCTAAAACTGCAGACGAGCGTGCTTATAGGTTGCATTGACCTGCGCTCTGTATAACAGATCATTTGTGTCCTACAGTAACAGCCTGATTACACTGGATACAATGATACAGTCCAGAGGTCTCTGTTGTTATGAGAAGGGTTCCAAGAAGGTCAAACCGTAGTGTTATATGTTTACCGCTGAAGTCCTTGGTAAATCCAGGTGAAATGCTTGCTGTCAGTAGTGCCTCGTTTTATCACATGGGTGATAAAGTACACAAACTCTTCATGCGCTAGGTTTCAAAAGCACATAAACGTTTATAATCTTGTTCAAAATGAACTTTTAACACATCCGAGACTAGGTTACTCAGAGCGCCAACATGGACAAGATGAAATGTTTACCTCATGATGGAGAAAGAAGCCAACGCAGCACGAGAAATTTCATGCATATGACTGGCACCTGTGTCGCGTGGCACTCTGATCTTTGGCCACACTCCCTATAACTGGGACATAAAAGAGAACCATTAAACAATTTCCAGTGCCCAAAGTTCCCTGGTGACTCAACCATAATTTCCATATTGTGTTTTGCAGCTCAAAAGCCTGTCATGCAAAATGTCATCTCAAAACTGAGAATGTAATAGCAAGATATTTAATATGGCAGTTTTTACAGCAAAAATTGCAATGTGTTGCTTTATACCACTATAATTTAAATATAGGAACAGATAAGTCTTGAAGTGAATGAAAGTAAATAACACTTGCATATCCCTTGCTTGCAATAACTGCATCAAGCCTGCGACTCACTGACATCACCATATTGTTGTATTGGCTATGCCCAATGTTTATGCAATGTCTCTGATTGGTTTTCCCTCTTTCCTCAGCTTCAAAATGGCTTGCTTTTGGCTCTCAGCTTCAAAATGGCTTGCCCATAGACAGCTCTCTGATCTTCATGTTGGCTTATCCTTTTTAACAACAAATGCAGTCTTCACAGGTGAAACTGAATGCTAAAACCAAAAGTAGATGTTCAGAGCTATTTCTTGTTTAAACAATCAATCTAACTGGACACACCTGGGGTACAAGAGACACCTGTTCCGATATTTTTGCTCGCCTACAGATTGGGTGGTCTGATACAGAATGTGCTATGTTCTATGTGGTTTAACACGTCTACATATAAATACCAGGATAATAAAGGCTGAAATTCTAAACTCTCTTCTCATATTCATCTTTTGATCTCAAACCCAACTGAATTGGCCTTGCCGTTCCAGTAGTTTCGGAGGGGACTGTAACTGCGCTCATTTATCTTAATGAAGGATCAAGGAACAGCTCATATTTTACTATGGAATGCGAATCTCAAAATAAAATGTCAACCAAAAGCAACAGCAGCCTCGTGGCTCTTCATTAACGCAGTGGCTCTCAAACCAGTCCTCGGGGCACATGAGACAGTCCACATGGGCCACCTGCTGTAATGAAGATTTTGGAAAGATAATCATTACTGTTCAAGTTAATATTTCACAGCTGGTCGTTTTTGGAAAATATAAAAACATACTCAGTATTTGGGGGAGAGGAGGTTTGAAAAAGGCCAGTGTCGATGTGCGTTTTTGAAGCGATTCTTTACCACAAACAAAATAGCACAAGGGGGAAAAAAACAGATTCAGGAAAGATGAAATTGACATTTGGTACTTCTGCAGGACTCTGATTTCAAACAATTTAAAGCTAATAAATCAGAAATCCTTATCCAGTCATTTGTAAGCCCATAGTATATACATGCTGCATGATTTCTGTATCAATTAAAATGATTGGAATTTTAATAAATAAAGACACTCATATCTGACAAAAGAACAATATATTACAGTGTCATGTATTTACAAAAATCAGCGTCGTTGTTGCCGATATTTGATCCTTTAATAAGTCCCACTTGAGAAAAGTGTAACTAGAGCCAGATATTTTCAGGGCTTGACCTGACTGTTATATAAAAATCAACAACTTTTTTGAACTAAGAAGACATTATTGCAGGTAATTTTATTTTGTTTATTTATTTATTTATTTTTGCACATTGTGGAGGATTATAGAAAACACATTTTCCCCCTTTCCCGCTGTCAGCATGTGATCTAAAACAATTCTCTAAAGCTCTGGAAAAGTTGGACGCTTAAAGGGTTACGAAAATCCCTAAACATTTAGGCCTCCTCTGGTCCACAGTCAAGCAAACAGTTCACACATGGAAGAAATCCAGTACTGTTCCTACCCTCCAAGTGTCCTACATAGATCAGTGTACATCAACAAAAAGTTCCTAAACAAGTGACAGAGATCCACCGGGTTATGGCTAAGCGTCAGAAGGCTTTTTTTTTTTTTTTTTTTTTTTTTTTTTTGGTAACTGATAATCTGATCATCTTTATATTCATGAGTGAACCAAAAGAAAAACAACAAGAGCCATGTTTATGGGAGGTTACCACACAGGAAACCGCTTTCTAAAAGAAAATGTGGCCCATCCAGACAGCCTACTAGAAAGCACTTTAAGAACAATGTTCTGAGGAGAGATGACACACAAGTTGAACTTGTTGAATGTACACTCAATAGCTACTTTAATAGGAACTTCTGTACATCTGCTTATATATGCAATTAATTAATCAGCCAATCATGTAGTAGCAGCACAATGCATAAAATAATGCAGGTCAAGAGCAGGAAGCTTACGAGAACTGAAATCACCACTCTTTACAACCGTGGTGAGCACAAAAGCATCTCAGAACTCACTGAACCTCGAGGTCAATGGGTTACAACAGCACATAAGGTTTCACCCCTGTCAGCCAAGAATAGGGGGCACAGACTCACCAAAACTGGACAGTTGAAGATGGGAAAAAGACCAGGTGATGCTTTTCCAATCTTCAACCGTCCAGTTTTTATCCGTTTAATCTGTTGCTTGATCATGCTTATCTGCATTGCTCTGCTGCCACATAATTGGCTGATTGGATACTTTTATTGGTTTGAATACATTTACTTGTGGTTGAGATACATGCAGAAGTGAAACATTTCAATTCAGGAAAGAGTCCAAATTTCACCATGTGAAGGGTTTTCTCAGGCTGCAACTACATACATATCTGAACTAAACAAAACACTGCATAGCAACACCAAAACCTGGCAGTGGGAGTAAAAACGTTGTGCGACTGCTTTGATTCCTCAGTAGCTGGAAGGCTTGTCTACAATCTATAACTTATTCAGTGTGACAATAATCCAAAACACAAGAGTAAACATGAGTAGCTATTTACTCAAACAGAAGATATTTTGGCCACTGACCTTGACGCTGATGAAAAGCTATAACTGGATCTGAAACACATCGTTCAAACAAGAGAACCCCAAAATATAAATGAACAAAAACATGTTTTGTCAATGAATGGATTAAAATGCCTGAAACACAAATCAGAAAAACGGTCCAAAAAGAATTTGAAGGGTATTGTCAATAAATCAGGTTCTACTCATTAGCAATTTGCGACAGTTTAAATCATTGCTTTGATAAAAATGACAGAAGTTTGTAAAGAAGATTGGATCACAGGTTAAAACCCATTCACTCAGAAATCCAGATAATTCCTGCAAAGGCTCTACAAACTTTTTCCCTCACATATTTATGTGAGATCATTATAAAGACCTATTTTACATTGAGTGAAGAACCATACATGACATGAATGCACAGCATAACTGCTGTAAGCCCAGGCCACAGACTCAACCCCAGACTGAAAGACTAAATAAAGACCTGCATTAGTATGCAGTCCAAGTTACGTGCTTTAGAAATTTTCGCCTTAATTCCTACTGAAAGCCGAACAGGCCAGGCCTCGTCTTTGAGTATCTGAGACCGTTTCATAGTTGAATAGTAAACCACCCATCCAGCAACCACAATGAAACCAGTTTAGTGAGCGGTGTGTTTTCATTCTGTCTTGTTGAAATACTGTCGTGGCAAGTTTAGATTGGGGATTTAACCGAAAGAAAGAATACATTCTTTGGATTTAACAGATAATGTGTTATAAACAAATACAGATACAAATAGGAGGCGACAAGAAAGTTTGGCAGAAATGTTCACATGGTATATGGTTGATAAGAAACGATAACAAAATGCCCTTCCAGTTTAGGCCACACCTACTTCGTGTTTCGAATACAGATACGCATACGGATAGCGGCATATATAACTAAGCGGTCCAGAATATAACTGGTTAGGTACAACACTTCAGGAAAAGATCAAAAGGCAGCTGGAGGTGTTACATTACCTACAGAATGGTCAGAGCTCCTCAGGTGCCAAACAGCAGTAACAGAAGGAGCAGTGTTGCCTTACTGGCTCTTGTCATCAGTGTAATCCCCATCAGCTACTTGTGACACTAAACACCTTGCAGTCGAACGCCGTATTTCACAGATGATAGGTGTAATTCATGTAGAGTTAAGAGTTACGGCCTGGGTCATGTTATATTCATTGATTGATCTGCAGTTCAATTTAGTTCACACCACAAAGACGGGGGACAAAAATGGTGGCGCCGTTATGCTGTGTGGGGCAGACCTTTATTTGCTGGCGTCATTGGTGTCCACTTGTCCGCTTAGAGGTACTCATCACTGCAAATCAAATAAATCAAATAAAACCTCTTCTGACTGATCACCTTTATCCTATGATGAGACATTTCTATCTCGATGGGCGTGGTCTCTTCCGGATAGACTCCGCCCCATCCATGGGGCATCCAGAGGTTCACTGAATGGTTCGATGAGTGTGAAAATGATGTAAGTCATATGCCATGGCCTTCACACTTACCGCAACCCAACTGAACACCTATGTTGTTGCACCACCATCATCAAAATGCCAACTGTGAGGGGAAATCTTGTTGTTTTTTTCCTTATCAAAGAGCTGTCTGCATACACAGTAGCCTATATTGTGTGTGTGTGTGTGTGTGTGTGTGTAAAAACCAAAATACAGCATTGTTCCTTTTTTCTATGTATGAAAGTAAATTTTAAAAAAATTTGATTCAGGTGAAATGTACACATTTTTCAGATCAGCTCTACGGTTCCACAACAGTGGGGCTCCACAATAAAGACAAATTACACAATCATGAAAACAGCTGCCTTGAGATATCGATATACTGCCAGGCAAATGTTTTTTGAGCACCTTATAATTCAAAAACTTGGTTCATATTCAAGCAATGGGCTTATTTTACACAACATTCTGTAACATTTATTTAAATCTGACTGGAAAAGGCTTACATCTTATATATGTTACAATATATACAATACCATCTAAAAACATTTAACTGGCAATGTACATGCTCAAAAATATAGGTACCAAAGTGTAGTATTCCTTCTTGCCGCCGTGGTACCATCAGGTACTTTTAATATTTATCTTTTACCTAGGTCATTGCATGTTGTGTACCTTTAATTACCTTTTAAGGTCTGATTATTTATGTCAAATTATTTTGAAGGTTCCGAGGTAAAAAGACAAACTAAAGGTACAACACTTGATGGTACCGAGGATGCATTTTTTGCACCTTTATGTATCTTTCACCTGGAAATGTGAATATAGTACGCTTTTAAAACCAATTTAAGGTACATACGTGGACCTTAAGGACGACTGATGTAAATTTAAAGCAGCTTTTATGCTGCTCTTAGATGGAACTGGATGTCACAGAGCCTCACAACATTCAACAACTTTACATCGAGACTGAAAAGTTAAGCCTGTGAGATTAGCTCTCCGAGACAGTACAGGATTTTAATTGCACTGCATTCAGGGACAGTAATGCACTTTCTTTGCATTGCATTTTTATCTTTAATATATATATATATATATATATATATATATATATATATATATATATATATATATATATATATATATATATATATATATATATATATATATTATACTTATTACTACTCTTCTAAACTGCACTTTAACCTAAGCTTTAATTTAATTTGAACATTTTTGGATATTACAGAGTTCAATGATACCAACACAAAATAAATAAATAAATAAATAAATAATCGCGATATCGATTAACAAACAAGATATCGCACTGCTCTAGTCGCTCCATCGTATGATTGAAGCCGGGAGGGCGGACTTAGAGAAACGTCAGAGCCATTAATCTATTTAAAGCGCGTGCGATCAGTGGCACGGCTTCACGCGTAAAGGCGCATCTGAGAGATTGAGAGAAGCGAACGGATCTGATTAACTTCGGGAATATCGACAGAACTGCGACGGAAGAAATGAAACGCGCCGCGGTTGTGCGTCTCAAGTTCACACGAGGGAATGTACTTGAATTTGTGACCCTGAGCGCAGGATGCCCGTCTCGCTCTTTCGGCGGAAAGATGTGCGGCGCTCAGAAGTAAACAGTAGACTGATCCGACGCCAGCTCGGAGAGCCCTGATGTCTTCATTTGGCTTTTGGCACTCGGTGATGGTGGATTTCTCTCAGATTACCGGCACGGAGCTCAGCAGCATCCGGTTATCGCGCGACTCCGTGCGCACAGACAAGACTTCTCTGTAGAGACAGAAACACGCAAAAACACGAAGGACTTCACTTGGATACTCTGCATAAATGGATGAGGAACGGCAATATTTTTGGGGGAACCCCTCACGGATATACTCTCTCTAAAGCATTTTGGATCCTTCAATGCCACCCGAACCATCTGGAACTGCGTTTATATGTGAACTGCAGGTCTGCATGGGCCCAATTTAAGGTGAGTCAGAACAGCTATAATATATATTTTTTTTTAAAATTATGCAGAAATTAATTAAAATATATATATGATCCGATGTTTAGATGAATGCACAGAAACCCAGATCACCAGTGTCGTGCATTACGCGCGTGTTGTTGTGAGTGCAAAAGTTGCGCGGTGTTATTTGCGTTCGTGGCACCAGCGCTGCATGCTTCTCTACATTTGAAAACATCTCAGTCCCTGCTGGGACTTTGGGTCATAAACTCACATGCAAGCCAAGGCTTTTGTTATGCATCCTGTTCAACCATACTGGAAATGTATATTTTCCATATATATCATCCAATGCAACCAAATCTCACACTGAAAATTTTTTTTTTTTCATCTGATATTTCTCTTGCACATTTAACAAATCAACTAAAACTGTCACACAAGTCCTCCACCCCCCCCCCCACCCCCCAAACACGTTTATTAACGTTTAACAGCACATTCCAGTCATTCATTTATCTAAAAAGCATTTTATCATCAATTTTATAGTTCCTCTATAAAGCTACATGAAGTGTGCTCCTGTTGAAGGCTGGAACCGTAAATAGGGAACAGAAGTTGCTCTGCCACAGAGCATTTTCTCCTCTGCAAGTATTGACAAAAAAAAAAAAAAAATCTGTTCAGCATTAACTGAAATTGTGCAGAAACTGTACTGCGTTTTTCTGAGAAGTTATAAATAATGCATCTGGAATGAAGATGCTTTAAGTCCGTAACATTTTTAAGAATGTTTGGGATTTGGGCCATTAACATACTTTTAATCTGATTTAGTGTGAATATTCTGGAGCATGTCTTGGACCATGTATTTAGCAATGTTTTAAAAAACAAAAAAAATGAAACAGGGCAGAAGGGGAAAACTAAAATAATATTTGTTTTCTATTATTTTGGAGTTTTCCCTTCTGTCCTGTTTAATTTTTTTTTTAACATTGCTTCACAAATTTCTAAATACATGGTTGAAAACATGCTCCAGAATATTGTGGTTACTGTTCCCCAACACCATAGTCCACAAATTACAATTACAATTACAACTTACTCAATACTTATTGATTGCTTTCACATCAGAAGGATGTGAACGGAAAGAATTCCTTACGTAAGCATGTGCATTCGTGCAGGTAAGCGACTGTATAACCTTCAGAACTATCTCTTTTTCGTTGCAGCTCCTTCCATAGGAACTGAGTCTAAAATGAAGTTATGGGATGTTCTAGCTACGTGTTTGTTGCTCCTGAGCTCCGTATCCGCTCGCCCTCTCTTCAACAAGCTGCAGCCTTCCAAGAGAGTTCCTCAAGCAGAGCGTCGCAGTGAGCTGCTCGTCCTGGACCCAGTCATAAACTCCCGTCTCGAAACAGTCAGTTTGAAACAAGCCTCCATGGAAGAACAATGTAAGTCGGTGCCCTAAAAGAGCTGTGCTTTCTCAATCAAAAACATACTGAATAGTGCTTCACGTGATGACCATGTACTTATTTATTATTGTGACACATTCCCTTGTTTATCAGCTAGACAAAACAACAAAAAATAAAAAATAAAAAATACAGACATCAGTATAATATCTTGTTTCAGCACTGGAGTGAATTGTCCTGTCAGTATGTGTTTGTCAAACAGTTTATTTTCCCAAGCAAAAATTATATTAAGCCATTGTTGTTGTGCCACAAATGATCATGCAAAATTGTCCCACAATGCCAAACTGCCAGCAGACAGCTGTCCAAATGTGGTTGCAGGGAAACTAGAGCTTGTAAACCACTATGGTTAGCAACTATTTAGCAGAAACCACTTAGAAAAGATTTCTCTTAGTAGAGGTATGTAATCGTATTTTTCAGCACTCTGTGAAGCCCTACTCTGTACACAATGGTCAGAGACGGTTTAATTAGTATCTGACTTTCCGCAACACGATAATGACTTTTCGAAGACGACAGGAGAGGTCAGGAGGCACAGCAACGGCCAAAATGACATTCCTTCTTTGAATGGTTGGTCCTCATTAGTGTTTTGTTCAGTAAATGAGAATGTGTTTAAAAATACCCATGTCCATAACCACAGTACTGCTGAGAATCTAGATAAATGTGCATCCGTGGGGAAAGGTTTTGTAGAGGATGGACGTTTTAGGCAACAGACTCATACTTTCATTGTGTTTATGTCCATTTCAACAGCTGTGTGGGAGGCATCTCCATTTGTTTAACTAAAGATGACACTGGCTTGTCTTTACACAGTAGTAAACCTGCAAATTTTCTAGATAAGGTATGGAATGCTAAGTGAGACATGTCTTGCTAAACGCTCCACCTCTTATCTTAAGACCAGCATCTTTTAATGCCATTCCAGTGTTTAGTGACGAACAGTGGCATCTGAGTCAGGATCAGTGTCCATTTAAATGCCATTATGAATGTCTGGTTATCCTGTTTGTATTTCAGAATATACCAATATATTGAAACCAAAACTCTTGCTAAAGTAGGCTAACTAAATCAATTCAGTGGTTTGATGCACAGCCGACCATGTTACAGTGCCTCAGAATTTGTGTGCAACTCTAGAACGGCAGTTGTAAACAACTCGGCTTTTGCATGTCCCTGGGCATCGTAGCCCTGTCATTCTGGCCAACGAAAGACAGTCCTTTTTGTCAAAGGGCAGTGTGTATATAAACAGTGTTCATGATCACACCTGATACTGTTGTACGGAGCCAGTCAGCCAGGCATTAACACAGATTGTATAACACTTCTGGCTGCAGGATCTGCAGGTGACAGTTAATGAGATTCAGGCAGCTCCACCTGTGTGAGGACAACGCCAGTCTGCTCAGTACATAAAGTAAAAAAATAAAAGGATAATCCCAGCACATAGAGAATTACAAGTCTTATCACACCCACCACATAGCATGCACCTGTAAACCTTTATTCAAGTACCTTGACTTACCTGGCTCCAGTAAACCCTTCCTTACCTTGACTTACCTGGCTCCAGTAAACCCTTCCTTACCTTGACTTACCTGGCTCCAGTAAATCCTTCCTTACCTTGACTTACCTGGCTCCAGTAAACCCTTCCTTACCTTGACTTACCTGGCTCCAGTAAACCCTTCCTTACCTTGACCTACCTGGCTCCAGTAAACCCTTCCTTACCTTGACCTACCTGACTCCAGTAAACCCTTCCTTACCTTGACCTACCTGACTCCAGTAAACATGTCCCCAACTTAACTTGACTTACCTGGCCCCAGTAAACTCTTCCTATCCCAACTTACCTGACTCCAGTAAACCCTTCTCCAATGTAGCATGACTTACCTGGCTCATGTAAACTCTTCCTTACCTTGACCTACCTGTCTCCAGTAAGGGCTTATACCCTGACTTGCCTGTTTCCAATAAACCCTTCCTTACGTCGACTTACCTGACTTAGGGTGGACCTTAATGGGATTTTAAGGGCTGTCGATTTCTTTTGATTTCATTACTTGTTGAATCATAATAAAATTAGCTTAAAAAAATACCTATTATAGTCTCAGGATAGCTTTTCCAGATGCCATGATGAAGTCTGTTTGGCGGACATGTGAGAGAGGGAACTTCACGGAGTTCCTTCTATAATGAAATCATTGTGTATTACACGTAGATCAAAGGATGCTACATTTTTGTCCTCTCTGTTCAAGTGCAGGACAGTGCATATGTTTTGAGTTTGTGGTTGAACAGATGTATTCTGCTGTACCTCAATGTCATAACCCAAATGTATTTTCCATATAATTGAGGAGAACAGAATATAGAAAAGACAATCAGTAAAATGAGGAACTGCTTATCACATTGCACCATTGTAGACACTGTATAAACACACCTAAGTCCAGAGCATTACTTATGATGATTTCTCTTGTTTTGTCTATTAAAAGATGACATCAATGGACTGCACCCAGACCAGTTTGATGATGTAATGGACTTCATTGCAGCAACCATTGGCAGACTGCGGCGGTCTCCTGAGATGGACTCTGAGGGCAAGGGGAAAGAAAACGGGAGGCGTAGAGGAGCAGCAAACACAGAGAGAGGAGTGAGAGAACGAGCAGAAAGGAAGAGAGGTCGAGGACGAGGTGGAGGAAGAGGGGGTAAAGGGAATCGGGATGAACTCATCAAAGGTCAAGGGCGCGGGTGCCTTCTTAAAGAGATCCACCTCAACGTGACGGACCTGGGGTTAGGTTACCGGACCAAAGAGGAGTTGATATTTAGGTACTGCAGTGGTCCCTGTTACGATTCGGAGACCAACTACGACAAGATCCTGAACAACCTCACCCAGAATAAGAAGCTGGGCAAAGAGTCACCTTCTCAGACCTGCTGTCGACCCATAGCATTCGATGACGACCTCTCGTTCTTGGATGACAGTTTGGAGTACCACACTCTCAAGAAGCATTCCGCCAAGAAGTGCGCCTGTGTCTGATTTGCGTGCTTGGGCAAGCGAAAAGACACTTGGACAAAATACAGAAAGTCTCGCACCCCAGAGGGCTCAAAGCCAGTGCAGAGATAAATGCTGCTTCTCGGAGGAAAAGTGCAGGTCTCGAGTGTGTCATTGTTTATTCTGCACAGAGGTGCACATTAGAAACAAAGGAGTAAGATTTAATGTAAAACAAAAACTTCAGGAAAAGTACTTCAGCGGCAGGAGCAACACCTCAGTATTCACTGTTACAAAACCATGTCAGAGTATTCTAAGCAGGGATTGAAATGTAAATGCTGTCTAAATGGCAACAATAACATACTCCATCAGCAAGTCACAGAAAAATCGCAACCCGACAGTCTGGGTATACACAAACTATAACTTTGGCTGTGTGAAAGCGCTAGATATGGGTGCGAGGGGTGTCTGCATGAAGGAGGCTGTGGACAGCTCAGAATTGTGGATCTTTATATGAAGCCCTTCTGAAGAAACAGCCGAATATGCCTATGCGGACTAGGCAGAGCATCCATCTCACAACCCAGACTCAACCCTCAGCAGCCAGAACAGGCTCATCACAAAAAATGTTTAATATTCAGAAAGTTATCTATATATATATAGTCTATATGGAAAAATGTATTTATTGAAATTTAATTAACTTATTGTTATTTATTGCAATCCATTGTATTAGAGTGTTTTTCCTTATTTATTTGTGAAGCTTTTATCCCCTCTTCACCTTGGATGGTGCCAAAGTGGAGCATGTGTTTTTAAGAAAAAGCAGATGATGCGATAATATAGGATCACTGTTTATCTGGGCTGGAAACTAATCACTTACTCATTTTAGGACATTAGTAAATTAGTCTCTCTACCCACTTTTTGGTTTAGAGAAATTGTACGGTCCAATGTCATTTAAGGCAAGTGGACCAATTATGCTTTGAAACAAAACACCCATAACCACAGAAAAGCTGACATCTTAGTTTGAAAGACAGACACGTCTAACACTATATCACTATATCTGGCACCACTGAAAAAAAAATCATTTAAATTAGAAAAAAAAATGCTAGGTCTGTAGTACACCAGTATCGTGTTTACTCAATCAGAGCAGTTTGGGGGAAAAAACGTTAACATCGGTCCTCCAACTGGTCTCTCAACCAATTATCTGTTTGCGAGAGAAAATATAGTCCTTGCCCAGTGTTTATTTTCAACCATAATAAAGTCACTACAGCAAAGGTTTCTAGCACAACTATGCTGTGCCCCATGGAGACGCATCATCACAAATAGAAAACATCCTTCCTAGTCGAAAGTTGAAATCCACATCCCATTAGACAGAAAGGTGGTGATGTGGTGGTGGTGGTGGTGGTGGTCCTTGAGGTTCCTCACAAACTGCCTCACCAAATCTTCCAATAGGTTTTGTGCTCTAAAAAAAAAAAGTTCCACAACGATTTAAATCTGGCATGTCTCCGTAGTGTTTCAAATCAAGATTTTTGTCTGGATTTCTCAGGTAAACGGAAACAAACCTCATTAAAAGAAAGTTGAGCCACTCTGTATCCCACCACATGCCTGAAAAGCAGGACAGGCGTAGTACAAAGTCCAGATCCAAACTTACACACAAACACTGAAACAAGGCTCTCATGAAGAGTCGCACACACACTACCAGAAACAGCTGGTGATGTGTACGTCATGGGATGAGAAGACTGATTTTGTTCTCGATGCTGTAGCTCACTGCCACATGGAAAGGCCCTATGGGAATGGCACAATATTTCCATGGATTACAGAGCAAAACCAGGTCTCGCATAAACAACAAGCACAGTGCTCAAAAAATCCACACAATTCAGATGTTCCATTCAATATATAATCCTCCTCAAATCACAAGTCGCCTCCATTTAACTGCGCGACCTTTATTAGCTAAATTATAAACCATTGTAAATTGTACAATTGTAAACCAATTTCAGATGAGGTTAAGTGATGTAGCTCAGCCCCGGCTCTATCCTCAAACACACACCCGTGTCTATGTCATGTCCTGTAATCCTCTGTCCTGGTGTACGACGCTTTGTTCAACCGTTAAACGTCCTATTGTTGTGACTATGTTTGTGGAAGCTTTTTACAAACTCTGAAAAAAAAGTGTATACATGCAAATTAACTTTTTTTTTTTTTAATGTGGTGAAAACAATTTCCAGTAAGAATAAGAGAAGAAAGTTGACTGTAACAATTCCACCCTGCAGTGTATTGTCAGTCCTGTGAAAAAAGGAAAAAAAAAAAAAAAACTTGTCTTACTTGTTTTGTGTTACTAAACCAAAGCTCTCTACAGACTTTATTTTTGTACAATATTCATTTTTATAACTTTTTACAGAATAAAACTTGTTTCTATCACTTAAATGTCGGAAGAAATCAATAAGATCATGTTCACAAGAAATACAAAAGCTTCAGGATATTTTTTTAAAAATGAAAGCGAGTAATATTTTGGAACATTGTTCATATGCTGACCATGCTCGCAGACGATTTATGGTCGTTTTTATAATCAGATAAACGTAAACACAGTCAGGACAAGTTGAATAGAAGAGAGGAAGGGTCTCAGTGCAGTCCCTCGGTGGGTTTGGAGCTGCAGAGAGAATCGGGGCCGTTAGAACAGATTAGGCAGAGGAAATCTGTTCTACATTCCTAAACACAAGCTCGGGATTGTACAGTAAACACGGGTTGTAAAGACACGCAGTAAATCTGGGCACTTGGAGGAACTGTTTCCACCAAGCTGAAAGGATTTGGCTCAGAGTAAAAAGATGTGCTGCGGAGTGGAGCTTAAACGTTGCACCAAGTCTCTTCAACCTTACAGCTGGCCTCCATTGGCGCTTTTCCACAGACATGGTGCTAGCATTGGTGCTGTTATAATCGGATTACATAATGGCTTGGTTTACAAACAAGTGGTCCATTTCCTAAAAAGGGTTGCTTAACTAACATTGATCCAATGTCTGTGGAAAAATTGGTCACTAAATGGTGAACCTGATTTCTTTAAGTGGGTCTTTCTGCTGTTTCAGGAACATCATTCCTCTTAACCAATCATTACCTTTTGATTTCCTCTTAAATGCAACAGTCAACTTCCTGACGGGTACGAAATTGTGTAGCTCCTCATTCCAGTTCATATTAAATATTGAAGATGGAGTGCTTCTGTAGGCTCTTAGTACTTTCTATTTATAGCTTGGCGGTTAATTGCTTGCTGCAACTATCTATAATTTTGCAAAATGAAATTGTCGGTAAGACAACTACGGGGTTCTGGAAGGAATTTTCAGATGACAGTGATTGTTTAAAAGGAACGTTTTCTCCGAAACAAAGTGATTCAAGAACGTGTCCTACTTCAGAACCTCATGTTTCACCCGCACGGTGAATAGAAGACAAGAACAAGTCAATGCCAGATTTAAAACAATCCATGTGAATATCCAGTCCAGGAAATGCTGTTGTAGCAAGAACGAGGCACCAGGAGAAAAAAAATATCTTGGTTTAGTATTTTGTGATTGATCACGAAAACGAAACATCTGTGAGTCTAGTGATACAAGAAAACATCCCCTCCTGGATAATCACTGGTAGCTGAGGCTTTGTTATAACTGGTCAGAAAAATACTACGGCCTGCCATTTGAGCTCAGCGTGAAAAGTAGGAGGCAGTCCAATCCGCTGACAGGCTCCCATTGATATATAGAGATCATGGAAGGCCTGCCAAACCCGCAACACACCCTTCAGGCCAAACCTAAAGTGGCGTGGTGAGCCCTGTGGGCATGGTTATGCCGTGACATCACCCAGTGTGGCATTCTGACATTCCATGGATAGTAACGGATACTGGAGTGGACCGGACAGCTGCTGACATCAGCACTCAGAATAGGCGCTGATGGATTGGGCCGGAGGGCTGGCTTTGCCATGCTGCTTCGCTACACGTTACCACGCTTTTCGGGATCATGAGTGAACCCTTTTCCCTCATAGTTCTGGTTAGAGGATCTGCTCTTGAGGGTTTCTGAGGTTAGTACGTGCTCTCGTCACGCTCTCGGGATTGGAAGCTGGAGAAATTTGCAGCTCTGGATATAATTTAAAGTTTTACGCAGTATTATGAATTGAGTAGAAGCTAGAAGAAGGAGAGGAGAGGGTTCCTTATTGATGCACTGCCCCAAAGAAAGTGCTTTGGTGAGTTGGTGGGTCAAACAAAAATTTGAAACTGACAGTATGGCAATTTCATGTGTCTTTTTCAAAAATATATATATATATATTTTTTTTAAATCCCCCCTGAAGTTCTGCTAGGTTAGCCAGAGGGTAAATTCCACAGAGTGGTAACGAGCAGAAATATGCGATCCATGTATCCGACAAGCTCCTCCCACCCCATCCATCACTTATTACTGGTTCTCTATTATGCAACAGACCTAAAAGTAGGCACAGAGAATCAGAGATGAAGTATTTATAGGAACAACATTAGGGCCAAGTGAGATGATAAAGATTGCATTGTCATAATTACACATAACAAAACCATTCCTTTATTAGCAAAAAAATAAATAAATAAAGTTTGAACTGTGAGAGAACAGGTACGCAGTGGTCCGTTTGATCACTCTTGGGTCAATCTTCAGACGTCAGATTTTGAATCCAGCTTTTAAAAGAACCAACGTCTGACATTTTGCTGTTGTAATAAAACTGCGTGTTTCTCGGCCAGCAAAAATAAATAAATAAAAAATTCTCTCCGCACAAGTAGCTTTTGAGGAGCTGGAAAAGAAAAGTAGCTAAAAATGATTTCAAAATAAATATTTACTGAACACAATGAGTCACCAGGAGCTAACCAAACGTCTCTAGACTGACTGAGACCACGCACTTGGTGGAAAAGTCCAAATCTGTAGCGAGGGGTTTTCGGGATCAGAGCTCTTGAGATTCAGCAGATCGGAATCTGTTGTGACACAGCAGTCTCCTGTTTGTGTACAGGCCGGGAGTCACCTCGGCACAAACATCTGAGCTCCCTAAATACGTAAATACTGAGCTCCATAAAACGTGGAGCGTGTTCAGAGCGCGAGAAAAAGAAAGAGAAGAGAAAACATCGCGTTCCCTTATTAGAGAAATTAATGGGCGGTCACGCATCATTTGGAAAGAGCTTGACTATGCTTAACCAAAAATGGTGAAAAAAAGCAACATTGTAGAAGGCCACGCTTTTCCCAATACAAGCGCGTGCACTGGCCACACACGCTGCGTGTTTATTTTGCAACACGACACAAAAATACGAAGTGAAAATCTTGTACAAAAAAAAAAACAACAACAATGTATCCACACCAACATTCTGTACATTCAGTACTTGCACGTCTCTATCTCTATCTATCTCTCAATTTCTCCCTCTCCTTTACACACACACAAACACACACTAAAACAAGCGATTAAGCCTTGAACATGCTTATGGTGAAATATACACGAGGTGAGAAGTGAGAAGATCGGTCTTTTCAGATCTTGCGTTTCTTCCACTCCGGCTCCTTGTCGGCTTCTTCATCCTCGGATTCTTCCTCCGCAAACAAGGGGTTCGGCTGAGTCCTGCACAAGAAAGGAGCGTAAAGAATTAGAGATGGAGCGATGACGGCAGTACGTCCACATCTGGCAAAGTGTTTTTTTTCTTTTATTAGGGAAGTTACGAGGAACAAAAACTAAACAAGTAGATGCTTTGATTAATGATGACAAATCACAGAGAAATAAAGGCTGCGTGGTGAAAAAAATTGCTCGCAGCTACTGTTACTCCTGGCATGCCGAGGCTGAGAAACAGAGTTTGAATAAGGTCCCTGGAGACAGAGAGATTAAGAATGAAGGGCTGGGGGGGACAGAGCAGGAGAAAATGAGACCGTCGAAAAAAAAAAAGAAAGAGAAAGGAAAAAAAAAAAAGGGAAAGCAGGAATGATTGAGAGAGGGAGAGTTCTAGCGAGCGAAAGGGATTAAACCATTCCCCTACTTTCATCACTCAATTCCGTACAGTGATTAAAATGCAACATCTGGTCCTCAGTGAGTCATGGCATGGACGAGGTTTGGTTAGAGAGGATGGAAAAAAAAAAAAAAAAAAAGCACACGCAGATAACTACAACCCGAGTGCTTCGGAGAAATCTCTGGCTCTTACAAGGCCAAATGTCGTGTTCCCCCATTCCCTTATCTATGAGTACTGTTGCTGCTATAAAGGGCAACGCTGACCTCACAACCAGCTCTGTATATTTCAAACAAATTACGTTTCACGGACGCACGCCACTTGATTAACCCCTGACAGAGTCCTGTCGCCATACACCCCATTGCTGGGGCCTGGAGAATTCCCCGATGAGTTCACCGAGACCACCGGTGCGAGTAATTACTGTGGAAGCAGAACCGAGGGTTCATTATTGGACAGATACGCTGTAGGTAACAGCACAAGACAAAAACGGTGGTGATGGACGACACAAGAGAAGTTATGTATTCGACGTGCAATCAGTTTCCAGGTTCTCAAGTATCAGCTGGGTAGTATTTCTGTGTGGGCAGGTTACTGAGGTCAGGTGTGTGTGTGTGTGTGTGTGTGTGTGTGTGTGTGTGTGTATATGTCTCCATCAGCCTACTCTCTGGCACGGTACCTGAGGAAAGCAATTAAGGTGGGCCAACAAAGGAAGAAACAGGATCATTTGTGCATGGAAGTGCTACAATAGCTCTCGTTAGTGTCGACAGTGTCATTAACGCTGGTAGCTCTAAAAGGCTGCACTCCGGCGTAACGATGGAGATTAAGTTGCAAGCCGACGCTCAGGCACGCATCACAACGCAAGTCTAGGTTTCAAACGCGGGACTGCTCAAAGGACTACGCAACCTTTGGTGACAGGAAACGAATCCTATCTTGAATTTCCGTTTGCATACGCCAAAACATACAGCTCGAGATACAGGCGATACCTCGTATCATATCGATATGTTCAACGGTAGCAGTACCACAGCGCTGCCGAATTCTGAAATCTGACTGGTCAGAAGGTTCATTTTCTATAACTGCAGCTCTATAACTCCAGTTGCACATTATCTAAAGCAACAACTTACACAGGGACTTGCATAGAAGACACTCCATATAATCTTATTAAGGCTAGTAATAAACAGAATAAATTTTTAAAAAATGCTGTTATTTAGCAAAGAAAAATGCCTAATTAGTGATATGGTGAAGATATATTTGTGTAACTTTCAGAATTACACCATGGTCCGTCTGAATACTCGATTCTGATTGGCTGGAAGGTGTTCCAGTCAGTTTAATCGCCGTTATAAATTAATGCGCTGCCTATAAACAATTGTGACTATGGTAACAAACAGTTAATCTCACAGCTTCGTTATTAGTAGAGACGCGGCACAGACGCAGGTAATTCGCACACGCACTATCTCTCTCTGTCTCTAATAACTATTTAACTATTGATATAATAACTAATAATTCATTCAAATAAACGTAATCTTGGCGCACTACTTTATCTCTGTGTACGATTTAGAGAGGGCAGACCTCTAGCATCTAACAACCTGTATATAAAATAAATGTGAAAGTTATTTTTATCCTTTCCGTCTAATTTGGCACTGCATACATCAGTGACAGCTTTATATCAAGTGACCACGGTATAAGCAGGATAATCCACGGCTAGGTGTGGTTAACACAGGTGGTTCTTTGCTTCCGCGTCGTACATTAAAATGATGTAACGCACACCGAGCCGTGGATTATCCCTTACGTAAAGCTGTTCCTTCACGTTTTCCACTAAAGGAAGTGTTCAGGACTGTTCAGGACAGTTTCTCTGTATTAAAATGACCTGTTCTGTTATATTAACTTCAAGAGAAAGTGAGGAATTTAAATGTTTATAGCTGTTAAACCAAATAATAACAGGAACTAACTTGTTTCATGAACATTACATGTAACTATAAAGAGATAAAAAGTACACGCAAAGTCTTATGCTGTGGTATAAGAGGAATAAAACACCTTGGAACATACCGCTATAGGAAAGTAAACAACTTCATGGTGGTAACAGTAACTCCACTTTGTGTCAGGCTGCCTCACATCAGCCTGTCATTGATTATGTAAGGGATAATCCACGGCATTAAAATCGTGTGTAATGCACACCTAGCCGTGGATTATCCCGCTTATACCATGGTCACTTGCCAGCACTGGCAGGTTAAATGACGTTTGCAGCGACTGAAAAGATAAAAATAACGGTTAATTTCCGTTAGTTGTTTTATATACGGGTCGTTAGATTTAGAATTCCACCCGCTCTAAATCATACACAGAGATAAAGTAGTGCGATAAGATTACATTTATTTGAATCAATTATAGTAAATAGTTATTAGAGAAAGAGAAAGAGTGAGTGAATGAGCAGGCAAGAGAGAGAGAGACTGTGTGTGTGAATTACGGCATCTGTCTACTAATGATGAAGCTGTGAGTTTAACTGTACGTTACTACGGTTACAGTTGTTTAGAGGCAGCGCATTAATTTAGAACGATGATTAAACTGACCGGGACTACCGGCAGTATACACGGTTTTAACGCACACCTTCCACGGTATAATTCAATATAACAACACAGCCTCAGGGTGTTCTACGTCATTTACACAGTGTTGTACTGCACTGAGTTCTCACAACCGATTCAGATATTCACTATTCTTTAAACTGAACAAACCTGTCTATAATGCAGCAGCTCAACCTGCAGATACGCAAGGTTCAACCAACACCAAACGTCACCTAAACACTCCCAGCTCTGACTAATCCAATCTGGAGGACTCCACACGGATCCGGCCCACAGGGTTAAAAAAAAGAAAGATCATTTATCAACAGCACGGACGTGTAAATCTCCTCACTGACACTCTTTACAGAGAGCCGATCTAGCGATCCTATCTGTTTCTGATCACGCCTCGTCAGGGTGGACTCCATCCACGTTCAGAACGGACCACCTGCGAAAGCCGGTTCATTCATCTGCTCCGGTCCGGGTAAACATCCCGTGGTGGGAAAGACGCCGGAGGAGAGACGGAGAGATGGAGAGATAGCAGGCTGACAGCTTCTTATCGGCCGACACTTGGGGAGAAAGCATTTTTCAGTCGAACTGAGAGTTCCGCGTCTCTACCGTGATCCATACGCGGAAAATGTCAATACAAAACCGAGATAAATGTCTGCGCTTAATAGTCCCATCCCATCCCACTTTCTTTTTTTTTTTTTTTTTACTTGTAAACAGAACATAAAATTAGGGCTTCGATGTCCATTAAAATTCCATAAAGCTGGAAACTGGCTGAGACACTCGTTTTATGTTAACCTGAGAGAACAAGAAAATCACCAAGAGGGCCTACTGGACTGTTTTCTAATTTGAGCATAATTAAATTCTACATAGTCAATCAGCTAACACATACTAGATGTCCTACATTTGCTTCCTTAATGTTCTTAACAAGTGTGGGATGTTTATAACCAGACCTAATTTAGGCCTAAATTACACACTTGGCTCAAACTGCGTTGAGTTCAGTAACCTTTTATGTGGTTTCTGCCACTGTTATATAAAAAAATAGACCAAAGTACATTGCTCAGCTAAAAAATAATAATAATAATAATAATAATAATAATAATAATAATAATAATACATTTTTAAAAATAGTAGATCCAGATCCATATACATGAAGTGGAAAAGCTGTGAAAAGAATTTCACATTAGAAGTGCTTCAGATGATAATATGATTTAAATGTGATTTATTTATACCAATGTGATTTATTTATTTAAGTAGAATTCTCAAATCTGATTGGTTAGAAGGTGTCTTTTCCTCTAAAAGTACGGCCTGGACAGTTTACATTGATGCCCTTAGATTCGGGATGAGTTTAAAGATGTATTTGATCATTTTTAACATTCGGCTGGTAGCTGAAACCTTGTGGTGACCAGCGTGGAGAGAAGCTTTACATCAGAAACCATTTAAGGCAACATAAATCGCTAAACGTACTATTTATCTGATAAAACGTTTATTCCGTTTCCTCTGGAGGACCTTTGCCTCTTTTTCAGCTCAGTCTGCAACATGAGCCGTCTCAGGTAGTCCCTCAAACACACGCGCGCACACACACGTAGCTTTTTAAAACATTCATGCATCCGTCAGCCGAGGCGTGACAACGAGGATGCGATACGCAGGTGCAACCTGACCCGAGTCACGCACCCATGCGCACGCACATCTTTCCCTCATACACAAACACACACAGGCCTCTAGTTACATCAGGAGCTGTCACTGACAATAGCCTTGTGTGTGTGTGAGGTGCTCCATGTTGCCCACGTGCCTGTCAGGTGGCTGCAGCGTTTCCCTGTTTTCCTATCTGATCTAATCTAATCTAATCTGTCTTTCATCCTAAACCCTCTGCTTTTACCCCTTGATCACGAAACGACAGGTTGCTTACGCTTTGTACGCAGGAGCGACCCAGTAAGGGTTCTCTGCCGCCTCTTTGGCGTGGCGCAGGATGGCCTCGCGGGGGTTGCTGTCGTCCGTCTTGTCCAGAGCGATGTTCTTCACGATGTAGGATGACAGGGTGCCTCCGTGGGCTGCCACCCGACCCCCCCTGCCTGTTTGCCAAAACCACAGAGAGGGAAAAGCCAACATCACGCAAAACACATTTGCAATGAGTACATTTGTAGAAATAGAAATAACAACTTAAATGACCTTTGTAAAGTGAGAAGGGTCAGGAAAACCCCGGGCCTCCCTTCTTCCGGCACATGTATACACACGCTAAACGTTAAGAAAAACATCCTCCGCTTGGTGAGAGTATATTTACGTTATGTTTAAACAGGGGAGACCCTGAGCCATGCTGCAGGCTCGGCGATCGGTGGGAATCTCCCAGAGATCGACAGGTTGAGGGAGATCATGTTAAAGGACGGTGTATGGATGTGAGGAAGGAGATTCGTCATGTATGATTGACAGGTTTAGCAGAGCTATAGCGTCTGAGGAAAGCAGAACGCTGCTCAGTGCCGAGCTTTCCGCGCCTCTGCCTCAAACAGAAATGAGGAAAGGAGCCAAAGCCGGTCGCACCTGGTCCTCCGCCAAGTCTTTAATGTAATCTTACAGTGTGTTTACTCAGAGCCGCAGTCTAGATCCCACGGCAGCCAGGACCTTAAGAACTGGAGCCAGAAGTATGGGAGATACCGCAGCTTCACAAGGGGTTTTACATCACCTGGGCCGGACACGGGCGGCTCGGGCTTGTGGGATTTCACGGGGTCGAGTCGGTCTTTTTCCAGCTGCTTCTTGGTGCTGCGTTGTCTGGCCTCGCGGAACATTGGCAATGCATGGGCTGAAAGAAAAAAAAAAATCGAGACACACACACACACATAAATACACATACACGTATTAAGCCAACTATACAACTCGGTAACATGAGCACGACAAAGATCAGGAAAAAGAACCAAACCGTAAACAGAGTACTACACCCTTGAGCTCCATCACAGCAACCATGTAAAGCTCACTATGTTTTTATTTACTTTTGATTAACGTTCCCTGATTTCACAGTGTCTCAAACACCATCACATGACTCTCGAGTCTGTTTGCGTGTTGCGGTAAGGGGTGGACAGAGGATCATGGGGGGTGGGGGTGGGGAAAAGAAAAAAAAAAAAAGAAAAATCAGGAGTAGGAAAGATGAAGCGATTTTCCATTCACGAGCCCTGTTGTCACTGTGCAGTGTTAATTCTTCTCCTGCATGCTACATTAAGCAAAGAGGTTAGTGGTGACACGTTCAATCGCTCTGCCTCCCTCTCCCTCAACGGGCCATCATTCCGCTTTCCTCCTTGAATTTTCCATGGCTGTCCGGCGATGCGTCACTCAGCTCAGCCTATCGGCTTACGGCGCAGTGCATCAGCGCTTGTTAAATCGTGTGCTAAACGCTGAATGCTACTACGGCCACTGGAGCATGTGCTTAATGGTATACAGAGGGAAAGGAGAGTTTTGACGGCGAGGTGCGAGTTGTGTGGGCGGAGGGTCGGGATGTGTTTAGGGTTTGTGCATGTGGCACGCGCTGACCGGACTGGAGCCCTCATGCGAGGCGCGTGGCGGATGGAGTGACGGACGCTAATGGCATCATGGCTTGCGGGTTAAGGGCCGCGTGAGACAGCAATCCGATGGAAAGCACTCAAACACACACACACACACACACACACACACACACACACACACACACACACGATACTGCTGCACTAATGGGCTTGTGACAGCCGTGAATGAGGATGAACACCTTCGAGGGCAGAGCTTATTCTCCACACAAACTCCTCTGACTATTCTGTTAGCTCCAAACGTGTGTATGTGCACAAAACAGTGTGTGTAAATGTGTGTATTCATTTGCATGCATTTATTTCGCGTTTGCGTGGTTTAGGTACTCACGGGTGATGATGTAGTCCTGCGTCAGCGTCTCGGCCTGCTTCTCTTTCCTGTTGCTCTTCACCACGCAAAGTTTGGCGCCCCTTAAAAACAAAGCGTCCCAAACGAGAGCACGTGAATGACACACTTTCCCTGGGATGTAAGGGATCTATTTTAGGAAAAATGAATTTGGATCTGATTTGTAATCATTTCTGTTTGTCCCAATGTATATTTCTTTAGAGGTTTTTTTTTAATGCACTGAAACTTTAGGAGCAGAATTATATGTCATAAGCTGTGTGTTAAGTCACAATATGATTGGACAACACATGATAAAGGAGTGATATTATAACATATTACAATATCTGACTAATAAATGGGGAAAACTATTGGAAAAACATTTTACAAATCATGGAATATCAGTAATTCACATGACCGCTTGCGACTGCATTGATTTTCCAGACAGGCAGTGTGTGTGAGGCCCTGCTGTCCTTGCCCTCAGTAATCACCGCTAATGGACTCAAACGGGACAGTTTAACGAACGGTTCCATCTGACGGCCTCCCAGCTGGAACTGATGGGACAGCCGGTAGTTAATTCAACAGACTTGTCCGACTCTCCCCCGGTCCGCGCTACTCTATCTGACCCCTGCGTAGAGTAATTACTGATCTGAGACACTCTAAACGCGCACACAGCTAATATTTCTCCCTGTGCAGTAGTGAAGTAGTCGGAAGGAAGAGGAGGGACTCTGGAGCTCACTGCACCTCTGGCTCTTGACTGGGTCGTAGTAGACTTTGGCCAGGCCGTTCCCCGTCCCGACCATGATCTGGTTCAGCTTCGGGTGCCAGAGACAGCGAACCACACTCTGGAGATGGAGAAGAGGAAAAAAAAAAAATCATTTGGGACAAGAAAAGGAAATATACAGAATGCAGAGGAAAACGGTGATGAGAAAACGCCACAATGTAAGCCAGCAGCACCGAGCTGCTGAGAAGCACCGAGAGAGGATTCTCCTTCTCACTAAGCTGTCGTTGACTATATTTGGGCTTTGGGTAGAGGCCTGGATTTCACATTCTCTGTGTGACAGATGGAGGATGTGACCGCGTGTGTGTGTGTGTGTGTGTGTGTGTGTGTGTGTGCGCGCGTGAGACAGACACATAGACAGTCTGCAATATGAGCAAGTTTTTAAGGTGGACTTTTCACAAACATGAAACGATCCCATTTCTTTTAACAATGCCTGAGTGGAGACGTAGAACAATTAGACACACCACAAGGCCAAGGATTATATTTATATTTACAAAAAAAAATACAATACGCATATTAGGCAATATGGTAAATCCAAGACGATCGAGTGATCATGTTTATATAGTAAACAGCACGGTATAGGAGAGATACAAGTCTTCCAAAAATGCACGAAGACAGGAGCAGAATAAACACTCGAGGGACGGAGGGAGTGGGGGGAAAAAGTCGGCTTTACTCTAAACAAGTACTAGTGGTGAAGAGTGCAAGAGAGAAAAGTGCAAGTGTACGGACCAGACGAGACCCACAGGAGCAGTAGAGGGTGTGTGGACGGGGAAAGCTGCTTATTGTCCAGCTGTTCAGGCCCTCTTTGGCTCCACTAAGCTCGCCTGACCCAGAATAAAGCTTGATCGTCATCCCGCCGTGTCTGCTAGCCATGTGTAGAGGACCACAGGTCAACCCGTGCGCCGCGTTCTCCTATTTACTTAACTGCCTGCGCGTTTTACGGATTAATTTTCATGATTTAGAAAAAGGTCTACAACGATGACAGACTTTTCTTTGCAGAAATGCCAATAATCCCTTTGTAATGTCGACTCGATTACGTCACAGGTCACGATCGCATGCGCGTTTTGATTTCAGTGCATCCGCATGCACGGCAGGAAAACTGTGTGTGTGTCTGTGTGTGTGTGTGTGTGTGTGTGTGTGTGTATATATGTGTATGTGTATGAGCAACAGTATGTGCTCAGCTGCAACCTTCACGCAGCATAAGTGTAAATAACTGGGCATACGTCCACCACATGGTAACCAATAAGTTCAGTGTCAAACAGGCTTCGTCTTCGGAGCCAGTGCTAAACAAGCTCGTTAATCAAAAGCAGCTCGTGAGAATTCCGTTCCAGCCCTGTGCAGCTCTAACGTACCTCTGCCGGGGCTAACGTGGGGCACTGAATCTCCAAATATAGCAGGAGGAACGCTAGCCTCGACAAGCTCCTCAGAGTATTTACTCCGCTTCAGAGTCACCGCGTACAAAGTCAAAGCTGTCGCGGCAAAATTAATATAAGTGAATAGAATCATCATGGCGACACTTGTAGTGATGTAATATGATATGTATACAGTATTTCTTTTGCTCTTCCTTCCCTTCTCTCTCTTCCTCTCGCCTTTCTCTGGGTGGGAGAGATGGTATACTCTCTCCCCCTTGTCAATCACAGTGACAATAACCATCTGTGAGCTCATATATGCGGAAGAGGGTGGATAGCGCTTTCCTTCGAGTGTGTTATGCAGCGTGAGCAGCATTCCGAAAACATGCAGTGGGATTTAACCTCCCCAGTTACTACCCTACTACTAGAGCAGTACATCAGAGGATTACTGTATTGGATCAATTATTTAGTGATTAGCTGTTGCTATAGAAACGATAACATATTAGATTGAGCGCTGTAATAAAAAGCTGTGATTTGCGTTACAGATAGCACTACCGTCAGAGCTGCGGTTATAGATAATTAATCAGCACATTCTGAGCCGATAAGATTCTAGAATCTAACATCGCTGTAGTATCAAATAATGCAAGAACCATGATGTTGCACTAGTAAATGATGGAACAATATGAGGAACCTGCGGTTTGGATTTGCCAGAGTGATTCTTGTGTGGACTCTAGTGTGAGAATCTGATCCTTTCCAGAACGCATTACAGCATTTGAGGGAATTACAGTGGGACATTGAGGCATCCCCTTTGATCCTGAATCTTTCCTAAACAGTGTGATCTGTCGTGCTAGCCGGAGGTTTGAGCCAGACTGAACGAGTGCCATAAAGAGAGTCTATACAAACACAAGGAGGATAAAGAGGAGCTTTAATGCTGCAGCGAGGTCTGCTAAATCACAGCACCGTGCTGCACAACAAAACATTTGTCAAAAAAACTTTACAAATCAGCCACGCCTCAACCTCCGTGACAAAGATTAAGGCTTTTGCTATGTCACGCAGTCCACCATGAAAGGCGGGAAGACGAGGAGAAGAAAATTCGTGTTCAAGGTCTGCCAAGCGTGAGCTGTGTACTGTAGACCATGCAAACAAATACGCATGTGGGACACATGTTGTGAGAATGGCAAACGTGTGGTCTGGATGCCAGCCCCTAGGGCCCCCTGAAAAACCCGCAGGAATTCACCTACCCCGGTACCCAACAAAAGAAACGAAGCAACAGGCCAGATAAAGGTTTGGGGCTGTCAGCGATGTTTGGACGAATATTTCAAAATAATGCTCCGATGGCGGCTGGAGGAACTGTTTTTATCACACCGTCTCCGTCCTTCTGGGTTGTGTCATGCTCGGGACATATGAAGAAGTCAAACATCAAAAAAGCTAACACACCTGCAATGTGTCCTAATGGATAAATCTGCAATGGAGAAGCTTTTAGTGGGTTCATGCGGTTTGATTACATTCGACTGTATATAATTTTAGCATCTGCTAAATCTTTTGTTCTGGAGACGTGGCTTTATGGTGTAATTCCACGTCCAGTGATATCTACAAAAATCTTAATTGCACTTGAATATCAACTGTTGAGAGAGAGAGAGGAAAAAAAAAGGAACTGTTTTAGCTGTCCTTATAGCAAACACTTGAACCCTGGTGAAGAATTGGACGTCTCAGTCCGATTTCACACCTCAGGAAAATGTCTTCTCAGCCAAGAGCATATTTACTCGAACCATCCTGAAAATGTGTTCGCTGCCACCCACCTCCCTACCCAGAGCACGACCCCGCTGCGGGGTTATGTCGAATGTTTACACCCGTATGATTGGTGGCCTTTCCTTTCACAAGCCTGGCGCACCACTTCATAAAGAGACGCCACTTAAATTCTTCAGCTGTCCCGCCGAGAACCTTGGATAAACATGATAAATAGCGAGCTCGCCAGGGCAAATCATCCGAGAAATAACTCACGGGGACCTCTGAGAGATCCACGAGCATTTACACGACCGTAAAGCCCATTCCTCAGATAAAGAACATAAAAGGAACGCCCTTCGGCGCTCGATTCTTTTTACTGATGTTAAGGCTGTCGGGTTTAGAGAGCCAGAAAGCAAGACAGGTTCCCACCATCGCGGTGAAGATGTTGAAGATGGAGAGCCAGATGGAGGGAAGAGCTTTCAGGGCCTCTTCAGGCCACAGTGTTATGACTAGAGAAGAAGTGGCGGGGAAATATAAATCCAAGAAGCGCTCCCATGACAAATCTCCTCAAGAGCGCATTCCATCACGGATGGCCAAGGGAGCCGTCGAGAGACATTCGTAGCACACACTTTTGAGATTTTCACCCACAGAGAGGTCCTGACAGAGATGTTTCACTCGCCTTTAAACCGACACTCAAGAAGAGTGCTGAGGAGTGCTGTCAGGACTTAGACTTTCTCTTTCTTGTAAAAGTTAAATAGGTTGAGAATTCAGTGGGGTAAAGCTCTGCCCTTGCATTAAGCATTTATTATTGACAGTGCTTATTTCCAAATTACTGAAAGAAATGGTCAGTTATGTGTCCAGTATTTAGTTGATATTACAGAACACAAATAAGCATCGTCAAAGCTGCTATTTCATTCATAAAGCATAAAGCATCTGAACCTAATATCCTGAGCATTTTAGCAAGAACTGTAAGTGAAATTGTTGTACTTCTAAATACTTCATAAATTAATTAGCTAGCTAGTCAAATCTCCAATGTGTTGCCCAGTCTCAAAAAGCAGCAACTAATGTAACTTAACTAAAACGTATAACAAACATGTGCATTGACTAAAAACCATGGAAAATAAGCCACTACATGAATCCCCGGGAGGTTCGACGTTTTACGTAGCATTAGTCTCATTACGTTCTCTCATTCATTATACGTAAAGACGTTTTTCGAGTCCGTCTATCCAGCTTCATCACTTTTGCTCGAGCGAGTGTTTCAGTGCGGGATGACTAATGCTAGCTAAGTCAAATATAAATTGATATATTTTTATTTTACAATAATTAACTCAAAACATTGTCCATTTACCTTAGCCCAAAGCGAGGGCAAGAGACAATATTACTAATGTGAGATGTGGGAAGGGGGCGGGGCTTCCAGTGTGTCAGTTGATACTGGAGAGTTCAAAAGGCCTGCGCAACTGTCAATCATTCCAGATTAATGTGTTGTTTGGATCGTTCAGCATTCTACTGGAGGGGGGGGGACTGTTCTTCTGGTGTATTTTTGGGGGATAACTTGTAGCAACGTATTTTAAAATAAAAATTCCTATACAAAATGCGTGAAGGTTGGCTGGCACGTAATATGTGAAATATGGGAATATTTCTCTGGTTGTTGGACAAGTGAAAAAGGAAAAAAAAAAAAACTGCCGGTGACCATTATACCAACAGTCTACTGAATCCGCTTGTCTGCCAGGGAACCGCAAATGAAAAACGGGCGTTTTTTTTTTTTTTTTGTCGAGCCCTGAAATAAACAGAGAATTAAAAATGAACCTAAACTAACATTTAAATCTATTAGCCATGACCTTTTTCACCACTGTCCACTCAGGATGTGGTTTCTGGGAGATAAAAGGTCGCCTACAGAACTCTTTACTCAGGGAAGATGTATCATCTCGATTGTATTTATGTAAAAAAAATAATAATATTAAGTCAGCGCTTTTTTGTATACAGCTGGCACACTCACCGCGCTAGCCACCTCGATCTCGTATACTTTCTTGAAGGACTCTCTGTCAAAGAAGACCAGTTTGCCGTTCCCTTGGTCGCGCTTCACTGAAGTACCCGTCACCAGGAGTTTATCATCAGGACTGAAGCAGCAGTCGGTCCTGTGCTCAGACACGAGATAACACACAGCTTTATCAGCGATTAAGTGCTTTATTTAAAGCTGCTTCTCCACGTTTATCAACGTGCAAGGATAACGTGGTGAAGGCAACGATTGTGAATATTTAGGCTTACATTGGGAAGAATGAGCACAACCCTGTGGCGACATTGAGAGGCTTCTTGAAGTTGCGAATGTCCCATGTCTTTAGAGTGTCGTCGCCTGCAAACACACAGACAAACAGGAGAAAATGTCAAGATTGAGAACAGTACTGAATGCCAAGATGAGCAATTTGAACATCAATGCAGGGGGAAAAAAAAATATCAAAGACGTTCCTCTCTCTCCCATGTAATTGAATGAGACAGGGGGAAAAAATGAATAAGATCGATTGTTTTAGCTCCTGAATCAGAGTCAGTGTACGCTACAGCGGCTAGGCAGACTGTTCTGAGGTCAGGCTTCACTCGGATGCGTCATGCTGAAGGTTGAGTAACGCCTTGAGTGGGGATCTCCGATCGCTGACTAAAGCTCCATGAGATGAACCCAAGCCAGCTGGGAATTGCATGCTCAAAGGAAGGCCTGTAACGCAAGCCAAAACTCAAGCGAGTGTGTCCGTGTCAATCCTGCCAGCCATCCTCAGAGTCGCATGTCACTCTGGTTTCAGAGCAAAGAAAAGATCTTTATTTTTCTGGAACAATACAGCTTTGTGGTCAGGGTCAGACGTTATAACCCCTAGGTTAGGAATGGTTAGGGGTGAAATAGCAGCATTCTCCCCCCCCACCCCCACCCCCCCCCCCCTCGCAGAGCGACACTGTTGATGTAGAGCATATCTTACCTCCTCGAGAAGCGAGCGTGGTTCCATCGTAGGAGAAGGTGAGGCAGGACGTGTCCGAGCCGACAGCATGGGCTTGGCGGCAATGGAACTTGGTATGAACCTGGATTAAAAAAAAAAAAGAAAAAGAAACATTTGTAAGTAAATAAAATCCACCACCCACATTTCTCATCCATGAGTGTGTGTAAAACATGTGGTGCACACACTTTCGGAGACCCAAGTTTCATTATCAGGCTCCTGCCAAGCCACTTTTATACTATGTGAAGAATTTGCATTTGCCACTTAAGTCTCTTTCATGCTCAGTTACTCCAAGTGGTCATGAGCTTTTTATTTACTGGAAGGGAAGAAACATACCATACTTGACTTCCACCCAGGAAATGTTTAGACCTCCACAATTTCACCACTGTTTTGATGTAAGAGTATTTGATTTAAAAAAGTGCATCCTTGTTTACTTACACAACCAGATTTCCACCATCTTGTTAACATTACATTCTAATAAAAATACCAACCTACTAGGAATCAATATAATAATAATAATAATAATAATAATAATAAAAAACTATTTGCAACTAATAAAATGATCCCATGTTGGAATGGAGTGCAAAGTACTACTCACTGCTATTTAAAGTGTTTTTACTGCTGAAATAATTTGTACTAAGCCCTCTGAAGCCCAGATGTTCTCCTGAGGGAGGAGATGGCAGCTTAGACTTCCCACTCAATGGCGGTATGAAGAACCCAACACTCTGCCAAAGCGGAGTCACAGACCAAAAATCCGAAGAATGTGCATTTTATATCTCGGTCAAAGCTGAACTCAAGCCACTTCCTTATCACTCCAAACAAGCATGGGATCTGAAATTATGAACACTTATTAAGGGCAAAGTGTCCACAATAGACTGTGACACAGACTTCGACGAGGGTGAAAGACTATGATTTGTAGTTTGCTTAGCATAGGATGCTTTTATATAGGCTACGCACAATATTCACCTACCACAACGGCACACTATGCCCCACCTCCTCAAGTGCTTTGAACCAGCGCAGCTCAACAGCCAAGTTTCTAGAACAATCTCATCTACATATGTTAGGTACAATAAACATGGCTTTAATGTAGCAGATCACATCATGCAACAAGTCCATTTATGTTCAAATGTGAGAATACGAGTCTCTTGCTATGATTTGCATGAAAGAAATCAATAAAAGAACAGCGTTTTTACCATTACAGGGGGCTGTTGCCATGGTAACTCGGGTAAGGCGTCACCAGGCACAGGCCTAAGTGCAGCAATTTCAGTAATTGCAGCTTTAGTTCATGCTCTATACTGCAGTTAAAGATGGGGACAACAGTCCTTAGAGTATGTGACATTTATTGCTCTTCTGTCATGTTTTGTCATCCACTGATGACAGTAAAGCCCGATGGAAGGAAATGAACATTATTTGAACTGTTAACCCAAAGCAGGCAATAAAAGCCTCTATTCAGACCCATCAAAAGCAGTGCTTGAGTAAAGGACATCCAGTGTCACACGTGTCAGGAAGGACACGTGCCTCACACCACATGCATCATTTCTCCACAGAATAAAATCTATAAAAGCTTGCTAGTGAGCCTTTCACAGGACTTTTCCTTATATATATATATATATATATATATATATATATATATATATATATATATATATATATATAGATAGATAGATAGATAGATAGATAGATTATAACATGAGGACAATGTCAATGGTTAAGAGAGTGCTTTTGGTTGAAATCCAAACTTGGTCTCCAAAGGACTAAAAAACCAACAAAACTCACTTCCACATACCACCAGAAACCAAATCAAAGCCCCGTTCCAATGCATATGCGTACAAAACCCGTGTCAGCTGTTAGTCATTAACACTATTCTAAAAACAAGGAGCATAATAAGCTGCTTTCGTCCGCTTTTCTTTTCAGCACACAATGAAGCACTAACCGAGGAGCACGTCCAAGCAGGTGCTCTCAAGATGGGCCGGAAAATCCATAGACCGTCCTCTTAGCACCTATCCGTTTAACATTTCATTCTTCTGCAACAAAGTGTGCCAACTCATCAGGAACCTCCGGAAATGACATAATGCAATGACAAATAAATAACAAAACCTGCTGAGATATTTTTGCACAGTCTGTGGAGGGGGGAAAAATTCAAATTCTTGTGATATAGAAATACCTCATCATAGTTTGCCTCTCCTTGATGTTGCAAAATGCACTAAGCAACAAGCCAGGCTGCATATATAACGTGAGAAGACCAGAGAGGAAAATGGCTTGGCAGTGAATAGACATTGGATAGTGGATAGAAAATAACCACAATAATAGCGGAGGCAAAATGAAATAAAGGCTGACAGAAAATAACATTAGCTGCAACTATGAGGGGTTTCGGTTGGTTGTGTTGGGTGCAGCGATTTGGGGAAAGAGGAAAATGATCTCCCGTATATAGACAGGGCCTCCTAAAACAATTGTTGTTAGATTCTACATCAAGGCCCTTAAAGGAAAAATCCACTCTGAACGGCTTGCATATTTATCTTTAGGAGTAAGCATGATCTTCAGTGGAAGCCTAAATTGATTTTGTATAGAAATTCTGAGTTGCCTTTGTTAAACATCTTTCATTGACATGTTGCTCTATTTTCACTTTGGCTAACTACATAACCCACAATGCCATTCACCTACCGGCTAATAGTGGCACCAGTGGGATTTAGCCCAACTTTCATGATAATTTCACCATTGACGCCACTCATCATCTCGCAGATCACTAACTAGCCAAGTCTCTGCAGTACCTCAGGGCAGCTCCGTCATATACCTTCTGCAATGCATTCTGGAACTTTCTGATTACAATGTTTGCACCAATGTGACCACTACTTCTACGCTGGATTGAACGTCGCTGGAAAATGGTGAGTTAGAAAAGAAGCTCTTGCTCTTTTGTTTTATTATCAAACAGCAAAATTAAGTACTAGATTTAACATCTTTTTACTAAAGATGTAGGGCGAAAGATGTTAAAATGGTAGGCAAAGGTTCAAATCAGTGGTGAAGGGATGACTGAGACAGTACGCTTGGGTGATGTCCTGGGGTACAGGGTGAGGGAGGTGCAGTCTTCAGCATATTCACAGGAGCAGAAAAGAAGTCATTATCATGGACTGAGGAGATAACACCGCTTTACGCACCTTAAGCTCCATATTACATTCTCCAGCACCCAACACTGCTCTTTGGCAGAACAATTTTCTCTCGTCTAATTGGTCCGTGTTTCTCTCCCACTCTGTTGGGGTCTTGTTGCCAAGCTGAAAACACTATCTGTCTGTCACCACCTGCTCAATGTGTTAATGGAGCATGGCTGTGCTGATTACTAAAAGCTTGCCTGGCCCACTTCATTTGAATTCATTCATGACGACGCAGAGTGTTAAATTAAGAAAGGGCTGGTACATTGGCTTCTTATCTCTGTCAAGTTTGGCACGTTCCCAAAAAATGTTTTCAGGGACTAAAATTCCAATATATACTACTCCCCAACTTCACAACATGAAAGCATGGAACCTAAATTCAGCCAGGACAAATTCTGAAGTTCAGTATAGGCTTGGTTTTGCAGGCCAGACCTCTATTAAACATGGCCAAGAAACACAGTTTACATGCAACTAATTGTTTCAAACAAAATTCCAAAAAAGGTAAAAACCAGATACAGGACTTGTTGTCAATTCTTCTAAAATCTCACCATGTCATTGGTGTGGCCCAGTGTGCCAGTGCAAAAGTGCACATACACGAAAGTGTGGAGAGAAAACTGGATTGCATCCTTCAAGATTCTGAAGCCTGTGGTCAGAAAAGTGTATAGCTCCATGAACTATAGGTGGACATCTGCAGCCTAGCCACTCCAGTTTCAGTGCTTGGCAGTGGAGCATGTGGGACCTTGCAGCTCCAGAAGGTCGTTTGAAGCTTTGAGGTCGTTTGAAGCTTTGACAGAAGAGCCCTGAAGCAGGCGATTTGATTAGGGTTGACGTGACACATCCAGCTACCTTCCTTAGCCCCTCTCATGATGGCAGAGAGGTTGGTGTTTGTACCAGAGTTGAGGAAATGGGTCAGAGTTTGGCCTGACCAAGAACCCCAATTATTGGGGAACCAAAAGCAAACCTTCAACCTCAGATCTGATCAACTCTAGCATCTGAACAGAAATCAGCCAGAGCAAATTGGCTCGTCTTTTGAAAAGTCAGGGGAAGACAGCTGGGTTAACTTTGGCTAAGTAAAATTAGGCTGTTAGTCTAAAATCTAGTCTAAAGTATTTTACCTCAATAGTGAACTCCTACCTTCACATTTAGGGTCAATTAATCTTGAAACATATGCAACAAAAGAACATTCATAAATAATTACATCAAATTATTCCTCTTTGCAAATAGGTTTGGGCTGAAAAGACAGAATTTGAAAACAAGTCTACTGATTACCCTATGTCATGGGAAGGTTTCAAATGAGAATGCGGTTGTTGTTTTTTTATAGCACAGTATTAATATTTACAGCAAAGTAGTGCTATCACTACTTAAGCAATTAATTTGACATTTCCTCACGTTGTTACTGCAAGTTAGGCATATAAAGACACTAAGATTTAGCAATGACTGGAACGTGGTTCTCAATCCAAAACCAGACTCAATGTTGGTCGGCCAAGACTCGGGCTCTGACACAAAGTTGGAACGTCTCCTTCGTTTTTATGACTTTGCCTTGAGAAAACTTTTCAAGTGTGAGCAAACTTATCCAGATGTTCTGTTAAAAGGAATTCAGTCAATACCCTCAATCACAGCAGGAGGAACACAATCAAATCGTGAAACAGGGATGTTTGCTGCTTGTCAAAAAGCCCTGTGTCATTTCCATTGCTCATGTCGGAGACTTTTATTTTTCTGCAATTTATTCCTTCGATTACAGTGGTATCAGCTGCTGGGCCTTCAAGCTGGATGGTGTGTTAGGAACAAGAGGAATGTGTGAAATATGGTATGGATGGGATGGAAAGGGAAACTTCTGGATGCCTAGCAAACAAACACACACATACATGTTCCAGGAAGCTTTTAAATGACTATGGGTGCATATGTAGTGGCTTGGGTTCTTGCTGACTGAGAAATAAGAGCAGCTGCTCAGGGCTTTACATTCAAAACACTTGGTCTTGTGAGGCAGAGCTGGACACAAGTTCGTCAGTGGAGGGGGCATCATAGAAAGATTCACAAAGGGGGAAAAAAGAGAGTTGATGGAATTGATGGTTACTCATTTATACCTGTTGGTTTATTTGAATTTTAGATGTTGTTCCTGAAAGAACATCCTAAAATAACATGGGAGTACAGTGCATGGTTCTGGGAAACGTACAGCAGGAAAACTCTGGAGGGAGTAGAAAATCTCAAATCCCCAGCCAGGCTGTTCTACTATACGGGATGGCTGTAATTTCTGCAGACAATATATTTCAATGACAATAGACTTCACACCTTTAACTTTCTCAGGCTCTGAGTTGCATCCAAGTCTAGCACCTTCTTCCTGCTGAAAACAGTTGAAGTCTAGTGAAGATGAAAACAGGAAATGAAGCAAAGGTCTCTCTGAAGTATTGTAAAGGTCTAATGGACATTTTCCCCAAGAAACAGTCTTAACGCGTACCGTTTCACCCCAAGATTTACTGGAAACACCAACTCGAGCAAGTAAAGTAGTTCATCATGAGGGCCAATCCAATAAAGAGCATCATTATGAGGAAAATACTGACTCTTCTATTTCTGTGCTCCGATCTGATCCACTGATGTATTTCATCACATTAGCAGAGGACAAAACCCATGGCAACATTGTGAATTTGCTGACTCATACTCAGCAGCAGAAGCAGGATATAAGATTTCCAGACATACTGTACGTCTGCTAAGTAACATTACTGAAGGAGTGTTTTCACAATGAATAATTCCATGTGTACTACATACACCTCACTTCAGTACAAACTGATTGTTTTATTATAAAAGCTTGTTGTAGGGCTTATGGCCACAGAAGTTGCACTTGAGTGTAGGTCAAAACATAGATATAGATGTTTATAGATAAACATCTATATTTATTCGTATTTACTTGCCAATACTTGAGATGATAGAAAAGAGCAAGTGCATAATGTAGTGTCTTTATACTGAAAATAGTGCAAACTTTCTTCCCACAGGGTACAATAGTACCAGCATGTCAGTTGGAAAGGATATACTGTATATTGCCTGGGGTTATTCCCATTGGTCATTTTATAGAAGGTAAAATATGGCATAATCTTTCCAGATGCTTCCCTGATCTTTCCCAAGGATGAGACTAAAATCCCAGAGACACTCTCGTAATAATTACGTTTCTAGACGCAATCCGATTTCAATCCGAATAGGGCTTAAGAGAATCAGTATCAGGTATTGGCAGATATCCAAAGTTTGACCACTGGTATTGTACTAAAAATGGGGATCAGTGCATCCCTAGCTTTTCTTGAAGAACTCCCAGATTTCCTGAACACACTGAAACAATATATTATTGTTGACAATCTCATTTGAAAGTGCAAGTCAGATGAGAATGCATTACCTAGAAACCATCGCAAAGTAAATCTGAAGCTGTGGAACGCAGGCAGATGCCAAAGATGTTTCATGAACAAACAAGCAATCAGTATTTAACCTGAGTAACACCAAAGGAATCATTGTGATCTACATCAAAAAGCCAATCAAGTCCAGCAGTATTCCATCATGAGAATACTTGTCTATCCCAATAACAGTAAACGGTACATGACCGAGTCCAACGTTATCTGGCAAACTGATGTTGTCTGTCTGCATGTTCAACGTATGAGTAATGGCTGAGGAGGTAAGCCACTAGCTTAAGGAAAAGATCTCATCTAAAGTGGGAAGTTATAATTCAGGAAGATGCTTTATGTTTAGAACCTACTCATTTGGTTGTTTTAAAAATAAAATTTAATTAAATTAAAAAAAAAAAAACTTTTAAAAAACCAACGTCCTTTTTCAGTAAGGAATGTGGACTGCAGAAAGTCTAATAACCTGGATTATCATGGACTGTGCACTATACTATACAAGAACTGCACATTTCAATGCAAGACCTTTAGAATCTAAAGGGTGGGCAGAGTGTCTGGACCACATCCTAGAAGATGGGGCAAGGGCCAAAGCTTGGACCTTAAAGAAGCAATCGTTGTTGTAAACTGCTGGGGAATGCTGGTTAAATATTTAGTTTGTAAGAACAACCTGTAATAAATTAAAGTTCTTCGTCCAACGTCTGAGGGTCAGCTGCTGTGGACAAATGCAACTGGGGTTCTGAGGTCAGAGCTTGGCAGTCATGACCAATTCAGACATGTATTCAATGAATAATGTCTTTGCATCCACGTGCTGATCGATGGTTATCTGATTAAAAGGTTTTTATTTTACCGTGTATTGCAATAACAGATGGTCACACATTTGCGCAGTCATTCAGACATCCCCTGTACTGTTCAATGTGACACCTTCGCAAGGTACTGAAAAAATTCACAGGCGTAAAATTAGCCAAACCTGTCAGTCTTTGGCCGCTACATGGGCGAATGTGGCAACGCGGGCGAATAACACATTGTGTTGCCGACTTACTTATTCTGTCTTTGTCCATAAAATGCAGGACTCAGGCCAAGCAGCCAGGAATGCAAGACACCTGGGGACATTGTCTGCTATCTAAATAGAAATAACTTACAGCCATTGACATGGGGTTCTGCAGAGTGTTAAAGCTGAGCTCTTAAGTCCTTCTTAAATAAATAACACTGGAGGGTGAGCCTTTAGCCAAAAGGTGGTGGGAAGAAAATTCTCAAGCAAAATCAAAAATCCCATCAAGCCAGGTCATTCCTTGTTTGAGGTGCAACAAGGGAAAAGAGACAAGCATGAAAAACTAAAAAGCAAACAACAACAGAATGATGTAAGCTGTGTGTGATACTCTTGTACCTCCTATATATACTTGGCCTCGTTTGCACTAGAGCATAGTTTAACATGAATAATGGGGTAATGTAATGAAGTCTTTTGGTATTCCATTTGAGTCCATTACCTGCCTTGTTCTACATGGTTGCAAACAAAATACCATGACCTGTCACTTATGGTCTATAGATTAACAATGCTGGCCACATGCAGGCACTGTCCTATACATTCACACTCACTTAAAGTTCCAGAGCAAGAGAGAGAGGTGACAGGGCTTTAAAGGGGAAGGATACAGTTTGGTACATATGCTCTGCATTTACTCCTTACATTTCTGCTACCAATTAAGCCCACATTCGGCCTAAGCCTTTGTCTTTTAATAGCAATAATCCATTTAGACATTTCAGCTGAACATCAGTTGTGCTCTCTTTTTGATGGGAAAACCTTTTGGGACACTTATATGGGACTAAAAAAAAATTAAATCTTGCTTTAGGAATACTATTTCACATTTTCTATCACAAATTCAAAAATACAACAATGGTCAGGTTGCACCAGGACAGCTGTGAATGAGTCTATGAAGAACTACGAGTGCCGAACCCTTCCATTCTGTCAGATCCCTCAAGAGGAGGCATCACCAGGCAATTTCCTCCAGGCTTTGGGCACTGAGCAGAACTTTGAGGTCAAGGGTTCTCAGGCTGGGAGATGATGATAGAGCAGCCTGAACTCCACACAGAAAAAGTGAAGAAGATGCGAGAGTGTCGCTGTCAGTGGTCTGCTTCCATTCAGGTCACAATTTTAAACCAATGCTATGGATCACAGCTCACAGTGTTCAACCTTTATAGAAACTGATACAGACATTCTTGGTATGTGTGCTGTTCTTTATCTGAAACAGGTGATTCAGATGCCAAAACATACAAGTTGAATGTCTGAGTGAAAGAAATCTACAGTTTGATTGAGTGTAATTAGCTACCCGAACTATAATTAGCAATACAGGTTACCTCAATATAGCTCTCTTCAATCAAAACGCATCACAAAATATTTTTTCCATGAGACAGCTCCTTATCATACATTTCAAAGCGACACACATGACTAAAAATACAAACACGCACAAGATTCTACAATCTTTCTGCCAAAAGATTGCCATTTACCCGGTCTGACTGCAGCTTGGTTACATAAACTGACAAGGTGGACCTGAACCACCTCCAACCTTTATATTCCCCCAGGTCCAATGGAGTTCACCAAATCTGGCTCTATAACAGCATACCTTCCATTGCTCTCTGGGTCATGCTCTGAACCGAATACACAACACCAGTCCACCCTCAGGGTGGAACAAAAGGCACAGATCCACAGACGGCCCCACATCTGCTCTGAGACCAGTACACAACGCAAGTCAACTCTGACCGCAGTCTCTATTCATCCATGTCAGGCCTGAGACTAGGCAGGAGGACACCCAGGCAGCTTATTTACAGAGGACTGCTTCCGTAACCTCCACCTTCCTGCTTCCTAACACTGCAGAGACCTGGTCAGTGTCACTGCCTGCACTAAACACTGACCCTCTTTAGTCCCGGTCAAGGCATTTGCTGACCTCCTGTTCTCGCACGCCAGGATTGGCACGACTGTGGCCAGAACCATTTTACCTCTCAAGACAAATTATTTCCCTTCAAAACGGGGACAGCCCACCTACAGCAAGAATCCAAACCACTTAAACATCCAGCTGAGAAGCCATAAAACAAAAGTACACCAAAACTGCTTCCAATTATCTATGCCAATTACAGAAATACAGCATGACTTTAGAAACAGTGGAGGACTCACGCTTAAGTTTCTGTCCCAGATCTGGATGGTGCCATCCTGGCAGCCTGCGGCGATCAGCTTGCCATCTCGACTGTAGGTGCAGCAGGTGGGGGTGACTCTCTTGCCCTGCATTGATCGAGGCTTGAAAACGGACTTGTGCTTCTTTTCGTTGTTCAGGTCCCAGGTACGCACTGTCCTGATAAAAACAGAGCCCAGAGAGCAGTCACAAAACGTGGAAATAACTGCACTTGTTCAGTGGCATGTAGTAGACTTTAAAAACAGACATTTGAAAATGCTTGTTTGACCATTCAAAAATTCAGCAGCTGTATGCATGTATCTACTACTGGGTGGATGCTATTAGTGTTGGATAAAACTCAGCTACTGTGGGCGCTTTGTCCAGTTCTCAGCCCATATTGCTGAAATATTCCATCAACAAAGAGGAGTCATAAAAGAAGAGAGAGGAGTAAGACAACGCAGGGGTACGGTAGATCAGCGTTACAGGCATATTCGGAGGTTCCATGAAATTCCAATTTTCTTCTCTACAGCTGCTGAACACATTACAGATGTTAGGGGAGGACAGGAGAGGGGAAAAAAGGCAAGAAATAAAAACACAACAGCCACATGCATATCTTTACCATTGGGGAATTTAAGAAAAAAAAAACTGAAATGAAATGTAATGCAATAACCAGATAGTAAAGGTTGATTTTTTTTGTGCAGGATGTTGACACACCTGATGTGCCTGGCTTATGCAGTTGCCAAAACACAAAGAAGCAAAAAAGGGAAAAAAAAAGAAAAAAAAATCAGTGCTCAAAAGGGAAGGGTAGTGCCAGTTGGGTTCTATTTAGGTCAGACCACTGGAGAGTTTGCATGATGGACAGGGTACACCATGCAGATGGAAGGAGCGAACTCTCAGTAGAATGGGTCATTGCTGTCTTTCAGGAGTCAAAGCGGTACAGGCTGTTACAGCTATCGGCCAACATCTTTTTACCTTAGTTACAAAGGCAAACACAACACTTCATGAGGTCATGGTCTGCTAACAGAAGTGAAGACCTTATAATGCTTCCTTTTTTCTTTCCTTTTTTTGCTCAAAAAGACAACCTCAACACTGACTTCAAACCACTCAGACTGGGATCTTATGCAGGAAAGAGAAGACACATCAGAGGGAAAAGGGTTGATGGCAAGAGGTCATGGTGAGTCAACCCGTTCAAAGATGAGGCACACCAAGCAGACAGGACCAGCGGGCTAAGCGTGTCCAAGTACTTCTCCATCCCACCGTCTGCTTTAACTAGCAATGACCCCCTGATGTCAGAGGGTCATGAATGCACTGTAAACACAACGATAGCCACGATAGAGGCCAGGACCGGATTCCAGCACACCTACATAGTCATCATGTTTAAACAAAGGAAACAAATGTTAAAAAAAACGTGACAGCAGTGTCAGAAACATAAACAAGTATTTCTCACTATAATAACAAATAACATTTTTCCTAAGCTAACTAGATAAGACACTGAAAAACACCTTTTTCCTTGTGATAATCATAAGCCCTGTAATACAATCAGCAATAAGCATGTGATATAAAATAAGGACCTATCCTTTCCGTTTTGAGTTAATGCTGATGTGTTTTTCTAATTAGCTGTCGTGTTTCTAAATTTGCAATTATGTTTTTTGGTTTGTTAAGGTGTTTTGCACTTACAGGCCACCACAGACATCCGTGTTTGGTCCCCTAATTAAAAGCTCCATACCCTTAGTATATCAACAGAACTGTAAAAACAGGAGTGGTAATGGCGGACTGTAACTGTGACCGATGACTCCACCTGTCTCATTTGAGCTGCCTTTGCACTGTTTACATAGGATCCTCCTACACACAGCACCCTTCCTAGCCAGTAACACAACCTTTCCTAGAGCACAAAAGGAACAACCGAAAAGAGTTCAATGGTGTCCTGGTTTTCTTGAAAACATATAAAAGCTTAAGAAGACCAGCTTTAACTTGAGAGGACAAGTGATATAGTGGCCTCAGGGTCCTGGTCAGTTCTCTCAGTGCTCAGCAGGTTGTGTACACTAAACCGCAAATGAGGTACTCTTATAATTGTTTATATTATAAACTTTCTTTCTTTTTTAATGTGTTAATTCTACCCACACTGAGGAGGGAATGTGATAAAAGACGATAGCAATACAATCCCAGTCATGCGTGGGCAGTTTACGACCCAACACAGCCTTTCACACATAAACTCAGAGCTATAAGCCGGGCAAAGACCCCCCTTCACCTTTCTCCACCTCAACAGATGCTATCTTGCAAAAGGCAGGCATTTATGCCTTGGATACACAAGTGGTTGGAAAAATTCCCCAGATGGATGGATAAGGATTTCGGTATAAAATAGTGGCTGATCAAAGCAGAAGGATGGGCTGAATGGAGAGGAGTGTTGGGGCCCTGGAAGGTTGACTATGTGTTGTCACCCTGCTGATTATGAAGAGAAGCTGGCTGTGTTGCATTCTGTAAATCGAGGGAGATAAGAAAGGGGGGGGGGGGGTGTCAGGCGAACAAATAACGTTTGGTGGACAGTAGGGATTCCCACAAGAAAGCCCTTAATCAGAGGACAGACTGTTAACAAGGTTTACAGCAAGAGCTTGTTGAGGACTTGAATTAAAGCACACACCATCAATCCTCTTTTTGGTGGTGTTTCCGAAGTGGTGACTACTAACTCCCAATCAGGTGCTGAAGAACTGGATGTCCCCATTAGAATATCTGTCAGGTGTGGGAGTGGGGTTCTCAAGAAGTATAGCATCAGCCATAAAAACTGAAAAGTCTGAATGGTATGCACGTTATTTGACAAAGGCATGGAACACTTCATCTGTAAAGGGGAGTACAGTTTCAGACTCACTGGACTGTAGACGATCCTGACATGTCTCCCACCTGGTGCCCCAACTTGTTTCTGGAAAGTCGAGTTCACACTAGTGAAAGGTCCAAATTAGGCCATGGTAAGCTGCACAAGCATAGAGTTACGTATAGAAAAATGGGTTACATATTGTGGTGACAACTCTGGTATGCAAAAAATGAACAGATATGAAGTTGTCCCAGAGTGTCGAAGAGGGTTATCTTACAATAAATGAGAGTAAAATGAGACTAAAGAGGCAGGCCACTCACTTAAAGGCGAACTACATCTCAACAGCCTATTATGTTAGGCATGGTGGAAAGAGACATTTACCTGCAATGTGAAAGGTTTACGTAATGTGTTTTCAATGGAATTTAAGCTGAATCCTGTTTTTTTTACCCTCTCTATGCCAGTTTAGACATTCTGATTCAACATTCTGAAACACCAAATGGGAAGAAAATTTTTCAATATAGTGGAATGCCAGCAGGAACACGTGGCGCACCCCCACGGCTCGGACAGAACTTAGTCCTGGGCCAGATCCCAACACTAACACCCAAGACGATATTCAGGGAATCTGAACCAATTTTTCTACAGCAGAAGATTCTTGAGCTGGTGCTACAGATGTGAACTTTAGAGAAGAAATCCGAGAACTGTCTTCCAGAAATCATTCCACAAAAATCAGATTTTACAGCTTGCCTGGAGCATACTGTGGGTGATAAAAGCTGCCTCGTGAAAGAAAATGGCTGAATAAACCCTACTGGAGTCTAAACTTTCGGAGCTGCACTTATATTTATTTACATTTATTGCATTTGGCCGACACCTTTATCCAAAGCGACTTACAGAAGTACTTTGAAGTCTCTATCAATAAATACATCCTGATACTGGTTCACTAGGTCATGGGACTAAGAATACCATCAGTTTAAAAACTCTGTTGGGGAGGTAATATAGTGAGAAAAGTGCACAGACAGCACAATTTTTCAATTAAATTTCAATTAAAGTCCTAATTTAAAGTCCCCGTGAAGTGCCTTGAAATGTGGATGTGTTCAGTGAGTTGATGTAATTTCCACTGAAACAGGAAGTCAGGGCGGGATATATCGAGTGGCTCCTCCTCCTTTTTAAATAGCCAATAGCGTTTAGCTTACCTCATGGAGAGGGCTAAGCCGTACTTGACAGTTAGTACCATGGATTTTTATAATGCTGGGGGCGAGACACTTCAGATTCTAGAGAGCATTTGATTAGACAGAAAATCCGATGAGAAGCTGTAGTGCAGAATGATGTCATCAAAATCGTTGATCCGTATTGGTGGTAGAGAGAGACCGTAAATTTGGAATGCATATATCTTTTAAATTCATATTTCGTCATTGTTTTGGAGCACACTAGCTTATAGACAACCTTAAAGCTAACATATTCATACTAAAAGCCACAACAATTCAGTTTTGATTTCATGGGGACTTCAAGTATTTTAGGAAGAGGTAGGTCTTTAGACGTCGTTTGCAGACTGCCAGTGACTCGGCTGTTCGGACATCTAGGGGAAGTTCATTCCGCCACCTAGGTGCCAGAACAAGAGTCTTGATGCATGCACGCCAAATGTCCTAATGAGAAGGACATGTCCTAATACTAGGGTTGTTTCTCTAGAAACCAAACAAAACATTGAAAATAAAATTCTCACAAACATGTTCATGACGTTGATCAATCAGGTTCGAGTACATTTCATTTCATGAGAGTAGAATTTCATATTTTTGCGTTTTGAAGAAAAGTAAGAACGTGTAACATCAAAGAGCATTCCTCTCCATGGTTTTAAGATATAGCACAAATAATATCGAATGTCATAGCTGAACATTTCTACAGCCAGTATTCTTTAGGTATGGAAATCCCCATCCATAAAACAATTCAATTAAATTGAATGTTAGCGAAGGACACATAGCATAGTTCTTCACCACAAAACTCAGCAGTAAATTCAATTAACTTTTAACAGGATGTGACTAGGCACTTGGTGTCTTGAGGGTCTAGCTAGCCCTCTTCCAAGCTGAATGGGACTGGCCTGGAAAAACTGCTACATGGCTTTAACCATGTGTGTTGTACAGCTGTGTGGACTTCAAGGCAGGGAAGAGTTGTGGTGAAGTACCCGTGGTCAGGGAATAAGACCGCCTATGTGTCACTTATCAATAGGTACACATCAGCATACCTCTTATCTTTGACCCACAGCCAATTGGACTAAACAGACATGCTTCACTGAGCTGAGTGGTGTATACAGCCTCTGATGCTCCCGTCCCATGATTAACACCAAGCATTGTTGTTATATTCTCTCTGTGATGCTCATAGTCTGGATGAGTGAGAGTGAGAGTGATGGCAGGCGCAAGAAATACAAGGGTAAACGAGTTGATCACAGAACTCCCCCAGAAAAGAGTCCAACCCCTGTGGTGTTAAACCGACGCTCAGCCAGGAACAGTGAACATCTGCAGCTGCTTTGGCTTGAAACTTCTCACCATTTTCCCACCGCTTCAACAGCCAGCAACACCAGTCGAAACGTGCCACAGGACGCTGCAAACATTTGCCGACGTTATTGGCTGGTGGACGTTTTCAATAATGACGACGTTTCTTCACTGCGGCCTGTCAGGGCCATTTCAATAACCACAAGATATGGTGTTTGGAGTTATGGAGTGTGATGTATTTATATTTATGGGGTGTGATATTTCTATTTATATTATAGTATTACATTAGCATAATAATACCAGTCTGCTGGTTGTTGGTCAGTCTCTGAGGTTGTTTTTCATGCTTCATGTCCAAGCAGAACACAGTACTGACATTTCCACATTCTAGGATGACACGTGTAGGGTGGAGAGGGCCAAATCCGCGTGTGACCTTTTCAATGAGTCTGATGGAGGACTTTGCCTCACACCTCCAGGATTTGGGGGTTTGAATCCCGGTGTGTGTGTGTGTAGTTTGCATGTTCTCCCCATGCTTCTGAGGTTTCCTTCAGGTACTCTGGTTTCCTCTCCACAGTCCAAAGACATGCGTTTAGGCTGATTGGCATTTCCAAATCGTCCGTGGTGTGTGAATGTGTGTGCGATTGGTTGGCACCCCGTCCAGGGTGTCCCCCACCTTGTGCCCCGAGTTCCCTGGGATAGGCTCCAGGCTCCCCACGACCCTGTGTAGGATAATCGCTATGGAAAATGGATGGATGGTACCAAAATAGGCAATACGAATCCTGAATTGCACCCACTCAGCGGTAGAGTGGGCTAAAAGCGACAGGAAGTGACATCTCAAGACACCTAAGGTGGATTCCTTACCTGGAAGGACTGGGGTTGTTATTATATTATAGAATGATAACAGCCATGATGGCTGGATTAGTACATAGTAATTAGGAGGTTGCATGGCAAAATTCAGTAACCACAAAACCCTGGAGGGAGGCTTGGAGATCCTGAAGATTATCTGGGATTATATCCACTAAAACCACAAGAGCAAATGGTCTTTTGAAAGGATACTACACTGTGCCTAGAACATGTTCAGCTAGGGCTCGAACTCAGCTTTGGAAGGGGAAAATCTGTAAAAGCCATGAAATTTTTAACTACACTTGAGGTCTGACTAACACGTGAGTCAAACTCTAAGTCACCGAGACCGCCGCAGCAGGCACGGCTGACCTTCACCTCCTTAACCAGCTACACGTATAGGAATTCTATATCGAGCTGGAGGGCTCCCTATCCTCAAGGGGCCGGTCTCCGCGCTCAGATTTCTGCTCATCTTTAAGGATTACTCACCCGTCGTTGGAGCAGGTGAGGAACTCCTCTTTGATCTTGGGGTGCCAGCAACCGCTGTTCAGCATGGCCGTGTGGCCCTGTGGGGGAACACAAGACAATCAGGTCATTATCGGCCATCACCGTGCCTCAGGGATTGAGAACGAGGGGTATATTATGAAGGTGTGTAGCAAAGCAACAACCTTTTCTTGAGTCATCTGAAAATATGGAAAGAGAAATGACTAGCCAGTTTAACCAAACAATCATTACATAGGAAAAAGGACTATGGCTTGACCATATTCATGTCCAATGCCCTCTTCGGAAAATTTACCCGAATCCCAGCCGCCTTCAAATGGTTCAAGCTGTGTGATCACTCCGTATCATCTTCAAGCAATTTCCTGTGCAGTGAAATTAGTCATAAAAAGCAAGCTCCTTGTGCAGTTCCTCATATACAAACACAAAACACCCGGAACCTGAAATCACACAGTGCGGAGGTTTTGCTCTAACTCTAGAAGCCTGAAGCTGCCGTTAACCTACACATACATACCCATAACCTCACCACCGACCTGGCCTGTTACAGAGAAGCAGATCAAACGAGCAAGCGCTAGTTCTCCTTACTGTTCCGAGCACTGCACGCTAATCATGTCGTTAATGATATGAGAAAGCTAATTTCTCCCATACGGAGAGAGAACAGCAAGATAAACAAAAGCGGTCAAAGCAGCACAGCTTCGTTGGGATAGGAGGAAGTGTTCTTGCTATGCACATTTGATCCACTCTATCAACAGTGCAGGAGAGCAAATTGGCAGTGGACTAAATAGAAGCAGACAGATGCTGGGATCTATATCTATATATCTATATATATATATGTATATATACACACACACACCCACACACACACGTATACACACAGAGCAAAACATGCCTGGCACCCCACAAGGAGAAATAGCTAAATTACAAACAGAAGCAGGAAGAAGTGTCATTCTAGATTTTAGGAAATCTGTGTGTGTGTGTGTGTGTGTGTGTGTGTGGTTGACCTTCACTGGGCCACCGCTCACACATGAAACTGCTTGCAAATTGGAGGCCAATGGAGCAGCACAGTAATTCTACAACTGGACGGTTATAAAGAGGCACGTCGATTTACCCGTTTGTGTACATGTTTGTGAGAGGAACAAGAAAACGAGAGCTGACCAGGTGCATGATTTAGTGACCCTTCAACTCACTGATGCAGGAATTTCAACCGTACTTCACTGAGACTTCAACAAACAGTCTGCAGATGTAGCAAACAAACGGCAGGACGCACCCATAAACTATCCAGGTCACTGCCCAGAGAAAAATCGCTAAAAAGAACCTCTTTGAAATCCGCACAAAAAAAGGACAAACTATGCAGATCATCTGCAAATACACACAAACAGCTTCTTCTTTTTTTTTTTTTTTAAATCTGGCTTAAAATAAATCAGCAGCAATTTCTCGGAAAACCAAAAATCATTCTGGCATTTAAAGTGGCCCAAAAACTCTGTTTTATGTTTAAGGGACGCTAAGTGTGTGCGACTTAAATATAAAAAAAAAAAAAAAAAAGGACTGTTAAAAAAAATAATAAAAAAATAAAAAACACAAATCTTAGGCACATCTAAAGAAAATCACAAGCAAATACGCTTTAAAAAATTTATGAAAACATTATATATTAAATAAATTAATATAAATAGCAGCAAAAAAAACAAAATCAAATGGATATTTGCTGCTATCATCTTCAATGTTTAATGAAACTTTTATGTGAGAAAGTGGTCCAATAACCTCCTTCGTTATTAAATTTTTAACATTTTTCTTAAATGATTGTGGGATAATATTATGCAACTATGCAATCTTAATAATAATAAGAAGAAGAAGAACAATTATTATTATTATTATTAGTATTATTGATATTAGTAGTAGTAGCAGCAATAATAGTAATAGTAGTACTTGTAGTAATAGTACTAGTTATTAATTTATTTATTTACTTACTTATAACAGACAACTACAAGAACCATAAAAGAAGACACTTCCCTTCATGTAGTGTGATCCAAAAAAGGGAGGTTATATAATAATAATAATAATAATAATAATAATAATAATAATAATAATATTTTTGTTTATTGGTTATACTGTACATCTCTAAAGGATAAAACAAAAGAGCAAAAATGAAGGTCTACAATGCAGGCCTATTATAGACGTCTATAGTCATTTAAAGGACAGAAAGGAACTATACCTTGGTATTGGCCATGTCCACAATATATTGGTCCCCTTTGGCGCACTCTAGGACTTGGAAGCCGTCCCGATCCAGAACTTTGGCTTGGGCGTTTCCTGCCACCACCAGGATCACATCACCGGTTATGCTATACTGCAAGGATCTGATTTGGTGACTGAAAGAAAGGAAAGAACACAAAAATGATATCAAACATGTTTACATTGGTTATATTCATCAGACCATGCTTGGCTTATATGGGTTATAGGTCAGCTGATCTAAGCGACAGATGCGCGGCGAGACATTCTGACAATCATGACTAGGTTCTGAACAGCGAGGGGCCACACTCTCCGTGTACAGGAAACTCTGAGAGATTTCATCTGTCCGACTCCACGGTCAAAGACATCTGCCAGTTGTGCAAGACTTCCGGCCTCGCAGCACGTTACATAACTTCTAATCGTGAAAAGATGCCGGTGAAAAATGCCAACAGAACACAATATTACTTATGGTAGCCATGGTGATCTGAAATACAATACCAGCTGAATATAAGATGCTTTTTGGTTTTCATTTGCGCAGACAATTTAGGGTGGCTTTGGAGTAAAGGGGGAAAGGAGGGAAAAAAAAAAAAAAGTCTTAATATCATGAAGAGAAAAAAATAACAAGTCCAGTGTTTTCAAAGTCCGACTGTACCCCACGGGGCATGATGATAAAACAATCCTAGTACATGCACTTTTATTTTGTGCAGACCTTCTCTGGATTTAGTCAACGTAAACAAATTCGGCGGGACCGTTTTTGAAAGCTGAAATGCATTAGACATAGCCACTACGACATGCAATGGAATTAGCTTGGAGGATATGTCAAGGCCTGACTGAGACTCGTGTACAGGAGCGTTACTCAACAGTCGTTCACAGCCTTTATAGTCTCCACATGGGCGATATTTTTTTTGGCTGCAAAGCCAGGAGATTATTAGATGGGGAACAGCCATGTGAGCTGATGAGCTGCTTAATGTGCCGTAGTACTGCTCTCTTCGTGCACAGGAAAGCCCGCTCCAGCTCAGCCAATTGGGTTTTCAATATCTGGGGACTCCTGATTTTCTAAAGACACCCACTATTTAGGAGGCTGAGACACATCAACAAGCAAGCAAGCAAGCCCTGCCCTGCCCCACCCCGTTGCATCTGGTACCAGTTAGTCCAGGCTGAACCATTCCTGAGGTCGAAAACGCAACACTGAATAACACCCAGTGGGTCAGGCGAAGCTGGAATTTAGGGAGGAATACCAGCCCTTATGTCCAAAACCAATTTCCCCATTGGGATATATTATCTTATATAAACATTATACACAATTGTTGTAAACTAGAGCTACACATTTAATCATGGTTTGGTTCTCGCAGTAAACTTTGTGTCAGTGTCAATTGTTAAAAGCAGAAGTTAACTTACAGGCTAATGTCAGACAGGTGTTTACTGACTGTGGTGCTTTCAATTGCAATTACTTGTCTCCTTGCATACTTACTTGTATTCTTTACTTGCCTGCTTTCTTACTAGCCTATTTACTTACTTGATGGCTTACTTGCCCACTTATGTGCTTGCCTATTTGCTTTCCTACCTGCATACTTCCTTGGCTTTTTACATACTTGCCTCTTTGCCTATTTACAAACTTACTTGGCCACTTACTTCCTTGCCTATTTACACACTTTTTTGCCTCATTTGCCTACTTTCATACTTTTTTTTAAATTGTATGTGCTTACTTAAATACTTGTCTACTCACATACTTGCTTGCCTACTTTCTTGCTTTCTTCCTAACCTGCATACCTTCCTGCTTTCTTACATACTTACCTATTGACTTGCCTACTTAACTGCTTGTTTGCCTCCTTACTTGAATACTTTTTTGCCTATTTTCTTAATCGCGGGCTTCCCTGCCCATATACATATCTGTGTACTTACATGCTTTATTCTGCATTTAACAGGCTGACTCTCTCACCATTAAAGCAGACGTGTTATTTTAATACAGGGGTTTATCCACCTGATAAGGCTAGAAATGTACAATGTGAAATCCTGTTTTCTGTGATAAATATATAACAATGTTTATTATATTTGAACCATAATCTCACAGTCATCATTCTCACCATTCACAAGGCTGAAGGGACCTGAAGGCCTGCAGCGCTGCATCCATCCCGGCAAAGTCCCAGAACTTGACGTCGAAGTCGTAGCCACCGGTGACCAGCCGAGCTCCAGAGGTGTCGAGACCCAGCGCTGAGACCTGCAGCACAACACCAAGAGGAAGAACTGTGAAGATTTTATTCATCTGTAGTGAACAAACTGATCCACTGGGATGTTATTAACAAAAAAAGAGGGGGGGGGGGGGGGGGGGGGGAATAATCAAAAAAAAAATTTAAAAAAAAAAAAAAAAAACAGAGAAAGGAGGGGAAATTATTATTCACATCAATAAATGAGAAAATCTACAAAATCTCACATTTAAAGACCACAGGGTTGACGAGGCTCCGGCCCACAAACAAACCTGCTCTATAAAAAGCCCTGGTATTTTTCTACCGCTTTAACCAGGATTAATTTAGACTTGCTAAGACTGTGTGGCTCAGATGCTCGGCTAGGTCTGACCGAGGAGCTTTTACAACTCGAAGGAAGCGATTAGGCGAGAAAAACCACAGCGGCCGAGTGTTCATAACTGGATCGCGTTACATAGTCCACCTTTATTACATTTGCAGGCTTTACAAACTAAAAGGCAGAGTGGAGAGAAAAGGTCAGTAGTGTTAAAGGAGGGGGGGAAAAAAAGGAAGAACGAGAAAACTTACTGTCTTTGTACCATGCTGAAGCGTGATTTCATGAGTGTCTGGAATCTTCTTTACTGGGTCCTGTAGCAAAGAGCGAGAGACAAAAGAAGAGAGAGAGAGAGAGAGAGAGAGAGAGAGAGAGAGAGAGAGAGAGATAAAAGAGCTTTATACGATAAGGTCCAAAAGTCAACTATCAGGAAGTGATGAAATAAAAATCGCTTTCTGTATTGCAAGGTTTTTTTTTTTTGAAAAATATATTTTTATTAGGTTTATTATGACTTCCTTCTGAGAAATTATTCCTGACCTAACATCTGTAGTTAGTTGTCCTGCACCTGTGATTGTTTTTAACGGAGCAGACCTCGGGTCAGGACTGGTGCTACTTAACTCACTGACCGATAAAGGTCACTGCACCCGTAACATTTCACTGAGCTCTGTCTTTTTTGGAAGACAGCATGGGGTGACAGACTGCGGGACAGTTTGGACCGTCACACGAAACACCGAACAAGCAGCAGGGGCGGGAGGTGCACCGACCAGGAAGTGGTTCTGTCACCAGCCGAGCGCGGCGCTGGGAAACACACGTGTCTCCACACTCTGTCAGCTCTGGTGTTAAGTCAAAACACGCACTCAGAGTGCCACAAGGCATTACACGGGAGTGTATAGTAGTACACACTCACGTGATGATGACTAAACATGTCATTATAGGGAAGACACTTTCAGGAACCTTTGTTCCAGTGATCCTGTCCTGTCGAGCTTGTTATTACAGGATACTTATTATTATTATTATTATTATTATTATTGCTGCACTTATGCTATTACTGCTGCGTATAAATCATAAATCATACAAGCAGAACTTGTGAAATCAGAGAAGCTCGAAAACTGGCATGATGGGAATGTGCTGCCCCCTAGTGCAAACATCAGGTTGTTGCAAACAATTAAACCTCAAACACTTTAATAGATCACAAAAAGTAAATGTACTCATGCCACAGTGCTCTGATTGCTCAGAAGGTGTTCGGCTTATTATTGTTATATATTGTTAGGAGTAAAACACTTCAGGATGTGCTTTCATAGAAAACTAATCAACTTCGGAGTGTCACGTCACCACATCGTCGATTTTTCCTAAATATTTTGCATATTTCCAGGGGTCCACGATATCGTTAATATTTTTTTCTATGATGTAAAAGTTTTAATGGCTCAAGTAAGCAAATATAATGCTATACATTTGTCTAACGTGCCTAATATTTGTACAGTTGGTATGGCATTATGTTAATAAAATAAAACTTTTGATGACATATTGTGAAGAGAGCGACTTCTAAAGGTTCTACAGCTTTCAAAGACTGAAAACCAACACGTACATCATCATCCTCCTCCATGGTGTCGTCGTCGTCGTCATCGTCGTCGTCGTCGTCGTCGTCAGCTGTGGTGCGGCTGAAGCCTGGTGGAAGCGGAGGTCCAATCGTCTCGTCATCATCGCCATCGTCATCAGCCTGTGCAGACAGGGCGGCTGGAGGAGGAAGAGGGGGACCGATGAGCTCGGAGTCACTGCTGTCCCTGCTGTCGTCGCTCTCCTTCTGCCTGCTTAGGACAAAAGATCGCCGTATGAACGCTCACAGTCGTGTGGATGACGGAAGGAACGAGGCAGTGCAAAAAGGTAGGACTTTTACAAAGTAGCTTGCACATCCCAGAACAGATTTAGAGTCACCTAGAAGTGGAAGCAGATGGTCTTTGTTTTTGGCTGGAGGCAGACGTCCTGGAGGAGGCAGCACTGGGACCGGAGCTCTGAGACTCCTGCTGCTGACGGTCTTCTGCTCAAACACACACACACAACAGCCGGCTATACTACTCAAATCTATCTACCCATTTCTTTAACCAGGTCACATCTACAGTCGAGGTCATACGTTTACATACGCCGTGCAGAATCTGCAAAACGTGGGGGGTGTAAACTTTTGAACAGGATGATCGGTGTAAATTGTTATTATTTTGTTTAAAGATCTAATTCGTTTCATTTAGTGCTGCCCTTCAGAAGCTACGTAAGATATTTACATGTTTCCCAGAAGACAGGAAAATAACAAATTACATCGATCATCCTGTTCAAAAGTTTACACCCCCCTGGCTCTTAACGTAAACTCATGACCGCAACTGTAAGTGGCTTATCTGTCCAATACAACCAGACACAAAAAGTGTCAGACCCCTAACCTATTTAGCCAAGTATTCAGTACATTTAATACATGTCCGTTATATTTAGTTATGTAATATTAAGTTACATTAGCAGCACTACTTTGCAGTGACGTTTGTTTTATTGTATTGCACTGTATGTTGTATAATTCACAGTCTATTGTATGTTCTACTGTCTAGATTTATTTGGGTTTATTGACTTTTGCACCGTCTGTCACTGGGAACTATATTTCATCCCTGAAATATTACATCTGCCTGTGAGGGCAATAAAGCCTACTACATGTGACTTGACTCCAAAACCAACCTAAAACCCGCTGACTCCTTTCAATGGCCGTCCTCCGAGTCTGCTCAAAAATAGCCTCCAAGTCGAACGTCCGAGCTTTTCTACCTGTTAACACGTGATAAGACACGTTTTACATTTCGAATAGGAAAGGAAATCATTTACAAGAGCTAGAATTCAGGAATAAGTGTATTTACCAAAGCCTGAGAAGCCCATTACTGAGGACACGTCCTCTGCATCACCTTTCTTTTCTGAAAACAGAAAGAAAAAAAAAATGCACAAAATTTAAAAAAAAAATTTTTAATGTATTTGGTTTTTTTTGTTTTTAAACCCATAAATTCCTCTCTATTGGACATAGTGTAGTGGGGAACATTATTTCCATATATGGAGCCATTTGAGATTTGAGTCACATACAGTATTTGTCTGTTTTGTCCAACAGACAGACAGACAGACAGACAGATAGATAGATAGATAGATAGATAGATAGATAGATAGATAGACAGACAGACAGACAGATAGATAGACAAACAACGTTAATCTTTATCTTAACAAACAGTGTAAAAATATAACATTCAAATGAGTTACTGTTGCTAGCTGGCTTGTAAACTAATAACCGAGCTGACCAATTTATTGTGTATTTCCGGTCCGAATAATAATGTTTCTGTACAACGTCTATAAATAAGAAGAAAAAAAATAACGTGCAAAGAATTTACAACAGAATATAATAATGGAAATATAGACTAACAGCATACCATCACTATCTCTCTGTGCCGCCATTTTTCTCGCGTATCAACATTAAAAACCACTTCCGGGTCACATCCGTGCAAGCGGTCAAAATAAAAGCCGGTAACCTGTGTGCCAGATAACGGCTTTGACAAACTCTAGGAAGACTATAGGTGTTAAATTAACGCTTCCCTTTATCTCCTCAGGTATAGCCCGGTTTAAGTCAGGAGCATCCTCAATAAAAGTGGATGGAAACTAAACTTAAATCATTTTTAAGTTTCCAAGGCGTCACAAATCCTCATTTATCACTTAACAAAACAACAACAACATCCTTATTACTTGAGTAAACTGATAAAAACAGATCAATAGTTATTTTCTTAGCAATAACTTGCCTGATATAGCATTAGTGGTGGTTGTTCATACAGTAAACTGTTTCCTTTCTACCAGTTTGACCAGCTCAGCCTGGTGTCCATTCATACTAAGATGGGTGTTTTAGCAGGGGTTAAAGGTGGCATCAGTGATTTTGAAGTTTTCTTAGAATCCTTAGAAAAATCTGTCAATAAACCATCTGTCTGAGAGGAAAAGCTCAAATGTGGTGCCTCATTTGTGTTTGCTTGTAAACTGGAGAAAACACAAATGAACATCCAACCAATCAGGACGTGTCGGTCTTGTCATGTTGTCTGTTCTCCTCTTTCAAGGCTATAAATAGCTGCTAACCGGCCAATTCCTAATTATTTTTTTTAGTGAAAGAGTAATCCATGCCACAAAGTTCGACGAATCAGCTTCAGATCACTGACTGTACCTTTCAGTAGTAACAAAAGTTGTGAGAAGACAGCCCAAGTATTCATTCATCTTTGTTCTGTTCAGGGTCGACGTGGATCTGGAGCTTATCCCAGGAACACTGGGTGGATAGTGAGGGATACACCCTGGATGGGACACGAGTCCATTGTTGCGCACCGTGCAACACACACTCATACAGTCACACACTCACCTATTATTATGTTTTTGGGAGGTGAGGGGAGGAAACCCATGTGGACATGGAGAGAAAATGGGAAACTCCACACAGACAGTAAGCCACACAGACCACCGTGCCTCACCATCCCAAGTATTATTACTTTAAAGTTATACTGATGTTGAGGAATAATGACAGCATGAAGTAGTGCGAAAATAGACTTTTATTAAATATACTCAATGCAAAGCATATCCAACAATTTACAATTTTTATACCGCATCAGATCATTTCGCATCTTTTCTGTTGGACTTCATTTTTATTTATGTACCATATTGTTTTTAAAACCCATATAATGCTGAATGTAGAGGGAATAAAATATAAATAAAAATATGTTCCATATAAAAAGTGCATCAGTCTATTTCACTTTCACATGTACCTTAGAATTTTATCATCAAAATATCCAGCATTTGATAAAAGTGCCTGACAAATTATTAAAATGCTACTAGAAGTGTCCTTACCCTGTGCACACGGTCCCTCATATATCCATATATACAAGCAAAGACAACACACAACGATCAGTTCTAATAGGTGCACGTAGTAGCTGTAAACTCCTCAAAGCACATACGTTTACGCTTTTCGACTTTTTAAGCTTTTTTTTTTTAGCTTTAATCTCATCGGGTCAGACGTCTCCTTCTTCGGCCGCGATCCTCTCAATGGCCGCCCAGTCCATCTTACTCAAAATGCTGCCGGTGCTTTCGGAAAGGGCGTCCAGCCAGTCGTCATCGTCATCCGCCAAGGCCTGGATAGTCGAGAACAACAAACGGCAAGAATATGTAGAGAAACACGTTGAAAGTCATGAGCATTTAACACTTATGAAATAAGAGCAAGGATCTACATGGTGGAATCTGTCAATTTAAACGAGCGACCATGACGAAAAATCTGCCGCCGATACCGATAGCAATTGTAAGGAGCTAAAATTTCACGTATCAAATAATTTGGGGTATAATTAGGCAAATAATTCCTTCATCTACAGTACTGCTGTGTTAATTTGGAGGGTTTGACTCTTCATCTTACATGACACTGTGGAAATAATTCATTGCTTCACACCTGCTCCTTGGCTCTGCTGTCCAGCCCAAGAATTCTGCGGATCTCCAGAGGAACGCTCCACGGACTCACCACGTCCCTTTCCTCTTTGTCCTCTACCTGTGACGCCTCTCGCTGTCTTACAGTCTTCTGCTCCATTGGGGATTTATTTAACGCAGTTCTGGGGCCTAGGGTTTGCAGGGAAAGAAAAAAAAAAGAAATGATGAATATTACAGTAGCACTAATAGTAGTTTAGTCAATATAAATATGAATAGTCAATGTATATGAATAAGAGCTTACGCTGGATGGTTGTCTTCACCCTCGGTCTCCCTCTCGGGTCTGTCAGCATGCCTCGCCGGGTGACCTGGGACAGCCGGTCACCAGGAAGTACACTCACTGATCCAAGTATGAAAAAAAAAATTGTGTTCCATATTATTATTAAATACCATAATTTAATAAATTGCTAATATATGAAATTAGCAGGGGTTATAAAGGAAAAGAACCAGGTCTATGGAGTCCAAATTTGCTGCTCAGGGTCCCGGGTGGAGCTGATGCACCTCTCTTCTGCAGTACCACAGTCTTCCCAAGCGTTGAAACAGAGCGCGCTCGTCCCCTTTGGCTTTCCCTAAGAGGCCCTTTAAACTGGGTCCGAGTCCTGTAACACATAAAGCGGATTCTCCATTTCGGTGCCATTTATGTTCATTCAAATATAGTGTACTGAGATAAGACCTCTTGAAGTCTAGGGTGCATGCTGACCCAGACCAGGAGTCTTGGGCCTTGGTCTTGGTCTCGGTGGTGCTGTTGGAAGGAGCAGGGAGGACGAGCGGGGTGGTAAGCATGTCGGTGATAAGCCTGTAGGCCTCATGTGCTCTCTGGGAGTGATGCTTGAGAAGAACTGCCCTAAAAATACAGACACGTATAAAAGTACATTACAATAAGCAAGACTTAGTCTTAAACCACATTATACCACAGTGTTGCTGAATTCTCAAATGTGATTGGTCAGGAGGTATTGATTCATTTTCTATAACAGCAGCTCTGACAGTAGTTCTGGCTGTCAGATATATCCATTATTGTTTCTTTATTCTCAAATGTATTCACACAAAAAAACCTACTTGTCTCTCTCCTCTTTAACTTTCCTGTTGATTGCCAGGTCTCTAGAGGACAAATTCTGTTAAACAAAACAAAACAAAAAAATGCATTAGATACAAATTAGACTGAAGAAAACACAGTAAAAAATATCAGCAAATACAAGGAACATAAACAGGAAAGCCCGAGCCTGACCAGTGGATTAGGAGGAGTGAAGGGAACACGCTCCCTCTCTCTCTTCTCCTCCCTCTGTTTGTAGTACTCGACCAGTCTCTCTCGCTGCTTCCTCCTCATCCAGGTCCTCAGCTCCTTCCTCTCCTCCTCCATCATGGCTCTCCTCCGCTGCTCCTCTGGTTTGCTGCTCCGCAAAACACAAAGAAGAACACTCTTCACACACTTTTGTTTTGGCTTTGTAAACTTCATTCATTCATTACTCTACGTATTTGCATTATTCATTTTTAAGTGACGTCATGTCCTTCAAAATAAGATCGTACCTTCTCGTCCTGGTCACGGAAGGAGAGTGATGGAATGCTGAGGGTGAGAGCGCCCCTTCTCTCACTAAATCTCCAAAGATGTCCGCAACATCGCTCAGTCCAGTCAGACCCAAAATGTTTTCATCTAGCCTGATAATTAATTAACACCAGATAATAGTTAGGGGGGGGAAATGCATAAATACAAACAATGCTGCCCATCTCCACTAGTCGTCACACTTTTACCTATTACTACTTCCTGTTTGTCACGCCACCATCTTCATTTGTTTGCTACAAATAGCTAGAACCTTCCACTTCTCTAAAACCATGTTCTAGCAGTTCAGGGTTTCATTTCTGGTCGTTCTAGGGTTAAAATTCTAATGAAACATGATTCAGCCTTTAAGAGCCAGAAGGGTTTATCGTAAGTATTAAGAAATACTTACAGGTCTGAATTCTCCATCAATGATTCAGTGAATTCTGGAATAAAATAACGACGAATGGTTTAAGATTTTTGCTACGGCACAGAATGAGAAGCTCTAGTGAAAAATATCAGCAGGTATATGGTTACTCTATGTGTTTCAGGAGAAAGAGTGTGCATTAACCTTGGCTCACATCCCCGAGAGGCTGCTCCGATTTCACTGGGGAAAAAAAAAAAAAAAACTCATCAGATTCAGCACTGAGTTTAAAAGAGAACTAGAAAGATTGAAATCGAATACTCTTAAGTCAGACGTGTAAGAGAAATGCATTGTGATACCTGCAGGAGTAATGTGGCCTGGGTGGACAGGGTTGTGTATGGACGGTGAGGCTGGGTAGAGAGATGAGCGCCCCCTCTGACTTGGAGGAACAACACCATTCAGTGTGGAAGACAAAAACAGTCCCTGCTCTTCTTCCTCCTCATTCATGTTCACTCGAGCTGTGCGTCTCTTCACTGGGTACAAGTACAAAGCGGACACTCTTATAATCTCCATTTCTTCATCGTATACGTACAAAAGTCAACCTTATCCAGAGTAAAATAATGTCAGCACAGAGAAAATCGCTTTTAAATGATAACTTTCTTCAGTCTTAGGTTATCCTTATTTTTATTTTTATTTTTTTTTAGAAAGTTGCTATGTAACTATACTTGTATTTATTCACCTTATTACATTATTATATATGCATGCTATTTTTTATGGAAAGCTCATTAAAAGTCACCATGTTTGTTGAAAATGTACACTGAAATGTACACACTGACAAAGTGCTATATATCTGTAATATACATAAGGAATAAAATATTTGGGTGCGTGCGTGGGGTGTTCCTGTTACCACCCCGAAGTGGATTATTTTCAGCACATCCTGAAGTCTTTTAGTCCTCTGATACCATAGCAATTTGCCAACAATAAAGGTAAAAGTTCTTCTAACCTTCCTTTGTAACTCTCAGCATGCTGGAATAAGGCTCCTCTTCCACACTGGCCATCATAACAGGTGTTAGAGCATCTATGGTATTTACTAGCTGTTAAAAGAAAAAAACAACAGAATCATGAACATAAAGTTTAAATTAGTCTTTAATATTATATGGTCCAGGATTTCGTTCTAGCTAAATAGGACCAAGAACAAGATCAATAGTTGTTGTTGTTTTTATTTTTTTTTTAAATTGGGCCTGATTTTACTTACCAGCCTGGTGTTGGCAAATTCTCTGTCCATGTGGTCAGCGATGCTCTGGAGAGCTGCCAGTCGGTCGTCCATCTCAGAGAGACGAGCCGAGACCTGGCTGCGAGAAAACGCACGGTCTACCAAGTGGCCCGCTGGCATGGCCTCCTCTTGAGTCCCGAATTCAGTCAGCACCTTTACTGTGACTGGATCTCCGCCAGTGTCTGGCATTGAGAGCACAAGTGCAGGAGGAGTGAATGTTACTGAATAACCTGGAACATGACACATACATAAAAATAAAAAATAGCAGAAAAAAAATGTTGTGAGGAATGTCAAGTCCTTAAATCGCCCTTTCAAACGAAGAAAAGCACTTTTGCATTTGAAACAGCTTAAAGTGGGGATCGCCTTCCTACAGGAAACCCATTTATGTAAAATAGACTATTTTAGATTGAAAAGCGAGTGGGTAGGTCAGTTATATCACTCTAATTTTAATTCTAAATCTAGAGGTACGGCAAGTCTTATTGATAAAAATACCTCATTTAAGGTCGAAGCAGATCCTGGGGGTAAACGTTGTGTTTTCACAGTTAAACAATATGTATAAGATTATGTAAAACAGTGGGGATGGGGAGATCTGTCGGAGCAAGGGTGGTTTTGCTTCGTTTTATCTTTCTCTATTTTTATAATTGTTATTATAGTTGTTGTAATTATTGTTATTATTAGTAGTAGTATTAGGACAATAACAATAAAAAGGAAAAAAAATGTTGTGAGCATTAAAGGAATGGTACTAGGAGGCTCAATTAAACTCTTTTCTGTAAATACGTACCCAGATCTTCCTACAATTACTTAACATGATTCATGAGTCATTAAGATACACTCTTAATATAATCTCATTTTAAAAAGATAAAAAATGTCAGTACCTGGGGATTCATCAGTGTGCTCTTCTGTTCTGATCTCGGTGTTGTTCTGGGTTGAGTTGGTCACAGAAGTTGCTAGTAGGTGAAGCTGAGCAGATGTAGGTGGAGAACAGGATTGGCTCCGGACAGGGGTTTGGGAAGAGGGCAGGCCCTGTAATAGAGAACCATCCTCCAGATCGATCACACTGATGAACTCCCGGCCATGAGCGCTCTTAAAGAGAGATAGTAATAATTTAGAGAACAGCATTCAGTGACGGAGAGATTCTGTGCGTGAAAACTGCGACACTAATAATAACTTAATTAACTATATCTTTCTGTCACAAGAAATGTTTTCTTAATATTTCAAGACAAAATAGTCCCTCCTTACCGTATGGGCGTTTCCCTCTGTGTCTCCTGAGCGCTCTGGCTGCTCTGGAACTATTTTCTCAGAGGTGCGAAGGTTCAAGAAGACCTCAAGGGGAACAGCGGGAGCATCATTAATGTCCACATGTCCAGCACCTAGAAAAGTGACAGAAATGAAAATATATCAAATTATTTCAGCCTAATATTCTATAATGGATTTATTCATACATTTAACTAAATATGTAAGTAGAATTAAAGATGACTGACTTCTCATAGGCATTGTTTTATTCCAAATCCAATGTGCAATTTAATCTCATCCAAAGTAAAGATGGCAAATGGTACAGAACTCACGTGCAGATGGAGAACCAGGAGACACAGGAAGCTGGGCTGAAACGGATTTATCAGTGGTGCTGCGAGGCGAGGCTAAACAAGACAGAAATGAGAAAATCGGCATAGTCCTCTTAAAATCATCACCAAAATATTGAGCAAGTAGCCTTTAAAAAGCATCACTCACCAGGGTCTGTGTTGGTGCAGGCATCCTGGATTTCAGGAGGTCGTTTGTGCGTGGCTGCAAAAGCATGAAGCTCTGCTGATGTGGCCTGAGCTTCAGCAAGCAATCTCTGACCAGTCAACACTGACTCAAAGGAACCTGAAGAACCAAGGTGAAGGCAGAGGGTAAAATCTCTGACAGTGGTGCATCTACATGAAAAACTAAAGCTTTAAAGAAAATATAACACACAAGTAAAATTCTAATATGATGATCAGCAAAGGAATCTTAGCTCTGATATAATGTAAATAATGGTAAATTGTTTTACAAGCAACTCCTAATGTGCCTAATTATTTTTTAAAAAAATAGTATTTTGGGTCTAAACATCCCTTTAATAGCTTTTATAGAATGGTTTAAAGGACAGCAGAGATTTTGTGTGTGTGTGTGTGTGTGTGTGTGTGTGTGTGTACATACTAACATACGAACATACTAACCTAAAGGAATGACATAGCCATCATCTAGAGTAGACTTGTCTTCTTTAGGCTCCTGGTTAAAAAGAAAACCTCGATTATTAATAAATTGATTCATTACACAGCACAAACCAAGTAAGACTTTTTTTTTTAAAGGAGTAGCTGTATGTTTTCACTAGCAGGCAGAGTTGAACAGTCTCAAAAGATATATACAAATGAAATACACACATCGTATACTGTATACAGTACATTCAATTTCATTCATATTTGAAATCCTTCCTAATGAACAACCAGGCTTTTAAACGTTAAAAAATCTGAACGCCATATCTCCATTTTGGTTTCAAAATGGCTGTTGCTACTCTTTTTGCTTTGCTGTGTACTTTTGCACAATTATATGTGGATTGTATTAAAACTATTCCTAAAAGAAATACTCATAAAATAGTACAATACACATTCCTACCCTTAATTTCAAGAAAATCCTCTCTGAGACTTTGTGGTGTTCTCTTAAGGGTTGTTTTACCTGAGATGGAGGGATTATAGAATCATCTGGTCTGAAGGACACAGCCTTTTCCTCTTTCCTTTTATGTTCTCTCCTTTTAAGCCTTAAGAACAAGCATTAAAAGTGTTCATCATCAGAAAATGTGTTTTACGGTCATAATCTGAAGCATGTTCTGATCAGATACTATATTCATGCCGACAGAACAACGCTTTTAACTAAAGGAAATACAATAATAGTGTCTTACAGAATAATAATTGATTGCACGATATAAAACCGAGTGACCAGTGAGCACTATATTTCTAAATGCAGACTCAGTTCTAAAAATAAATAAATAAATAAATACATACATAAGTAGGACTACAATTTAAAGAGCTCAGGGAGGTACCTTTTGCTGGAGGGCGTGGCCATGAGTTTGCTCTGCATCATTGTGTCTGCCTTGAGAAGTTGGAGCTTAGAGTTCACTTCCTGTTTTGTTCCCACTGCCCAGGCCATCAGCTCCTCCAGGGGGATTAGGCGAGGGGTGGGCCGAGAAGGTGCGCTGTATCTCAAACCCTATACAAACCACACAGCACACAACCAATAATTATTATTATTCAACCGATAAACACCTGGATGCTCCAAACACAGTGTTAACTGTTGACTTTTCTATGTGTCTACTATTAATTTATTTTTTTTAAATATTTACAATTTTATATTGTGCATGTCTGTTGAAATACACATTGCCTAATATTTTTGTCAAATGACCCACAGTGAGAGAACTGTGTGGAGAATGGAGAATTATTTGAATAGATTAAGATGTGCTTACAGTACGAGATGGCTCAGGCTCAACACGCAGTAACAGAGGTTTGGGAAAGCTGCCCTCCGCAACAGTTCCTGCTGTGTGAAGCCTCATGGGGGCAGACAGAGGGATCCGGGGCAGCTGGATGGGTCGAACCTGGGTGTCAGGGGGAAAACGCAGCAGTGGGAGCCCCATATCTGGTACTGCCACGTTGGGAGCAGGAGGCAGATAGACTGCTTCTCTTTCTCTCCCTCTGTCTGATGAAGAGTAAGCATGAGTTTGTATGCTGTACTGATTCAGATTTCGTTGTGGGGGTTGTGCACGCCTCTTATAGCTCTCAGATCTCCTGTACATGGTAAGCCTGTGCTGATTCGGGCCCCAGGCCTCTCTCACTGGGGCAGGAGGAGATTGAGGAGGGGGCAAGCGGAGAAGTTTGAGTCCCTGTATTATCGGAACAGTTTCAAGAGGACGATTATGCTGGGGTGCCTGCAGCGGGGCTTGATTGTCTATTGTGGTAAGAAGTCTTTGAGAGGGAGGAATAAAATGACTTCTTTCTTCCTGGCTATTCTGTGACCAATCAGGACGAATGGTCAGCTGTTGGAGTTCCTGCGGCCAAGCAAGTAGAAGAACAAGTAAGAAATCTAATAATAAGTCACATCTTCGGAAAAGGACACTGTTTAGAGGTTTTACCTGAGGGCTGAGTCTACTCCTTTCTTCGTGAGTATTCAGACCAGGATTTGTTTCCACGCACTGCTGATCACCAGCTCTGGGTTTCCTGCTCTGTGGCTCGGAAACAGTGTCTGGCTTATTCTCTAATATTGTGTCATGGGGAGGAGGATCTGAGGACTGAACCACAGTGGGTTGAGTTTGTGGTTGTGCAGGCTGCGATGCAGGAACACTGAGCTGTGAAAGCAGTGAGTTGGCATGGGAGAGGGGCAGGTTTGCGAAAGAGGCTCCCACCACTTGCATAAGACTCATGAAGTTGATTTGCTGCAACTAAAATGGAAATACAATACAATATTATACAAGAAATGAAATATTTTGTGTATAATAAGAGAGCAACTGTTAAAAAACGGGTACTTGTTACATACTTGTACTAATCGGAAAAGCTCGTCCTGGAGCAGCTGTCTGACTGGGTCAGGGTGAATGTGTTCTCCATTCTGGACACTTTGAGGATGGCTTACAGTCCCTGGTTCAGCTGGAGGCTTTGATACAGAGGGGAGCTGCTGCTTTCTCTGCTGAACAGGCTCAGGTTCAGGAGCCTCATGTACAGGACTGAAATATAAAAGCACAGGTTAGAACTGTTTTGTAAAAAATAAATAAATAAATACTCTTGCACTGGACTAGATATGAGCCTAGCTATGGCAGTAAATGCTATTGGCTATTTTCCTAATATCCTATAAGCACTCTAAAACTAATGTACTATACCCCGGTTCTCAAAATGGGCTCAAAGTCCCACCAGGTGTCTGTGAAGCATAACCAGGGGGTCTGTGGTTTTCTAACTCTGTTATAAAATCATTGTTCTTATTAATCATTTTGAATAATTTCAATAAAAATGGGTTTTATGGTTGAAAATTTCAGGGGGAAAAAAAAATCTCACTGGCTTTAATAAATGGCAATCATAATATAAGTTGTCTTTTACACTATATACTCTATGCTTGCCTATTTTCTGGTTCCTTTCTTGGTTCTGCAGGTTCAATATCCAATGTGCCAACGTCCTTTGAGCTGCAACACAGAGATCATCTTTAGATTAACCCAGACATGCATAAATACACACCAAAAACAATCCTGAATGCTTCACTTTCCGTTTACTCAAACACTGCACCACACACACACACACACACACACACACAAGGAGTGAGCTGTGTTTATACTGTCACCGTGGCAACTTCTAGATGACTCTGAATGCTTTCATGGACATTCGCCAGAGTCTACTCCTTGGCAAACTTTAAATGTGTGCTTGGAATAAGCTACTTCAATTACTATATTAATTAACTCATTTGTTTTAGCATGGAGTAAACTCACTGAGATTCACAGGAGTCATCGGATGACATGGGGTATTCTAAATCCGCCAGTTTTAAAGGCTGTGGAGAAAAAAAAAAAACAGTGAATTAATAAACCATTGTAAATCTGTAAGGTTGTTTTAGCAGGCAGTTGTGTTCACCTGGTCTCTGGGTCTACGTGCCTTGCTCTTCATCCTGACCTGTACTGAAATATTTGGCCCAATTGAAGAGTCTTCCAGTATCTCCACAACGCTACTGTCACCTGAAAAACCCCATAAGACTGTTCAAAATGGTGGTCATCATTAACGCAGCGGTGCATAACGTTGTTTTATTGCCAATTTAAAAAGTAGAAATAATAAATCAGTGGAGAAAAATGCTCATAATCTGAAAAATCTGAGTTTTTTGATAGCAGTTTACTGCTAATATGACAGAACTCCTCACGAATCAAATCTTAAGCATTCTTTAAATACTTCTTGAATGCTTTCCACTTGTAGCCATCATATTAAATTGTGTTGATTTATTTATTTATTTTATTTTTTAACTGTTTTTTTTTTTTTTACAGTTTAGAAACTGCAGGGAGCTGTGCAGTTACATACTGCACCTTTAAAGCAGAAATCGACAACAAAAGACTCTTACCCTCCAATTCAGCCATTGGGATTGGTTCATTCACTCTTCTAACACTTCGTTCTTTTATCTCCACGTCAGAGATCATGTCCTCGTGCTCATACAAGTGAGAAAGACTCCGCTCATCCTGATGAAGATCCTCAACCTCACACCCCCTCCTGCATAATAAACACAGTATTGTAGAATAACCGCAGCGCAAAACTGCTCAGGTCATCAGTGTTTGGTCTAAAATTTGCAAATGAGTTTTTATGGAATGTGAGTCACACAACAAGAGCCTCATTTGGGTGATTAGTTAAAGCCAAACTATACATAACCCTCATAAAATGTTTCTGCTGTGTTTATTCAAAAAGCACTCACTCAGAAGTGTGTCCATGATGAGGGTCCAGATCAGGCAGGGTGATGGGAGTCCCCGCTGAGGCGGAAGGATAGCCAGTGTCCACGCTGCTCTCTCTCTCACGCTTCCAGCCTAACTCCAGTGGCAGGACTGGAGCCACAGTGGCTCGAGCTTCCCTCTTTGGGACCTGCAGTGTGATGAGAGTGAAATACAGCTTTAGCGAAGCTTGGCAATCTTGCTCATAGGTATTCTTGCTGTATTTGGTATTCTGTATTATTCACTGCTTCTACACTACTAGTACTACAGTGATGCTTGAAAATTTGTGAACCCTTTAGAATTGTGAAGTCCAAAAAGTAGATAAAGAGAACCCAATTAAACAAATGAGTTTTGCTTTCAGTGTCTGGTGTGACCCCCTTGTGCTGCAATAACTGCAACTCAACGTTTCAGGTAACTGTTGATCAGTCCTGCACATTCTATTCTTTGGTAGAACGACTTGTGTGCTTAGGGTCGTTGTCTTGCTGCACGACCCACTTTCTCTTGCGATTCAGATCACGGACAGATGTCCTGACATTTTCCTTTAGAATTCGCTGGTATGATTCAGAATTCATTGTTCCATCAATGATGGAAGCCATCCTGGCCCAGATGCAGCAAAACAGGCCAAAACCATGATACTACCACCACCATATTTCACAGACGGGATAAGGTTCTTATGCTGGAATGCAGTGGTTTCCTTTTTCCAAACATGGCGCTTCTCATTTAAACCAAAACGCTCTATTTTGGTCTCATCCATCCACAAAACATTTTTCCAATAGCCTTCTGGCTTGTCCACATGATCTTTGAACTGCAGACGGGCAGCAATTTTCTTTCTGGAGAGCAGTGGGTTTTTTTCCTTGCAACCCTGCCATGCACACCATTGTTGTTCAGTGTTCTCCTGATGGTGGACTCATGAACATTAACATTAGCCAATGTGATTAGTTGCTTAGAAGTTACCCTGGGGTCCTTTGTGACCTCGTGGACTATTACACGTCTTGCTCTTGGAGTGATCTCTGTTGGTCGACCACTCCTGGGGAGGGTAACAATGGTCTTGAATTTCCTCCATTTGTACACAATCTATCTGCGGATTGGTGGAGTCCAAACTCTTTAGAGATGTTTTTAAACCTTTTCCAGCCTGATCAGCAACAACAACTCTTTTTCTGAGGTCCTCAGAAATCTCCTTTGTTCGTGCCATGATACACTTCCAAAAACGTGTTGTGAAGATCAGACTCGATAGATCCCTGTCCTTTAAATAAAACAGGGCACTCACTCACACCTATTGATTGATTGAAAACACCTGACTTTAATTTCTCCTTCAAAAATTAACTGCTAATCCTAGAGGTTCACATACTTTTGCCACTCACATATATGTGATATTGGATCATTTTCCTCAATAAATAAATGCCCAAGTATAATATTTTTGTCTCATTTGTTTAATTGGGTTTTCTTTGTCTACTTTAAGACTTGTGTGAAAATCTTATGTTGTTTTAGGTCATATTTATGCAGATATATAGAAAATTCTAAAGAGTTCAACTTTCAAGCACCCCTGTACTCCAGTTAATATACAGTATAGAGGACTATATCCACACTCACTTGCTTGAATATAAAACTCACCCTAATCTGAGTATAGTGCTTGTCAGTCCTCAGTAGGGCTTTGGTGTATCTCTGCTCCAGCAGCCTCAGAGCGGAGAGCACTGCAGGAGCCGAGGCTTTAGCCCTAATCACCACTGGCTCGACTTCATTCCCTCTCTTCTTCCTGCTGGAATGAGTGAGCAGGACACTTCTGTCTGCCCAGCGCAGCATCCATTCCAGCAGCCTGGCCAGCTGGGGAAACTGGGCCTCCAATTTGGAGTCCAGCTCCAGCTGTAGGTCCACATCAGGACAGGAGATCGTCTTAAAGGGCCAGCGCTCTATTTGAGAGATCCCTGGGATTAAGTTCCGAATAGGACCGGATTCTGTTGTTATAACATTCTGTCTGAGCGGCGTCTCATTCTGTCGTCGAAGGCTAAACAAACCTGGCTGTTTCCCAGGAAGAGGCAGAGCACCTGTGCTGGTTCGAGCTGTGTGAGTTTCACTGATGACGGACGGAGGAGGACCGATAGAGGGCAGCGGCTCGGGAGTCTCAGGAAGAACGTGAAAGCAGCTGCCAGCACGGAACACGGGAAGCCGCACACCCTTTTTCCGGCCAGCCTGCCGTCTTTTGAGCGCCGTCAGCACTTCAAAAGCATCAGAGTGAAGCTCTCGGTCGCACAGACATGATGAGAAGCTACTCAGCAAAGGAAGCTCAGATTCCTCCATGTCCAGGCTGTCCTTCTCCAACACGTAGCTTAGGAAAAGCTCCAAAAAGCATGGATACTCCTCGTCCTCAAGCTCAAACAGCCATGTTCCCACAGAAGGTAAGGTGAACCTTTTATGTTCTTGCTCTGTTATAGCTCTTTTTCTTCCATCTTTTGATTTGAATGTGTTCTCAGGTTTGGGTGACACTGAGCTGAAAATGAAAAGATGAAAAAACATGATGAAGCTCTGAAAACTTTCACAGACGAAATCAGTGAACCAAAAACATGGAGTAATAAGTTTTTCAAGACTTACTACTAATAAACTTAGTATTTTGGTTTTCACACAAATACAGTTCAAATAAGACGTACAAGTAATGACAGCGAGTATAAGAGTACCTGGGATGAGACCTATTCTGCATTTCCGGTGAATGAGGCTCTGATATTGTATCAGCAGTGTCAGCCTCACTGCCCACTGGGGGGTGCTCAGAGTCTGTGAGCGTACTCAAGCTAGTGCACCGTGAGAACCGGTCAGATATGGCAGTGGCTCCTCCCCTCTCCTCCTCTTCCTCCCTCTCCCAGATATGCCACTCTAGTGGGATCTTGCTCCTCGCCAGACGGCGCCCCTCTCGAACCCGCTGCCTCCGCTGCTCCTGAATCAGCAGACTCATTGTCACTCCCTCCTTTTCCTCTTGCGTACTACTTGCCTGTGTGGCTGGACATAAATTGGAAAGTAAATCAATGTGTCTCATCCTGTTAATACATAGGGTGTTAATATTATTAACTAATGACCTGTGTAATGCACTGTAATGTAAAGAGTGAGAAGGTGCCTATATTCATTTTCATATAATAAAGATACTACAGTAAAACAGTGCTAGAGTATCAAAATAAACACCTTAAAGGTGTAATATGTAAAATCTAAAAGTGCTTCTAGACCTGTAAAAATCATAGTTTCAAAAATTCATTAATATATATATATATATTACTGCCATGCAAAAGGTTTGGTTAATATATTTATTTTAGGCTTCTGCTGAAACGGAGCAGAAATTAAAGACACTCAGCTCTGTCTCAAAAGACAGCACTCTTCAAGGACCCAATGGTGGGTTCAAAGAACAACGTGGTGTACTATATGAGAAATAAATTAATCCATGATTAATAGCTAATATGAAGCAAATTCAGATTCATCCATTAAACAACTGCTGTTTAACCTTGTGTTGAAGTATAATCCTGCACAGTGCTGGATCTTAACCTCTGCAGCAGCGAGGTGTACTTCTCTCTTAGAGGCACCCGGACGGATTCCTCCTCATCAGGAAACACAGCGACTAATGTCTCTGCCACCTGGAAATAAAGGAAAATAAAGAAAATACAAAGCAAACAGGGGGTTTAGAAGAGTAGTTGACAAGAGAGCAAAGAAATAGAGCGTTGTGTATGTGATGTTTTTGTTTTCACCATTGGAATAGCAGGCAGTTCAGCCACAAGGCTGAGCACCAAGTCCTGTAATGTCTCTTCTGCATTAAGGAAGCGAGAGAAAGGCATAAGGCGGCAGGCCCAGCGCAGGACCTCCTCACGCAATTCACAGACGCTGTTATCTGTAACCTAGAACCAAAACACACACTCAGCATCCTATATTAACACAGAGGTATAATTCTGCTAGCATTTTGTTTACCTGAGAGTCTTTAGTCTTGTTTCTTGCAGCTTGGTACTTTCTACAGAAGACTGTGAGCTGGTCACGAACATGCAGCATCCAGCACAGCCCACACAATTCCCTAAAGCACACTGAGATCGCCACACACACACAGTTTGTGAGTAACAGGTTTTCTACACATTAAGGCTTTGTTATTACAGGCTCACACATACAGTACACACCTATTGTTTGTATGACGACACTGTTCATGTCTTTGGACCCCAAGCGGAAAAACCCGTGGCGATTAGTGAACTTCTTCAACCCTTCTGGAAGGTCATCTTTAGGCTGCATATTTCCCTTCCTGACCTGTTGTCAAACCACAGCCAAACAAGCAATTACAAATACTGCTTTGATACTTTCTATTGTGGTGGTCAATGTGGCCCAATAGCAGTTGATTCTCTATTATTATTATTATCATTATCATCATCATCATTATATTATTATGATTATTACTATTATTATTATTATTATTATTATTATGCTGCATGATCCATTTGCGCTTGAGTTTCAACTAACAGACTGAAGACCAGACATTCTCCTTTAAGATTTTCTGGTAGAGAGCAGAAATCATGCTTCCCTCAATTATTGCCAGTTACCCAGGCCCTGAAGCAACAGAGCATCCCCACACCATCACGCTTCCACCACCAATACATGTTCTTTTTGTGGAATTCTGTGTTTGGTTTATGCCAGACTTAACGGGACCCTGTCTTCCAAACAGTTCCACTTTTGACTCATCAATCCACAGAACATTTTCCCAAAAGGTTTGAGGCTCATCAAGTTGTGTTTTGGCAAAATTCAGATGAGCCTTAATGATGTTCTGGGTTAGCAGTGGTTTTCACCTCACCACTCTTCCATGGATGCCATTTTTGCCCAGTGTCTTTCTGATAGTGGAGTCATGACCAATGACCTATATTTATGCAAGAGAGGCCTGTAGGTCCTTCGGTGGTGTCCTTGTTTCTTTTGTGACTTGCTGGATGAGTCGTTGCTGTGCTCTTGGAGGAATTTTAGAAGGTCGGCCATTTCTGGGAAGGTTCACTACCGTGCCGAGTCTTTCCATTTGGAGGTGATGGCTCTCACTGTGATTCTTTGGACTCCCAGAGCCTTTGAAATAGCTTGTAACCCTTCCCAGACTGATGTATTTCAATCACATTCTTCCTAATCATAATCATGTATTTTGTGTTTACTCGGGTTGCCTTTGTTTTATCTTAGATTTTGTTTTCATTTCTGAAACAATTTAGTATGAGATATACAAAAACAGAAGAAATCAGGATGGGGCAAATAGTTCTTCACAGCACTGTATGTAGATGAAACATTTACCTTGCGAAAGAGTTTACGGCATCGACGCAGGCTGCTGATGTACCACTGCACAGCCGGCCGGGAGCAATGAGCAGCTCTGAATAGCAGCAGCACTCGCTGTAACACTGCAGCTACATGACAACGTGATTCCTTCTCCAAAACCAACAAGATGTCACCAATGGAGTCCTGACAAAAGCAAATGAGTTAAGTAAACAAGCACTTTAAAGAAGGATCCAGTTACTGTTAGGAAAATGGTGTGATGGCTAATTAGAAACATCCAAAGCCTATGCTCAGCAAGGGATCTGACTGGAGTACCTGTGTGTCAGGAGCAGGCTGTGGACAGTACAAAGGAGGTGCAGGGAGGTACAATGCAGGAGGAACCAGAGCAGTGAACAAAGAGGCATGCTCCTTGGCCGATTCCAGCAGCTTGGTGAGAGGCCGTGACACAACGTCCACCTCCGCCATGACCGAAGCCTTCAGGATCTCCTGTGCAGACACGTGGAGCAGCTCCATGTCCTCGACCTCGACAATATCTTATAGAATAAATCAGACACTTGGCTACAGCAACAGTCATCACTGTACCGCTCTGTATTGCTAAACACTACATTATGTACAAAAATTAAACCAAATAAAGCACAAACCTGGGAGGCTTTTGAAGGCCTTGTCTTGTCTGTTAGATGAAACTTTGCAGTCCAATAATGACTCCAGCTGAGTCTGAAAGATAAAGCCAGGCTGCAGCTCCGCAGGAAGGTGCAACTCTCTCCATTGCAACCTACAACAAAATGTAAAGACTATACTATGACCTTTGAAATGGTCTGTTTCATTGAGACAAGCCACACTCCACTCATTTTCTCTCTGGCCCTGTTAGTCTTTAATGGGATTTGACCATAGCCACATTTGTATTTAACAAATATACTGCCCCATGATTTAATAATCCTATGTAAAGCACTTCTGAGTGAACAAATAGTAAGTAAGCAACCTGCTGAAATCATAGTGCAGTCTGCAGTAGGTGGTATAAGCCAAACCAAGAGAGGCAGCCATCTTCCAGTCGCCCAAACGCTGAGCCAACCATGCTGCTTCGGGAATCAGCCCACCCAGCAGGAGGAGCTCCAGAGCGTACTCCACCGTCCATAGGCCTGAGAGGTGCTGCGATCTCACAGCGGCCGCCACCTGCCACTGACTGAGAGTCACCGTGCGTCGCCCTGTCGCTGTAACAACAATATGGATTTGTGAATCAATTTGAATTCGGTGTGAAATGTGAGGACTGTTTGTGGTTACCCGTTATCTTTACAGACTTGTTACTCACACTGTGGCAGATGGAGAGGCGGCAGGACGTCCACGTTGTGCGGTGGGAAGATGGCTAGCGGCTGATTGGTGAAGTAGGATGCCATGAACCTGCTGAGAGACTGGACCACAGCACAGGCAGCCTCACTACTCACCCGCTGCGGGAGCCACAACTCAAACCGAGCCTCGTCTACGGGTGTCGCTGATGGTGAGAAATAGCAGATATTAGATTGAATAACCACAAAAAAATTACAAGATTAAAAGCTTCCATCCAGCTAAATTTATGCAACATTTGATTGGAAAGATACTTGAAGGAAAAGCACAGATTTTCCATTTAGCGGAAAATTAGGTATGTAGATACAGTGCTGTGAAGTATTTGCCCCCATCCTGATTTCTTATGGTTTTGTGTATATCTCATACTAAATAGTTTTAGATCTTCACACAAAATACAACATAAAACAAAGGCAACCTGAGTAACCGAGTTTTTCCATTTGGAGATTTGTCCCAGAGTCCCAGAGCCTATGAAATAGCTTTGTAAGCCAAGACTGATGTATTTCAATCACCTTCTTCCTCATCATTTCTGTCTTTCAATTGTGGCATAGTGTGTTACTGGGTAAGAGCTTTTAACCAACTTCATGCTGTTGAAAAAGTTCTATTTAAGTGTTGATTTGATTGAACAGGGTTTGCAGTAATCAGGCCTGATTGTGTCTAGTCCAGCTGAACCCCATTATGAATGCAGTTTCATAGATTTGGGGAATTAGTAACTATGGGGGCAAATACATTTTCACACAGGCCCAGTTGGTATTGGATAACTTTTTTGCTTCAATAAATAACATTATCATTTAAAAAACTGTATTTTGTGTTTACTCAGGTTGCCTTTGTTTTATCTTAGATTTTGTTTTAATTTCTGAAACAATTTAGTATGAGATACACACAAAACCAGAAGAAATCAGGATGGGGCAAATACTTTTTCACAGCACTATATGTTTTTAGCAATTTTATAACTTCTCTGAAACTTACCTACAGTATCTTCTACACTCAGTAGCTGCTTGGCCATGGTGTCACATAAAGCCTGGGCCTCCCTCAGCCTATACTGAAATAGCTGGCCAAACAGAAGAGCCAGACAGTAGCGTGTCTCCAGGAAGACCATCCTCGGCCCAGCTGCTCGACAAAAATGGACAGGTGCTTATGGCAGCAGCACATGGCTACGTACCTAACCTGATAGTAAATGAAGATCTCATGATGTAGCAACAAGCATACCTTTTGCTCTCTCTTCCCACAGCTGATCTCGCCAAACCTGGATACACTCACTGTACTCACCAGAAATGAAGTGCTCCTCTCCTGTACACAGAAAGAAACGGAATTTCCTGGTTTGTTGATTTTTCATGGCTTGTTGATGTGTGGCTTAATTATCTTAAAATAAATTCATTGTTTGACCAAGTCTAACCTGTTATGGTGTACAGGGCAGGACTTTCCTCTAGATGGTCTCCGGCTCTCTGTAGTGTTTCTTGGATTTGAGAAATGACTCTCGACATATTCTCCAGTTCCCTATTTCGACTCGCTAAACTTCTACCACTTCGTAACTCGTCCTGGTACTGCAAGGCTTGTCCGTAGATGTCTCGCCATATTGCCACCAATCTGAAAACCCAAGGACGTCCATTCATAACATTAGCAACCATTCTAGAATCAAGCTTCATCGATCAATTCAGCTCTTTTGACGTTAAAAATCAGCAGTACCTATTCGACGGTCTGCTTAACAGAGATATCCGAGAGCTCACAGCTTCAGCTTCGTCATCCTGTAACAGTGAGTTGGAGAAGATGTCTGAGGGACAAGGATCGTCCTTCACTTGCCGCACTGCTTTCTGAGGTAGACTATAGGTCTGGTCCAGAATCTTTGATGCTTCCCAGAGGATAAAAAGTGCTGCTATGAAGTTCTGAGAGGAACAAATAGCGTGCAAGGATGAAGGGAGAAAAAGATGCACAAAACCTCGAGCGAGATCCAAAACGACCCCTAAGCAGCTGGTGCCACCTTTGCGGGTGGAATCCCATGGCAGGAAGGAGAACAGAGACCTGAGAAATTCAAACACACTATTTTGTCTGTAAGGTTGTATCAGTGGATCGGCAATCCAGAGAAGGCGAGCCAAACGAACAGCGCAGGAGACGGTGTATTTCAGCATGCGCTCTCTCTGATCCATAGCACAACCGAGCGAAACACCAAGAGCCCAGGCGGTTATCAAACTCCGCTGTGCCCTGGTCAGTTCCTCCAAGAGAGCTGAGGAATCTCGGTCTGAATCTTCCGACTCAGCCTGGGACTGGGCATGAAGGGTGTCAAACATCGAGGCGAATTCTAGCCTGCCGCCGTCCTCCATAACCGAGCCGGCATAATGAACCTCGTCTGAGTCATCATCATCGTCCTCAATCTGAAGATACAATTTAACAGAGGTGAGAGAAACGGATAATAATATGGAATGATGGTGAAGTTACGCATCGTCAATCCAATTTCAAACACTTATTAATACTGAAGTATAGCTTGGGATTTTTATCCATTTCAGGAATGATGTTTTTAATAATTATTTACTGACTCAGTAAATAATTAACCTTTACTTTTATTAGTGAAGAATTATATAGGCCTGTTTGAGAAAGATACATTTGGAACATTATTCTAATTACTTCTGAAGCTTAATGTACAAAAAAGGCAGGCAAGTAAGCAGCAGAATTACCCGCTCTGTCATCAGCCTCGAGTCTCCCGTGCCTCCTCCACCTCGGAAAAATAGAGGCAGTGTCGATTCGGGCGTCTCTTTCAGGTCTTTCAGTGCCAACAGACTGGCTGTGAACTTCAGAGTAGACATGGACTCCAGTTTGGACTTCACCTGGGGCTGAACAACCACACAGATACACACGATACTTTTCTATAATAAAATTAAAAAAAAAACAGAGAATTAACTGTGTAAACAATGGCATGTTCATACCGCTCAGGCCCTGACTCACCAGCTCCGAGTGGACGATCTTGCGCGCTCTCTCCAGCGCCTGAGCCGTCTCCATGAGGAAGCTGCTCATCAGCGAGGAAGAGGCAGGCCGGCTGGACATGTTCAGCGCCGTCACCATGTAGCCGTCAGAGACGATGAGACAAGGCAGCCTCGGGTGCCAGGTCACAGAGTACCGCTGTCTCATCGGGTCACGCAGAGACACGCTGGAGCTGGACAAGGCATCATCTGGTGGCTGTGAAGGCACTGGAGGTCTGTGAGGTGCGACATCAGACGTGTTAAACGTAATTTAATAAGAAACTCTTTTTGTGCGGATTAGCATGCAGACGTTAAAGAAGGTCAAGAGTTTTCACATTATCACAATCCAACATGCTGAAAGGGACGGGCTGAAGTAGTGGGCTTTGTGGTGCCACAAGCTGTGTGAACTTGGGGGGGAGGGGGGGGGGGGCACAGAAGTTCTTCTGCTCCAGTACTTACATGAGCACAAAATGACCGTGTTGGAAGAGGAAAAAGAGAGAGCGGATGACTAGAAATGTAAAGAAAAGAAGAGAGAAAGATGGTAAAAGGGGACAGGGATCAGAACAAGAAAAACAGGATGAACAACAGTGAAAAAAGAAAATGAGTAATGGATAAACATATGACCTGAAACAGCACTAATGCAAAGGAAATAATGCACTATGTGTAATAAACATTTATGCATGAATATGACTCAAATATGCCCGCTTGTCATCTTTGATATCAAATTTAAACAGCTGAATTCTTGAATCTGATTGGTCGGAAGCTTTTGATTAATTCTCTACATGCTCTGACCATTTACATCACAGGTTTATATCAAAGAATTGATTCTTTCACGTTATTGTTACTATAGTAACAGCTCATTGTATGTTGGTGTAACTGTAATCGATGGCAAACTGTGGCTGAATAAAACACCTCGGGGTACGCCCCTAAAGTGTTTCGTTCCTTACTTATTAGGTTTGAAAATTCATGTCGATGTCGAAATACCCCAACTCTGCTCACCTGTATGTGACTAACGGATGAAGAGGCAGGAAGTGTGCAGGGCCAAACTCAATGTCACACCCACTTGTGGAGAGAGAGACCAGCCCTCCTAAGCGGGCCAGCATCAGGACAGAGCCTCTCTTCAGTATACAGGCCAGGTAGAGACCTTCTGGTGTCCAGCTCACACAGCTCACCCAGTACGACCTTCAGGAAACGACAAGCCGTCAAAATGGCTTAAGCTTAAGAATAAATAAGTATAAATCCTCCTTCTTCCATCTTCTTCACTCACCTCACATATTTGGGTGGGATTGAAAGCTTTTTACTGCCACATCCTCCCAGTGAGCTGGATACAGTCACAAAGTTCTGCACGCTTATGAATAAAGCCTGAGTAGCCTGTTCGTTATAAGGACATATTAGAGATCAGTAATATGATAACAGGGAAAAAGATACATGGTTCAATCAATAACTGGACAACTCATACACGTCACCCTTGGGTCTTTCTGGTTAAGGATTATCGCTAACAGCTGTCCATCAGGTGAGAATGCCGGCACTAGCGCTCCTCTGGATTTCACAGACCGACATGGAGGCACAAGATGGCTGAGAGCGTAGGAATTAGTGACCCAGTCGACGCTGTATTCTTTCAAACTGTAAGCAAGACAGATTTTTTTTATTTAATCCATTCTGAGTTCTACCAAGTATTTTGCTTTCCACCTGTTTTTATAGAGTCCAGAGTCCAACCTGTTATTCCAGGCCTCTTCCCATTGAATCTTCAGGAAGGTGACAATCAGCTGCTCTCCAGTGGTGAAGACGAAAGCGCTCAGGCACACATCACCTACAGCCTGGATAAAAGCAGAGGAAAAAGAGAAATTTTGAAAAGATGTAGACAGACCCTTGCAACTTATCAAATCGCATGCATTTATATAAACATATGTTAATGTGCGCCACAAAACAGCCAAACCTCAGCAGCTCTCACCTGGCTCTGGACAAACACGCAGTGAAGACATGCTTCCTTATCTTTAGCGGAGGGAAGCTGGGAATTTTCAGAGGGTGCTATCTGACTCCAGCGTCCCTTGACGGTGTTGTCCCGGAAGCTGTTTAGATCCTGAGGCACCAGGCATTCCCAGAGGAAAATCTGTCCTGTGAAAGAGGCCACGAGAACCCTCCGTCCGTCCCCCGAGACCAGCAGAGACAGGCGCTGGGAGGTCGCTATGTATGTGTGTGTGTGTGTGTGTGTGTGTGTGTAAGACAGACCTAGGTCAGCAAGAGACGTTTACATGAAGCTAAAATCTCATTTCAGTACAAATTCACACACAGACCTTTACCAGCAGAGGCTAGCTCATACACTGCAGGCACCGATGTGACCATCTTTAAGGAATCTTTATCTCTGTGCCACAGAAACACCTCTCCGGAGACTAATAAACCAGCCAGCCACGTACCTACACACAGTACAGAGAGATGCATGAGATATTTGGACGTATAACAAAGTAGATTCCCAATCCTGGTCCTGGACATCCCCCTGTCCTTCACATTTAACTTTTTATTTCCTGCTCTGGGTGTGTTAGAGCAGGAAAAACACTCACATGTGCTGGAAAAGTGGTCATCCAGGAGCAGTGTTGGGAACTTGTGCACTACAAAATGCTTTGAAATATCATTTGAAATATCGTCACTCACCGTTTTGAGAGCTGGACATTGTCAGCACTCTTGGTAGCAATTGATGCAGTTTTGGGATCTTCTTCTTGGTCTGTCCTGAGCGTAAATTGATCTCACTGATCCGACTGTCATCCAAAATAAAGACGCCTTCCTTCTCCTGGAAAAAAAAAATAATAATAAAACAGACAAATTACATGTGTATGGAATTAGAGAAATCATAATCATGTCGTGACAGAAGGAACTTTCTGGTCAAATCACACTGAAGCTGTCAGTCTCACCTTTCCCAGCCAACAAAATCTCGGCCATGGTTTTCTCCTCTTGATGCTGGACGACAACAGCACCTCGAACTTCACCTCCATGCTCGTTTTCTGCTTTTTAAATCACCGCAATTCATGTTTGAAATGAGGACATATTGGAGCTAGCTCGCTAAACACCTAGATAATTCCCAGATAACGGTCAGAATTCCCCGTTCAGGGGCGCAGTAATAAAATAATAAGCATGTAGGCAGCAAAAAGAAACATTTAAATTAACCTAAATAAATAAACACATAAAAAGTAGCTACTGCGTCGAAAAAATACCAAGCCATGTTTGTTAGCAAACTAGCTAACGACATGAGATGGAGCCCTATGATAGAAGGCAGGCGTCTAAACAGGCAAAAACCTTTATTACTTATTCAATAACGGTTCAATTTCCATCTCTGACAGACTTTTACAATTATCCCAATACCCTAAAACAAATAAAGTGAGTATTTGTTTAGAATTCATAACGGTTTTTTTCCTTTTCTTTCGAATTTCCCTCCACTTCCGGTACTACACAGATTCCCGTTTCGTTGCCATGGAACAAGACGCGTTCACGCCGACGCGAGAGCGCGCAGCGCGCAGCGCGCCCGCGCACAGAACCAGTCCTAATCCAGGATTACTTCTTCTTCTTCTTCTTCTTCTTCTTCTTCTTCTTTGGATTTTAACGGCAGTTTGCATCCTTGATGTTGTAATCCAGGATTAGGAGTTGTCAATAAGGGTTATTAAAATGAACAGATCAGCATTTAAAACAGATCAGCCGCAAATCAAACATTAATCTATTTATTTCAATTACTTAATACTGTGCACTTTTTCTTTTCTTTTCTTAAAGGCAAACTACAAAATGTAATTATTTTATAGGTTTTCCTGATTCCATGTTTAAAAGAGTGGGTGGTGTGATGTCAGGACCAGAGCCATTTACTTCAAGCATGGATGTTTCCATCGGAGGCTTAAAAAAGAAGTAAGTAGAACTTTCTAATACAGATAAAACTGGATATGCATCATTTTTAAAAAAAAAGATTTTATTATTATTATGATTATGATGATGATGATGATGATGATGATTATTATTATTATTATTATTATTACTGTAATAAGAATAGAAGGCATGTTTTTAAAGGGGGAAAAGGGGACAAATACAAATTATATACAAAAGTATAATAACGTTTCCCATTACTATTTGAATTGAATGTACACAACCAATGCAGAATTCTTAAATGTTAATGTTTGTATATGTATATAAGACATTGTATAGACTTAATACATAAGGCAAAGTTCTGTTCATACGGCTTTTGACCTATAAAAGTGACTATAATTTGACCGGTACTCTGTAATTACAAATGATGTGCATTGTGTTCTTTAGTACAAGTTTTAAAATTCTGTTCAAAATTCTATTTGATAGTCTTTGTAAGATTACTGTTTTTTTCTCAATTGTTTTATGTGGTCTCAGAAGCCAGATCATAAAATAAAAACAAATGTTTCCAATATGTTGTCTATATGAATAATTTATTTAAGCATGTTTTTATATTAATGAATAAATTCAAATCTTCAGCCTTATAATATGGGCTCAGTAGCCATTTCTCTCATTAGCCAAGTCCTCTGTTATCTCATGTATTACCAAAGAGTCCATATTTTAATCTTGTCTAAACCATTATTTCATACTCTACGTCATAAAATTGTCCATGGCTTGATTAGGGAGTCAGACAAACTCGTTACTCACAAAGATGTGAAATACTGATAATGAAGATCTTGTGCTGAGGATAGAGGACATGCAGAGTATCTGTAGTATAAAGAAAAAGAAAGAAAGAAAAAAACTTGTCGTGTATCGCGTATGAAGACACGTTTTCAATAAAGTAAGATCCTTTACAGACTGACTGCATGAAAGTCTGTCCGTCAGTACAAAATGAAAATAGACTGCCTACTCATTTTTGTCTGTTCACAGTGGAAACAAATCTACAAAACACACCTTTGCCGGTAGGAGGAGATCTATACGTCACAGCCACGGTGATGCAATTAGGTGTCTGGTGATTTCAATATAAATTTTCAGACTTCACCAAGACAGTAACAAGACAAGACAATACTTTGTAAGACAGTAACATTGATTATCCAGACAGCTGCACCCTTCACTGAATTTGTAAAGAAAAGAGAACTTGATGAGAATTTGAGATGGATACAGAACGCTGGATAAAGTCTATATTCAGAGGCATTATGTGTCTGGCCGGAATCATTGGTAACAACTGGCTGTGCTTTAGCTCCCTGCCAAAATCCATTTCTCAGCTCCGAACTAATGACGTCCTATTTGTAAACTTGGCTGTGTCCAATCTGATCACTAATTACATGGTGGACATCCTGAACATTTTCCAAACTGAACAGTATTTACCGGTGGATAGGGTGTCTTGCGGGATTCGATTTTTCCTGCCTGAATTCTCAGAGACCAGCAGCATCATGACCACCACGTTCATCACTGTGTACTGGCATCAGAAGCTCGTGGGCTCTCTGAAGTGCGGAGGAGCTCCTGTGCACATGGACAATCTCCGCTTCATCACCATGCTGCTGACAGGAAGCTGGACCTTCGCACTTTCCCTCAACATTCCTCGTTTATTATTCGTCGCTGAAAACAGTGAGAACACGACTGTGATGGAATGCAAGCAAGAGATGCCTTCGCACGAAGCCGAGCTGGCCTATGAGGTGGTCTACATCACACTGGCCAATGTGTTTCCGCTTACCTGCATTCTTTATGCAAGCATCCAGATCGCGATTACACTGCTGCAGAATGAAAAGAGAATGAAGAAAACGACTGTCAGAAATGAAGGAAACGCCTCAGCCGAGAAAAGCGGAGACAACACTAATAACGGATCAACAGTTACCAAGCCCAAGTCACAAGCCAAATCAGGAAGTCTGGTGAGGGCTGCCAAGAGTGTCCTGACAGTGGCCAATTTTTTCTTAACTTGCTGGGTAATTCATCTCATCGTCATCATCCTCCATTCCGTCTCACCAACCAGTGTGTTAAAAGACATGGAAAGCTTTATAGGGGCATCCTATACATGCACCATCCCTTATATTTACCTGTACGGTGTGCAAAAGCTGACCTGCTCCAGAAGAGCAGGACGTGTGGTAGGACATGAGCAAGAAGTAATTCAGTAAGCTGAATGAAAGTATATTGTAGGTGAAAAGAAAAACATCAGTAATGCTGTAAAATTCTCTGATAAGCGTGTGTAACTGCAATAATCTTATTTAAAATGGTACCTCACGTCCTCTTTTGTAATTTTTTTTTTTTTTTATGATTTCACATTGATCACATAATTTCTCGTTTTATTTAATTCGTCTGCTCATAATCATCTGGAATCTGGTACCAGTCTATAACCCCAATAAGCTGCTGTAGAATAAATGGTATGATGTTGAAGGATTTGTTTGAATTTTTTTTTATTTCCAGTTGGTGAAACTGGTCACAAAAATTTTGCAGCACTTTATCATTATCCTTTGATCCTTTGCTGTCAGACGTCAGTTACACAACGTTAATTATGAACTGACGCACTTTCTTAATTGTCTGTAAACAGAGCAACAGCAGTTTGTGTCTTTGCGTCACAGAAGGGGTTGAGATGGTTAATTTGGTGTAATGGTGATTACGCCTTAAGGGGGAAACGCAATATTAAATTTCGTATAAATCCACGCAGAATGCCTCAAGATCGTGTGTTTACTATCCTTATTTTGTTAAGAATGCGCTATGAATTTTTTTGGAAACTAATGACAGGTAACCTGTACAGATATTTCGGAAGCGATATCAATGAAAATAGTGACCTGTATTTGGGATGGAAACTGAACCAATATCAATGGAACAAAATGGTAAAACATTGTAATCCTTCTGCTGCGAACAATTTAACCAATTTAACAATATGATAGAATATAAAATTGAAGAATTGTCCTTTTCTTCACCAAGACATCAATTAAAAAAAAAAAAAAAATCAACCTGACTATAAAAAGAAGTACATAACTATATAAGTAAATGAGCAATTTTGAACCAATAGCAGTAATGAATTTAAAAGGGTGAAAAACAGATATAAAGAAGCCAAGTGCAGATCCACAAACACACAAAAAAGAGGCAATCAAGCAAAAGGGACATTCATGAAGATGAACAGTTGGCCTTAGAGACGATGTCGACAGAGAAAATACAACAAAATCGGTAGTACTGGAAAATATAATGCTTGTCCTGCATACGTTATTAGAAAACGGAGAGCATTAAGCCATCCAAAGAACCCTTGAGAAACCTTGACAAAGATTCTACAACATCTCCACTGAGAGCAGCTTTGGACTCTGCTGGACTTGGATCCGTATGGTCACTCTATTCTGTAATAAAGTGATCCAGTACCACTGGATCACAATGACAACTAGTGATTCAGTAAAAGCTTCCCTTCCATGTTCTCCAGCCAACGGATCGGAGTACCATCGGGCAAATATTGTGAAACCCAGCCATTTATCAATGTTTATGTCAGGACTTTGGACTTGGGTCCCCACTGTTCCCCCATTTGGTTTCCTACTGTCTATTAATTGTGTGATTACTGCCACCTGTGTCTCATTTTCCCCATGCATATTTAAATTGCCCTGTTCCATAGTTTTCTCGCTTGGTGTTTAGTTGTACTAAGGCCAACTCTTTGCGTCTCGAGCAAGTTAAGCGGCGGTCACATTAGACTTTCAGCATGCGAAATTTCTTCGGAGACTGCTGCGAATATGAACAGCAACCGGATATGACATCACATGCCAATGTTAAAATATACCTTCTGTTCCTATATGTGGCGACAGACAACTACTCTTTCGGTGCTGATTTTGTATTCTTTTAAAGCTGTCTTCTATAAAACGGCATAAAACGGGATGTTGTGACACAGCTATCATCGGTGCTTCCTAAATCTCGGATTTTCTGAGGTGGTCATGCCGTGGCGTGTCGATCTTCTATTGGTCATACGTCTTCACATGACACGAATTCGCAGATCAGAGTTGAACTATGGAATGCAGAGAAATGCAAAACGTCTTCACATGAAGCTTGTGTTTCCGGTCGCTAGCATTTGCATGCATATGAATGGAAGTCAATGGAAATTTTGCATGTTGAAAGTCTTATACCATTTTATACCATTATAATCTCAATAAGGTTTTTATGAATGATTTTATTTTGTCTCACAAAAAAGTTTCATTAACCCTAATTATCTGACAACTGAAGCATCCAATAAGTGTATGAGCTTTCTTTTTACTTATTTTGTGAATTTTTTTCTGCTTATTAACATTTCATAAAATATATCCCAAAAGCAGTTTGTTGCCGATTTTTGTGGCCAAAAAAAAAAAAAAATCCCTCACCCTATATTGTCTATAGGACAGTTTTATTTAAGCTTGTGTTTATAGACGGTTAGGCTATTATATAATTATTATATAATTGTATTGCCATTAGAGGAAATAAAGGTGATCAAACATTAATTATGAAATTAATATTCCTTATAGTAGTCTTATATTCCACATTTTTCCTGCTGGTGTATTTGCAAAGAACTGATATTTTAATCATGCAGAGAAATATAAACCATTATTTCATAGTCTGAGTCATAAATGTGTCTAATAAAACAATATGTCAATTTAGGATTCAGCCAAACTCGTAGATTACACTCACTGTTGGTTCCACTGAAGGGAAATTGTAATACTGCAGCATACAAAGACAGCCTATAAACCAGTGTGCTTCCAACTTCGTGGAAACAGTTTAGGGAAGAACCACATATGGGTGTGATAATCAGGTGTCCACATACTACACTTTTGGCTGTACAGTGCATGTACAATAATACTCTTTATTACATGGGGTTGATATGTTATATATACAGGCTGAGTACCTGAAAGTCAGTCCGTCAGACACAAAATTAAAATAGACTGCCCACTCATTTTTGTTTGTTGACAATGGAAACAAATCTGCAGAACACACATTTGCCTTCATTTGCAGCCGGTAGGAGGAGATTTGAACACCAAAACCACAGTGATGAAATTGGGTGTCTGGTGATTTCAGTATAAATTTCAGACATCACCAAACTGTGCTTTAGAAAGTAACAGCAACCGTAGCTGAATTTGGAAAGAAAAGAGAACTTGATGAGAATTTGAGATGGATACAGAACGCTGGATAAAGTCTATATTCAGAGGCATTATGTGTCTGGCCGGAATCATTGGTAACAACTGGCTGTGCTTTAGCTCCCTGCCAAAATCCATTTCTCAGCTCCGAACTAATGACGTCCTATTTGTAAACTTGGCTGTGTCCAATCTGATCACTAATTACATGGTGGACATCCTGAACATTTTCCATGTTGAACAGTATTTACCGGTGGATAGGGTGTCTTGCGGCTTTCATTTTTTCCTGCCTGAATTCTCAGAGACCAGCAGCATCATGACCACCACGTTCATCACTGTGTACTGGCATCAGAAGCTCGTGGGCTCTCTGAAGTGCGGAGGAGCTCCTGTGCACATGGACAATCTCCGCTTCATCACCATGCTGCTGACAGGAAGCTGGACCTTCGCACTTTCCCTCAACATTCCTCGTTTTTTCTTCATCGTTGAAGATAGTGAGAACACGACGACTGTGGAATGCAAGCAAGAGATGCCTTCGCACGAAGCCGAGCTGGCCTATGAGGTGGTCTACATCACACTCGTCAATGTGTTTCCGCTTACCTGCATTCTTTATGCAAGCATCCAGATCGCGATTACACTGCTGCAGAATGAAAAGAGAATGAAGAAAACGACTGTCAGAAATGAAGGAAACGCCTCAGCCGAGAAAAGCGGAGACAACACTAATAACGGATCAACAGTTACCAAGCCCAAGTCACAAGCCAAATCAGGAAGTCTGGTGAGGGCTGCCAAGAGTGTCCTGACAGTGGCCATTTTTTTCTTAACTTGCTGGGTAATTCACTTCATTGTCATCATCCTCGATTCTTTCATACATTCCACTGCGACAGAGGACATCGAGAGCTTTATAGGGGCATCCTATACATGCATCATCCCTTATATTTACCTGTACGGTGTGCAAAAGCTGACCTGCTCCAGAGGTTAAGGACATGTGATAGGTCGTGAGTGAGGAGTAATTCAGTAAGCTGTAATTTAATGCTGTACATGAAGGATTTAGACCTATCACACAATATTTTAAAAAATGAATGTAGATGAAAAAAAAGAGTATATAACTAATCTCCTATATATGTGTATATATATATATATATATATAGAGAGAGAGAGAGAGAGAGAGAGAGAGAGAGAGAGAGAGAGAGAGAGAGAGAGAGAGAGGAGAGAGAGAGAGAGAGAGAGAGAGAGAGAGAGAGAGAGAGCATTCTGTTAATAATCTATTACTAACCAAAATAAGTTGTTGTATAATAAATGGTATAATCATAACACACAATTAAATGTAAAAGCAATGTGTTCATTTTGAAAACTTATTGTGAAACTGTTTATTAAGGTTTATCAGCACTTCATCATTACTGATCCGCTGCCCTCAGACCTCAGTTACACAACATTAAGTAAATAGAACAGCAGCAGTTTGTTGTTGTTGTGTCATGGAATGGGCTGAGATGGTTAATTTGGTGTAATGGTCATTGCCCCTTAGAGTGAAATGTTAAATTCAGTATAAATCAACACACATTTGCAGGTAAAACAATCAAAGATGTTTCAGGGGAAAATGAATGATAAAGAAACACTGAAATAAGACCAAACCTGATTCATTAGTTTGAAATTAATGTCAGGTAACCAGTACAGATTAGGTTTTTGTTTTTGTTTGTTTTTTTGCCAAAATCAGTGCAAATGGTGAACCTGCACTTGGAATGGAAACTGAAACAATCAGTGTTGTAATAAATATTATTTGAAAGTAGAATCCTGGTCCTTTTCTTCACCAAGATAATCAATCAACCAAACTTCAATAACTAAATAAAGGGCAAAAGACAAATGGACAGTGTGGGCAGTGGTAGCTCAGTGGTTAGGATGTTGGGCTATCAGAAGGTCAAGAGTTCAAACCCCACCACTGCCAAGCTGCCACTGTTGGGCCCCTGAGCAAAGCCCTTAACCCTCAACTGCTCAGATGTATAAAATGAGATAAATATAAGTCGTTCTGGATAAGGGCGTCTGCCAAATGCCGTAAATGTAAAGGTAAATGGAGATGAAGCCAAAGGCAGATCCACAAACACAAAAAAACAGGCAAGGAAAGAAACAATAATGACGAAAACATGTTGGCCCTAGAGATACACTGTTGACAGAGAAAATACAAAAAAATTGGGAGAAGTGGAACGTATAAGCCTGATGGTTGTCCTGTATATATTCTAAGAATAAAAAATTATTTGTTATTATTTATTTATTATTTGTCTTTCTGAAGGAATCACAACAGAGGACTTCCTTATAGAAACAAAACTCCCAAGCAGAATGCTAGAGCCCTTAGCTATCCAAAGAACCCTTAAGGAAGAATATACGGCTTCTCTACCAAGACCAGCTTCAGACTCTGCTGGATTCATAACCACAGTGTCACTCAGATGATTCAGTGGAAGCTTTCAAGTGGACGTTCTCCAGCCACTGGACTACTACAGAGTGTAGTCTGGACACTAAGAAATATTCTGCAAAATCTTAAGCCATATTTACATTTACAGTAGTCCACATCAAAATACATCATCGTTGTAGGTAATAGTATTACCATCATCTCTATCAAGCTAAAATCCTGTTAGAGAAGTTACGAGTTAGTATAACAGCAAAAACAGTACAAGTCAAGGTTTTCTTTAGTGCTCAGTGAAAAGGTAGGTCTTGTGTCTTGGTTTGAAGACAGTCAGCAATTTGGCTGTTCAGACGGCCAGGGGAAGTCCATTCCACCACCTGGGTGGCAGGACAGAGAAGATTCCAGATGAAGGCTTTCCTTGGATCTTGAGAAATGGTGGCACAAGGCGAGCCATGCTAGATGCTCAGAAAGATAAGTGCCTTCAGGTAGGTGGGGGCAGAACTATGTTCCCTAATATTCCCTACGTGGTAAGAGGAGATGTCAGATCCTGATGATGTCATTATCTGACAGTTTAAAATCAGTGTACCTGACTACAAGGATCCCAAAACATCAGCTATTTTTAAACAGTTGCCCCGCTTCTTATCCTAGAAGGAGACCTACTCCCTCTGTAAGATGGATGTGAACGAGTGGATAAAGGCTTTAGTAAGAGCATCCATGTGCTTTTTCGGAATCCTTGGTAACAACTGGTTGGCTTTTCTTTCCCTACCAAAATCCAGAGCTCAGCTCCGAACTAACGACATCCTATTTGTTAACTTGGCTGTATCCAATCTGATCACCAATTATCTGGTGGACCTGCCAGACACCATAGACTTTGTAGTCCACTGGACCGCAGCCAGAAGATACTGCACGGTGTTCAATTTCTGCTCTGATGTCTCCGAGACCAGCAGCATTTTCACCACTATGTTCATCACTGTGTACTGGCATCAGAAGCTTGTGGGCTCTCTGAAGCGTGGAGGAGCTCCTGTACAAATGGACAACCTCCGCCTCATCACCGCACTGCTGACAGGGAGCTGGGCCTTCGCCACCATCTTCAGCATTCCTCATTTCTTCTTAATCTCTAAGGACATCTTGAACCAAAGCTTCGATGACTGCGTGGAACAATCCCCGACCCAAGCGGCCAGACGAGCCTACGAGGTGCTGTACCTTACACTGGCGAACCTTGTCCCGATTATTGGCATCGTTTTTGCAAGCATCCAAATTGCAGTCACACTTGTACAGAATGAGAGGCGGATCAAGAACACAAACGTGTTCGCTAGAGGAGGAAACGTCAAGATAAAGAAGACTCCACAACCCGTATCCAAAGATGTAACGTCAAATGCTACAAATAAAGACCAAGACCAACGACAAGGTGTCCAAAGGACTAAAGACAAAACCAGCTCCTCCTCAGGTAATCAGGTGAGGGCTGCCAAGAGTGTGGTGATAGTGGCCACTGTTTTCCTGATCTGCTGGCTAACGCACCTCATGCTCAGCATAACCGTCACCATTTACGAGTCCATTGCAGTAGCAGAGATAATAAGCTATATAGGAGCAACATATACATGTATAATCCCTTATATGTACTTGCATGGCGTGAAGAAGTTGAACTGCTCCTCCAAAGCCTGAGCAGCAGTCTGAAAATAGCACACCAGAGTACTCAGTTCTCCCAGACACAGCAGGAGGAATGACGAGTGAAGCGTTAATCTATAAAGCAGAGTGCAAAGAATATCCTCTAAACTCACCTCCAGTGGATTTAAGTGCAGATCTAAAAACATTCCAACTTCAAAAAACAGAATTTCCTCTTCTGGTTTTGTGTTTGCATTGCACAAGTTATTGTTTTATTAGCAACAAGTCATTTATTTTCCCCCCTCAAGAAATAAAATGAGTGGTGTGTTTTATTTACATCTTGATGTCACTTGCGGAATCATAAACTATCCCCTGGGCCTAATTATACCTTGTTATGAGCAATTATTGTCAACAAAGCAGCAGGGAAACAAACCTGGCACATCAAGAACTACAGGATACTAGGGCAAATAGTTTCTATTACTGAATTCATTTTTTTTTTTTTTTTTTTTAAAACCAAACCCAGTTTGAGACCTCTTTAATTCTTATTTTAACAAATGTACAGTACAGATTTAAACAGTTATTCCCACCATTCAAATGGAGTATTTTATGTAAAACTTTTTTTTTTTAAAAAAAGGTATCCAACAGAGTCTGTCCAAAAAAAACAAAAAAAAGAAGACGCAATGCCTACCTTCTACATTTTCACACAAGCTGGCTAAATGCTAGAAATAAAAGAAAATGAGAAACACTGGAACATGTATACAAAATCACTCGGGTCAAGTGATGATTTAGATTTGGCTCCAGATGATAGTTGTACATCACTAATACAAATTAATCACCATATCATAATAATAATAATCATAATAATAATAATAATAATCAATACTTGTTTTTCAGTAATTAGATTTGTATTTTTGTTGTTTGTTCCTTTTAGTCTCCAAGTCTTGAACAAATATTACATACAATTCTTTTTACAAATATCTTTGTCCAAACCTTTTAACAAACATGACCAGAATGGTTGTGAAGCCTGGCAGAAAAGACCTCTTAAGTAAAACACAGCACCAAATAGAAGCAGATTATCATCTCTTTAAACTTCTACAGGCACTATGAGAGAGGTAACTGTGTATTGCCCTCAGCATTTTTTCCATGTGACTCAGATCTGAGTGAAACCACCGTGAGGCAGGCTCATGCACGGATTTGATGTAATGCAAGACACCCCTAACTGGCCTCAGTGAAGTTTCTCCAGTTTGGCTTGTAGAGATTTAAAGTTGCGTATGATTTCCTCCAGGGCGGCGCTGGGGCTCAGGGACTGAAGCTCCACCAGATAGCCACAGATGTTGTCCAGGCACACGTTGGTAAACCTCCGTCTGAGAAACGAGATAAGAAAGTTCATATGGAACAAGGTTGAATGATTTGATTCCAGGGAACACGTGGTGCTGATGTCCGAGTCGTTACCTGTCGTAAGTGGGCACTCGGCTTGGGTCGTTGACGTAACCGGACAGGAGCACGTGGATGCACTCCACTAGGTGCAGAGGTTTCTTCAGACGCTGCCAACATGGATCCTGAAAAAAGCCGGGAGGAATCATGGGCAGAGTTAGATCGGTAGATGTTGCGTTGGTTATTCATCTGTTCCCCCACCCCTCCCCCCTCAATTTAATGGTCACTACATCAATCTAATAATAATAATTTTTTAAAAAAGTCATGCATACAGTCAAATCAGGGACCGAGTTATTTAACTGATTAAATATTGACTTGTGTTAAAGGTCACACTCTGTTTTATCTGTCTATTTGATTGCGTAAATTGTTGCAGTGTGGTCCAACATTAAATCATTTGCATTTGGTTACACATGTGGTTGCAGGGTGGAGTAAAAATTATTTATTTATTTACATATTTGGTTGACTGCTCTCAGTTTATTTGCAACGCTAAACAGTAGTTCTAACTTGGATGAATAATTGTGATAATCATGACTTCAATAACTGCATTAATTCTGGAGATGTAGTTGGGTTAAAACAGTTGGTTAAAAGACCACATGTTCTGACTTCTTCAAATCCTGTATAAGATTAACCCAGCTTGTTCTGCATAAATGAACACCGTCTGAATGAGCGCCTCATACCCGAGCTTTGAAGAGCTGATCGTATACTTCCAGCAGACGTGGAAGCTGGACGCCAATCTCTTGCATCGTGAAGGTGACGAAGCCCACATCCCAGTTCAGCTTACACACTTCCTGCTCCAGAAACTTGACCAGAAAGTCTTAAAAGAAAATATATATGTATATATTTTTTTTAAAATAAAACGCACACCACAAAACAAAAATGCTGAACTGGGTCTTCTTAAAAGCATGAAGCAGTAGATTTTAAGACTGAAATTTAGGTTTTCTTTTGCGGTCATCAGATCAAACTATATTTCAAATAAAAGGTAACAAAATCCAGAGGGAACTAAATGCTTCCTGACTCAGACAAGCGATGCATCTGGGGAAATAATTAAACAATTATAGTTAACAAGTGTTGACTTCAGAAAGGGAGACCTCAGAGAGACGGTGTTGACAGAAAATAAAATGATACCCAGTGGAAAATATCGTGGTGTCCCAGCATACAGCTTCCCTAAGGAGATCAGCTTTAGATTCAGGGCTCGCATGCGGTCTGCTGGACTCATAGCCACGCTGTCATTCAGCTCTGCAATGAAAAAGAAACGCCAATTAGCCGACAGTGACCAAATAAAACAATCAAATAATGAGCATGTGGCAGCAGGGGTGTGGTCGAGCATCAGCTGCAGACGGAGAGGGGGCGGGTTGAACCGGTAGGTAAAGTGTAATGATTTTCACCTGTGTATTACAGCCTGACTGTGTGTGTGTGTGTGTGTGTGTGTGTGTGTGTGTGTGTGTGTGTGTGTGTGTGTGTGTGCGCGTGCACGGAGCATGATCTTAACCTTGAACTGGGTGAAATCTGAGAGCGACTGGGTTGCATTTCCGTTTTTGAAAGAGTCTTGAAAAGCTACTGAGAAATAAAAATTGAAAAATTGAGCCCAGAGCTCTACTGAAATTCCTCTTTCCTCCTGGGTCTTCCTCCATACCCATACACACAGAGTACCACAAAAACATAATACAGACATAACAGGAGTTTTCCCCCAGGTCAAAGCTCCCCACCCTGAGAATGATATATTCAGCTGCATTTTAGCAGACACCAACCTTTTTCCATGATCTCTTGCCACAGAGAGTGAACCAGAATAGGGTCAGAGTGTCCAGCACAGTGAATGATGGCCAGCTTGCACTCAGACAACCGGAAATGGTCCGCAAACTCTCCATAAAGCTAGAACGATAATAAGAAAACAGTCTGATGTGACTGAAATCCGTTCCGTCGATTCATGGCTACGTCGATTTCTGTGATGGCTTACCTTAGTGATATCCATTAACTCCGAGTCCAGCTGAGATATCGCTCCCTGTACAGAGGGGTGCTGGGAGTATTGCCGTCTCAACGTCTCCTGGATTTGCACCTGAATGCGCACCACCTGAGAAAAGGAGGATTTTCAATATAAGGAGGCTCTCACTTACACTCCCACAACGCACACATTAATACAACACAAATATTGTTTCCTAAAACCTTTCTGGAGTCACAGTCGGACTGACGGACTGATCTTACATACCTCCATCTTCTCTTCGAGTTCATGCAGGAACTCGCCGTCGGCTCCCATTGAGGAGATGCAGGACGAACTCTTGGCTGAAAGGATGGCCCGGGAGATGTACTCCAGCCTCTGCTGCAGAGAGATCTCGGTGCTGTAGGAATACAAAATATACACTCAAGTCAATTATAAACTGCACTCCTGCTTAGGACGTCAGCTAGAGGAGTGCATCATAACGCACCTGTGCATATCGGCCAGCCTGGCCAGGACGTGAGCCGCTTTGCCAAAGCTGCGATTCTTTTCATAGTACCGCCAAAGGAGGTCCATGTTGCGCACTTTGCTCTGGTCCTGCTTTATCATGTGCATCAAATGATCTTCGAGATACTGAGAGTTGACCTACACAAAACAAAACATAAGGCTTGCAGAACCGAGAAGGGTTTCACAAGAACGGCTTAAATGATGGATAAAATTAGTTGATCGATACTGAAATCAAGATTAATTAATCACTTACTTAAATAAGATTATGTTTGACTAATTGTGCAGCTTTCCTAAGAATGTAAAATGCCGAGTTCAGCAGTTCAGTTGGTTTAGTCAAATCAAATTAAAATATCTTCAACAATGGGCTTAAAAGTTGCACAACCAAGGACTTACAAATTGCACCTACCGCAGCAGTGGGTTTACAAATTTTTATTTGTAAATTTGTGGGCCATGCTTAGTTAGCACGTGTCATCGCTTGCTTCATTGGTTCATTCTAAGGTATACATTTTACTGTATGCGTGATAAAGTGCCCAGTGGTGGCAAACATATAGACAAAATATCAGCATCTGATTTTACTTCAAGTAGATATGCAAAAATAAATAAATAAAACACATGCTACTTGAATAGTTGAGACAATATGGTCCGTGATGCCAGGGCTCACTTTCACTTCTTAGGGAGGGTGAAGCATAATAATACATGTCCTACCTCCAGGAGTTTGTCAGTGAGGTCAGCCTGGATCAGCCAGTTGTACAGGGCAATGTGGAACAGCTCATCTTGTGACCTCTGAGCGAGGCCAAGCATTTGCTCGAACTGCAAACAAAAATAAAAACAAACAAATCAATCAATAAATAAAAAGAGCAAATGGATTAGCTTGAAATCTCTTCTTCTCGAAATATATATTTAAAAAAAGGAAATAGAAGAAGAAGAAGAAGAAGAAGAAGAACGCGCTACAATTGTTGCATTAGCAATCACAGAAAAGCAGAGCCATAACTACAGGGAAAGGGATTCAAGAATGATTTGTAGCTTCACGCGTTTGCCAGTCCGTTACAGGAGAAAGGTTTTGAATATCAATATTCTTTTGGTAACTTTTGTTTAGAGACACTTAGATGGAAGCATTTTTTAGCATGTTCGAGCCACTTACTAGTCAAAAAGTGACCATGTCATGAAATTTGTTGCATAGCCTCAGGGCATAGTCCTTTTGTGAGGTTGACTCTGAAGATAATGTGTGCCACATCTGGTGATGATTGGACAATATCTGTAGGAGTAGTAGCGAAAAAAGCAGTTCTTGACATAATCCAAGATGGCGGAAAATCTAATTAAGCGGAAATTGATGTCAAAGGGTGGGTTGAACTCGACTTGGCCCAGGGAATCCAGGGATGCCTGGCTGTTAAATTTTGGACACATGGTTCAAAGGTTATGACCATAAACTTCCAAATTTGACCCGATGGTGGTGCTAAATAGGGATGGGCGATAATAATCACTACTATAACTATAATCACAATATTAATAATATTAATAAACAATAAATAATTTTAATTTTATTTTTTATTTATTTAACAATAAATAATTTTTTTTTTTTTTTAAAAACACAGTACAAATCAAAACACCAGGCTCCTCGTTTAGCGATAAACTTCTCCTTAGCTTCATGTCCGCCTTCCACCATACTTGTTTTCGCTCTGCACGTCGCAGATCGTCGCACACAGACATACGTCATCAACTAGGCTTTATCGTCATTATCGCAGGACGACTAATTCTTATTGTGGGGAGAATTTTTCCCGGTATATCGCAAACTATAAAATATCCCTAGAGGCACTTGGCCCAAATTTGGTCAGAATGTTCCATAGACCCTGCCCAATCAGTATGCCAAATTTCACAACTTTTTACCAGATGGTTCTATGGGCTGCCATAGACACCCTAGCCAGAGGAAGAACAAGCAGAAGAAGAAGAAGAAGAAGAAGAAAAGGTAGAATAACAATAGGGTGCCTACGCACCTTCAGTGCTTGGCCCCCTAATAATAACAACAACAACTCACATGAGCGGCAGCATCCTCATTGCTGAGCATGTTGGGGTCAGAGGTCATAACCGGAGGCCCTGGCTGCTTAGGCACACTGGGGGATTGTGGAGCTGCTTTGCTGTGATTTACCAGCTCCTGCATGGTGTCCGTGATGCATTTATAACATGACAGCCTTGACGGGGAAAAACATTCAGCTAGTGTTAAATAACTGCAAAACTTACTAAACATACTAAAACATATTTGTATTATAACAAACATGTTTACACACCTTTCCTGAAAGGCTTGCTGCCCAACAGCATCCTCCTCAGGCTCTCCGTTCTTATAGAAGTGAGGACCCAACTTCTGGGGGTCTTTTTTATCAGCAGCTGTAAGGCACAGCTCCACGACGCCCTCGTAGAAACGCACTAGAGTGATGGACAACATTGGATTTGCTCATTATATCCTTTTCAATCTCACTGTGTGTAATGTAAAGAGTAGTCCGCTACACTTATGTTATAAACGGGCGTTCACCTTGTCGATATTGTGAACACACAAGCGGCAGGTCCGTGTGATTGCTGATCTGTTGGTACAGCCGCAGCGACTCCTTGAGCATACGCTCCTTCTCGGCCTTGCTCTGGATCTGCCTCGAGGCCTGCAGTAGCTCGTTAGCCTGGGACGAGAGGAATAAAAAGGTTCTGAGCCCAGAGTACAGGACGCATTCTGTATTCTTACCCAGGGACAAACCAGGGGAAAGATTACCTTAGAGCAGACGCTGTCATCACTGCTGTACAGAAGAGGACAGATTTCTCGGAGGAGGGTGCTGATGGCGTCCACAGAGGCGCTGTCTTTGATGTACACGTTGATGAGGGCGGTGATGAGCGCACCGGTCAGCTCACGGCCACGGATCACCAGGTCCTTAAAGCTGATGGCTTTCAGCTGCTCCTGGAAGTCCTGTTGTGTGAATGGATCAGAGAAGGACAATGAGAAAGGATGCAGATTAGGGGCCATTGCACAGCATTAGAAATTTTGGCACTGAAAACTTGAAACTTTCTCCCTCTTGTGGGCCACCACTGGGGGGGGGGGGGGGGGTATAAGACTTTGTGTTGGATGGAGACCTTGGGCAGTTCAGAGATGATGAGACTGAACTGGTGGTCGCACAGGAGCTTCCAGAGAGCCAGGGTCTGAAAGGAGCGGTGCACCAGCTGCTGAACGCCCTGCAGAGATGTCTTCTCATAGACCTGGGCTTCAGCTGTGGAACAACAGCAACAAAACATTACGGCAAATTATTTCTGTTCTCCTTCTCAGACAATTTTTTTTTTTTTTTTTTTAATTTTTTTTTTTTTTAAAGACGTACTATGGTATTTCCTCTGGAGCTCTTGCTGGACTTGCTGAGAGCTGGCGCCGTCTGGACGCATGAATCCCAGCAGCCTTTGCTGCAGGTTGGCTGGAGAGCTGAAACTGTGAGAGCAGAAGAGTCAGCATCTCTGTAACCCGACCCACAATCATGCCGAGTGTGAGGAGACTTGGATACGCATGCTCCTAACCTGGATGCACCCAAGGACGTGGGGCTAAACTGCGAGTTCTTGTCAATGAACTCCTTCAGGCCTTGAAGCTCCATCAGAACTGCCTCCAGGTCAGACGAACTTGCCGTGCTCTCCATCTGTGACAAAAAAAAGTCAGTCATTTAAATGTTATTTAATATTAATAACGTTTAAAAATAGCATGATATAAAATTGTCGTTATATAGCCCAAAGCTAACTGGTGTAAGTGTACTTACAACAATCACAGTTTGGCTTCCTTTACAGATCAGCTGCTCCAATACCAGGCTCCCATCCCAGATGTTTCTGTCATTATTTTTAAAAAATTAGCATCGAATAACCACAGCCGAGTGTGTGCTTCAAGTCCGTATTGTCATATACAGAGTTATTAGCGCTTTACCCAAGTATGCGGGAGAAGTAGATAAAAATGCCGTTGTGTTTGCCAGAGAAAAGGACCTCGGGACCAGAGGACAGCGCGGGCATGGCAGCGCCGGGGCTCATGGGAGTGGCAGGGATGAAGGGAGTAGACACACTAGGAGGCATCATACCTGTAACATGCAAAATTGTACTTTTTTTTTTTTTTTTTTTAAGCAATGTGAACATAATAAAAGGACTAAGAAAGAGACAAACAGGGCAAAAATAAGTTATATTTTTGGACTATATGTATCAATTTTTAGTTTTACAGAATACCATCAAAACAACAGGACCAAATATACACATTTGAAATTTGAAAAATCACAGATTGTATTGTATAGCCCTGATTTCTAAACACGTTTTCCTTTTATAAAGAAACAACTTTCTAATACAATTTGATTTGTATAAACATGATATTTGGAAGGAGTATATTAAAGTGCATTAAAGGGGTACACAGAGGGAAGCAGGTACCTGGAGCTGGTGTAGCTAGGAAACTGGGATTAGCAAAAGGACTACCAACAGGTATAGGAGATCCTATAATTACAACAATAACATATTATGGGTTAGAAACAGGTTGCTACCAAATCTACAATCTCCACAAATCTATACCAAAAACACACATTAGTAAGTTAATTCGTGTGAATAGTGAATGCGTGAATAGATTTCTCCCATTACCTGGCACAGGTGAGCCAAGGAGAGGTCCGACATTGCTCGGTGCGCTCATGGCAGAAGGGAACCGCATTTGTGCCTCTCCTCCATACCTGTACAAGGAAAGAAAAAAAAAAAGAAAAGAAAAGAAACACAGGTACTTCAAAATCACTTACGCCACTATGGAGAAGTGTGTGTAAAGAATTTAACAACGTCACTGAAGAGTGGACCTGAAGAAAGCTCGAGTGGCCCACACAGAAACTTCTCTGTCACTGGCAGCAGTGGAGCAGGCCAGGATCAGAGCAGTGGCACAGGCCTGCTCCTCCTACAAGATCAGGGAAAAAAAAAAAAAACGTTAAACAAGTCTATATCTATGCACACACACATCTATCAGTGTATATAAATGCAGGAGAAAAAAAAAAAAAAAAGAAGTGGTATTCGTACTCTATGGAGCTTGAAGAATCGCTCAATTTCATCACTCTCCCCACCGCTGCTGCTCACCAGCAGATGGCGCAATTGATCCACTGGTCTCAGCTTGTGGAATATATGACTTCCCTGAAAAGACCGAAAAAGGGGGAGTCATCATTACAAATGCATAGACGATTACGAGAGGTGCTGATCTGGTCAGAGAGATCTTTACCTGGGCAGAGAGAAGGACAAATTTCTGAGGTGGGATGTTGTGCTGCTGAACCACCACTGGAGAATCCGTGAGTGGGATGAGGTCCTTATTTAACGGCGTGACAATTTTGGGCACTTTCATCTCTTCTATGGCACAGAGTGCCCACGAGTGACCGTCTACATTTGAGGTCATCTGTTTAATAAAAAAAAGAATATATATATACACATATATATATGTGCAAATATACAGTACATGCAAATAAATGCAAGGCAACATCATGAGAAGGATCTGACTACATTTAGTGATTATTATGAGGAAGGAAATATTAGAGAAGCTCTAACCTGAGCCTCCATGAGAGGCTTCTTAAAGGGGAAGGAGTCATGGTTTATACACCACAGAATATCGCTGTCCTCAGTCTCTGATGCTGCCATCAACAGAACGCCTAACAAAGACAAACAAAAAAAAGGGATACATAATAAAACTGATTATAGTTATACAGTTATACCACTAACATTAGGATATACAGGATTTGTTACCTAGAATATCTACAGCTACAAGAACAAGCTTCTTAGAAAAGATTTTAACACCAACGTCATCTTTAAAAATGTGAAGCTGGGAGAAATTGGCATTTCCTAAAGATCTTGATATGGAGCTACATTATACTACAGTAAACCTAGAGTTATATCTGTGTGTGACTGACAGTTTCATGCTTTACCTCTGTTATAGAGAGCCTTGTGTACTTTGGCGGGCTTTTGCAGGGTGGAGGAGGCCGAGAATCCCGGAGGCAGCCGAACGTGAACCAGAGCCAGGAGGCTGGGTCGGGAAACGCTCTGCCTGGCGTTGGGTGGAGCAAAGGGAGTGGTGCTGAAATACAGACGTACACCTGTGCAGTGCATAGAAACACCACAGTTACTATGGAGCACATGGTATTCTTTACAATGACTATATTATCAACGTTGATTCTTACCGGCATGCGTTACAGCCATGAGCTGGCAATCTGACGACTCGGAACGGTCGATGACGGCAATCTGGACGATGGGTTTGAAGACAGAACGATCAATTGTCCTGCGAAAGACACACAAGCAAGTGGCTTGGATGATGCACGTTTTAAAACGTTGAGAGAAATAAGCGTGTTCGGATGGCGTGGTCTTACCTGGCGATGTTCCCAGCAGCTGAGACGATAGCGTTCTGGGACATGGCTGCCACTCGGCTCATTCCCTGGCCATCAGCTCCCAAATCATAAACCTGACGCAGACGCTAGCTAGTTAGTCACAAATTTAAATCAAAGAATTTAATATCATGACAAACAGATAATAATTAAACCCACTGACCTGCAGCACACCTTTCTCTGATCTTGTGTACAGTGTGTTGCGTGAATTGTCAATGGCAATCTGAACTACTGGATCTACAACAGAGGATGAGATTAACAAAGAAAACGAAAAGTGACACCTTTGATTCAAAGAGGCAAAATAACAGACCGTGTAGTCTGAAAAACCTAACGTCTAGACCTACGCTCTTACCATCTTCAGAGAAGGAGAACTGCAGCAGAGATGGAATGAGGAAAGACAGGCTGCTCTTGGAGTGGTTGATCTTTTTGCAGCGCTGACTGAACCACCCAGCTTCGGCCTGGTAGGCGATTTCGTACAGGCAGCCGTCCTTTCCGGCCAGGAAGATGCGGCCCAGGTCTGTAGAGGTGATGGCGAGCATGTAGGTGTTGTCCGTGGGGATGGAGTAGAGTGGGTCGGGCAGCAGCTGCATGGCTCCTGACATGCTGTCATTTAACCCTGCAGAGGAAATGCAAGAACAAGCAAGAGTCACCACAACATAAAAACATGGGCTTTCATTTTCAGAGAGAGAGAGAGAGAGAGAGAGAGAGAGAGAAAGGAAAGGAAGAGACAGAGAGCGCAAGAGAGAGAGAGAGCAAGCAAGATAGAGAGCAAGCAAGATAGAGACACAAAGGGGGAGAGAGAAAGACATGGAGAAAAAAGGAGAGAAAGGAAGAGAGAGAGAGAGAGAGAGAGAGAGAGAGAGAGAGCACAAGATAGAGACACAAAGGGGGAGAGAGAGAAAAAGACATGGAAAAAAGAAGAGTGGGAGAGAGAAAGGGGAGAGGGAGAGAGAGAGAAAGGGGGAGAGAGAGAGAGAGAGAGAAAGGAGTAGAGACAGAAAGAGAGGCAGAGAGAGAGACAGAGAAAAAGACTGAAAGAGTGAGAGACAAACCAAGAGAATAAGACACTGACAGAAAGACAAAGAAAGAGGAGACAGAGACACAGAGAGAGAGAGAGAGAGAGAGAGAAAGAGAGAGAGAGAAAGGGGGGGAGAGAGAGAGAGAGAGAGAAAGGGGGGGAGAGAGAGAGAGAGAGAGAGAGACTCACCTGTCTGAGCCTTAGGGAAGCTCAGTCCAAGTATAACAACATCTACAGGTGTAGCCAGCACCAACAGGAAGTGGATGTGAGGCTGAAAAATCCCTGCAGTCCAGAAACAGTGCATTAAAAGACAAACTCACATTCACAGACTGAATTCTGCCCCAGACTGCCGTAGAGGAGGGTTCAATCCTAAACAACGAGTCTCATCACACCGACTCACCCGCTTTTGGTTTGACCAGCCCGACTGAAAGGATAGTTTCACTGAGCCCATCGAAATACGCCACATCGCCTCTAAAGTAGTGAAGCCACAAAAACAGTGAACATTAAAAAGACCTCAAACATTTCTGCTGAAATTTAGCTCAGTTTATTTCAGTACTCACCCGTCCTCATAGTTCCACATAAATATATCGTTATCGATTGTAAGCCACGCCCTGCTGATCTCAGGGAAAACACCCATCATGCAATTGCACTGCATGTCTGAGAAGCATGTTAGTTAAAGTATGCCAACTTATGTGAATAAATTCATTTACAAATGAACGCGGTTCACATGAAACAACAAAGTGTGTGCTATTTTGTAACACTAAAAGGAAGCAATGTAAAATGTGAGAGGATACGGCTAAACTGCTCCACCAGCTCTGGAGGCAGAGGGACCCTGCGGACGGCGCTCAGCTCTGGTAAATTTGGCACGCTGATAAGACCGGGGCCTTGTAGAGGGTAATCCATGTCAGACACACCAGACAGAGAGGGCATATCTGCAAAAAAAAAAAAAAAAAGGCAATCGTATAAACGTTATCTGTGAGGTTAAACAGTCCAGGAGTGTCCGGTCCTACTTTAAAACACTTCACTCAACTCATCTCGTCATATCCTATACCATGGTTACCTCATATAGTTTATATAGCGCACAGTGTGAGTCACAGAGAGGCGGAGACTTACTATGTGAGGGTACATTGAGCAATTCGGACAGGTCAGGAAAACAGCGGTCTTCCTGCAAGTGACGGTCAATCAGTCGAGCTGAATTTTCCAGAGCCTCTTGCAGTGCAGCTGCCACACTGCTGGGGCCCAAGCTGGAAGGCATGGCGAGCTCGAAGAGACAGTTCCCACCTACAAAACTGCAGTGCACAGGAAAAAAAAAAAAATAAAAATCTGTAAGTCACAAAACGGCAAATGGTGCAAGAGATACGCTTTTGCCACGACGTTAGGAGATCGTGGATTTGCCAGGATTCTGAGCGAGCAAAACTGGCCATGGGATGGCGTTACTCTTGTTCCTGCCAATCAGAGAAACACTAATCAATCATGGCTGCACGGGAGCTTATATACTGTATGTGGAAGAGGGTAGACAGTTTGAAGCGATGCGGTTGGCATCGGAAAACGGGCTTTAAAAAAAAGTCATAACACTTCACCAACCTAACAGCATAGGAATAATTATCTTTCATTTTTATTTTAAACCGGCGTACTCGGATACCAAGGACATTAAGCACCATTTTAACCCAAAAATAAAGAATACCAGTATTAAGTGACAGATTAAATATCCTACAACATAAAAATGTTAAGTACTTAACCCCTTTCTTAGCTACTTTAGGGTCAGTGTCCTTGTAATTCAACTGCTTTAGTTTAATAGCTTTGTTTAAGCCTAGAAGTTGCGATAATTACGTTCTCCAGTCGAAATATCGCGATATTTTATAACAACTTTTTTTTTTTTTTTTTTTTAAACTTATATTCTTAAGCGTGCGGTAAAATATTAATATTTATAGCAAAAATAAAATTAACAACATTTAGAGATACTTTACAAGTTTTACTAAACAGCAGTAACCGAGAAAACCTGTGAAGTAAAATAATTTACTTAAAGCTAACAGCGCTACTACGTAATTAATGCTAGTTATTATGCTAATGTTGTTTTTGTATTCACAGTTCACACCAACAGTTACAGTTAGCTTAGTTTAGTTAGCTACACAGCTAGCTTATTCAAACCTGGAATACACTGACATATTAACCGTTAAAAATATATATACATATATACATATATATATATATTTATATATCCCGCAAAACATATATCTACACAGCTCTCATGTCGCTACGTGAACAAATTATTTTTCCGCACTCCGGAGTCGTAACTTACAATTTTATAAAGCAACAACCGCTTATTTAGAATTGAAACTCTGTCCCGCCAAGCTCGCGTGCTGCTGCTATATTACTGGAAACAAAGTCTTTCGCACTTCCGGTTCCGGGTCAAATATTTAAAGCCGAATTGACCGTTATAATGTAATAAACGGGTACCACAGACTGTAAGAGATTGATGTAATGTTTACAGTCAGTGGTCTGTACATGTGTGTTCTGAGGTTTATAAATGTGTGTGTGTATATATATATATATATATATATATATATATATATATATATATATATGGATACTATAAAGATTTACATAAAAAAAAAAACATTTTAAGCCCCAAACTCATCCTAGAAAATGTATGCTGTAGTCATAAAGACTTCAGTTTTATTTATATATCACTTTTAACAAAGGACATTGTCACAAAGCAGCAAGCCAGAGGTTTCGGTGACAAGGGAAAACCCCCCGAGAGTACATGAAGGAGAAATCCTGAGACTCAAAAGGGAACCCATCCTCATCTGGGTGACACCACATAGCTAGAATATGAATCATTCCTCTTCTACAACTCTGTACACTAGAGTAAAGAAGTTCTCAGTATGTTCGAAAGAGCTTAAGCATGTAGTCATTCCTATGTTCCCAGGGTTCTGTGTTCCCCGTTTCAATATTCTGTTAACACACATTAAGTAAACTTTTCCAAAGGTTTTATGCAGTCAGGACTCATTTTCCCAGTTCCCTATTAACTTTATTACCTTTTAACTCTAAACACCAAAGATACATTTAAATGAATAACAACATGCATTCGTTTAAAATCAATAATTCATCCAAGTTTGAAATTTATGAAAGTTATGAACTTGGAGAATGAACTGGATTGCATGTGTTGAACCCTCATTTGTGTTAGTCTACTTTCATACATTCAGCTCCATGCATGAACAGTAGTGAAATGTATACACTAAACTGAAGAAATGCCGTACTGTAGCCTATAAAACACAGCAAACGGTCATAAAAGGAACAAAATGTTAAGTATGAACACGTACCAGCTCTCAGTTATGCTGAAGCCTAACTCCAGATTTAAATAACCATGTGTTCATTGTGTACCATATAAATCTGGGGAACATAGGACCCTGGGAACATAGATATGCTCCCCTTAAGCATCAGGGTAATCTTTTTAATTTTTTAAATTTTTTATTTATTTCAGTAGACTTTTAGCTTGAAGTCTATAATGTCCAGGTGAAGTTATCCACTATATAATGAGCACAGTTTTTAGCAAGTGCAATCATTAGTCTGTCCAAGTGAGAACATCCACAGTCATCTTTAAGGTGCCATCCACAGCAACTTCATGGCAAACTTTAGGCCAGTGGTCACCAAACCTGTTCCTGAAAATCGATCTTCCTGAAGACTTCAGCTCAAACGTAATCGTGCCATCCTGACCATCTAATCATTGTCTTAAGAAATTCTTGATCAGCTATAACAGGTGTTAGATTTTGGTTGGAGATGAAACCTGCAGGAAGGTCGATCTCAAGGAAGAGGGTTGGTGACCACTGCTTTAGGCTATCCACACGGGGCTATCCTCATCATCAGCCGGTGATGACTCAGTAAACGAGCCAGAGCTTGGGACGTGACCCAGAAAACTTCTGCAATTCTTACTATTTTTAACACGGACATCGTTACATCTTTTATATTGGTTTAAAATTTTTTGCCATGATAATGTTCATCTGCAAACGCATAGTTGGGAAAGAGAAAATGAAAAATGGATTCATATCCATGAACATCATCAGACCCTAAGCCTGTCTTTAACTTATGAACATTCAGTTCAACTTTAGATGGTTAATCATGAATTGAACACTTAATATAGTCGATTTCTCATGTGATTGGTATTTGTGGCTTTTTTTTATTGCGAAAGTTTATTTTTTGCTTCCCTGAAGGCAAGAATCTAACAACAGGAAACCAAAACCACTGCTTTCCATCATGTCCCGTAAGATAAGTCCAGTAATTGGTCTTGCCTCAAAAAAATAAAAAATAAATAAATAAATAAAAATAAAAAAGGTCACCCAGAAATTATTTCGTATCTGTAGATTAATAAATTTTGGCTGATTTGTTTTCAGGGTCTTTTTTTTTTTTTACTTGTCGTTTTGTTCTTTTGTATTTCAATTAGATTTACTGATACGGCCGACTTCTTTATTCAGTGTCGCTCACAATACGAGGCTGAATACAATCCAAGTATTTAGCAGAGTGTTTAAGGGTTAAAAGTCTTATTTAAAGCACCTAACAGTGGCTCTCTGCAAGTCCCCCCCCCCCTTTTTTTTTTTTTTTAGGGATTTTCTCCCTGTAGGAAGTTTTGGAAAGAACTCTGGAGGATCATAATAAATATATACCGTTTTCTCATAATATCACAAAACCCAAGCTTCTCTTATTAAAAGGCAGTAAGTATTTTCCACATCTGACTGTATGTAGAAGTCCTCTTGCACCCCAAAAAAATTTTTTTGAAGAAGCCAAAACTTCATTGTTCAAGGTCTTTTATCCTGCCTCCCACACGGGTTTAAACCAAGGGGACAGTAGGAAAAATACTACATCAGTACTACCATTATCAGCTCTAATAGACCAGCGGTCCACCATGCAGGTGGTAAGAGGTACCAGAACGGTCACGGTAACAGAACATCTGAAAGTAAAAGCCGTAGAAGGTCCACGCCGGCATCCTGCCATGTTGTTCTCCTCTGCCGTTGGAGGCAAAACAAAATCGAACCCTTACGATTTAAAGTACAAAAGACTTTTCTTTTTTTTTTCCCCTATTTGATTTCGTCTTTTTGACAGATATCTATTAAAAAAATAATAAAAGTCAAATGCAAACAAGACAAGTAACAAAGAGAAGTAAAAAAATTTATTGCAGTATTTGTTCCGCCAGAAGTGCTGGGGATCCCTTTTTTTCTCTCTAGGGTGACCTAATACATCAAAATCTACATTTACAAAAAAAAAAAAAAATAAAAATAAAAAATAAAATAATTTCTCCCCCTGCATGTAGGCCACAGATACTGCATGCTCTGCTTTTTGAACAGAATAAATTATGTCCAGGAAACTCCATTGTACAGCATGAGTAAACAAAATAAAACAAACAAACAAACAAAAAAAAAAAAAAAAAAAATAGGGATTAAAACATAAAGCAGAGGAAATATTTAAAAGGTTCTTTCCCTGGACACTGAGCTAAGCTAAAGAAATCCATCCGGTGCTAGGTTTAACTCCAAGAACACTTTATTAAGAACATCAACAGACTAATTTCCAACATTCACTTTAAGTTTATTTTTTTAAACAGATTTTTTCGTCAGAGATATAAACATTTTTGTTTTTGTGTTTATTGTTTTTTTCTGTTAAACTATGATACAGTGGGAGTAAAAATCACACAACTGAGTTGCTGCACAACAGCGAAGGAGCTCCCACACGTTTTCCAAACATTTCCTTCTAGATGTGTTTGTCCTGTTTAACTTAAAATGTGTCCACAGAATGCTTTCCTGCAGGTCCTCACCACTTTTTAAAACGCTTCCCCCTCTTCCTTCCTTTCCGCCTCCTCACTCTTTAGGCAGCCAACCTCCAGCCTTTGTGAGTCTGTGAGTACTCTTGCCGCACTGTCCGAGTTAGAAAATGTTGGATCCCAATAAAGTTTGGCTGCTGAGAGTTCCTGGTGGAGTAACTGTAGTCTGATTAGCTGGAAGTCCCCTCCTTGGCTGCGTACAGTGAGCGTAAAGTCTGCACCATTTTGTTAGTCAGCTTGTGCGCGCTCGTCAAGGCGATTTTCTTGTAAATGATGTCTGATTCCTTGATAGTGTCCACCCAAGGCACCAGTTTGCGTCCGTCCCGTTTCTTGGCCTCGGCCCAAGTGCCGGAGTACGAGCCAGCCATCCAGTGCACGCTGTAACCGTTGCTTGTCTTCTGGATAACGCGAGCTATCTGCGGCCGGTCCTTGTACTTGGGGCAACAGATGGCGATGACGTCCATGGCTTCTACCGTTTCGTTCATGTGACCTGATGCATCTGCGGAATCGCCGCCTCTTTTGGATCTCCGTGACGACTAGAGAGAGAGAAGAGAAAAAAAAAAAAAATCACAAGTTAAATATTAATTGAAGAAAAATACTTTACATTTGCTACAAATTTGAAATAATTCACCATAGATGTAATTTCGAGATTACAGCCTTAAATCAATTCTGCATGTTTCTGAAACTGCAGAAAGGACTTACTCCAGGCATTTTCTCATCTCCATCGCTGTCTTCATCGTACGAGTCGGCAGCGTTGTTTTTCGGGCTGGAGCCTCCCAGCAGAGCAGTGATGGCTTTGTTTCTGGCGTGGGTGCTAGCCGACGCCTCGCCTTCCTCGTCCTCCTCGTCAGGATCCAAGTGCTCCATCAGTACCTTAAACTGCAGCGCATGACGAAGGCAGTATGTTTGCGTCATCAGCAATAAATCCAGCGAGAGCCAGTAAACGTACACTAGGGCTCAACTCAAAATAAATCTGTAATACCATCAAACATTTTTGATATCTCAGGACCTACACTGGTCATTTATCAAGTTGTGACCCAAAAGCATTTTTGTCTTCTAACCTTTAGATTTTATGTTATGAAATAAATAGGTCCAGTAATGAGATGAGATGAGAGCCTCACACCACCTGGTGTGTGTGTGTGTGTGTGTGTGTGTGTGTGTGTGTGTGTGTGTGTGTGTGAATGAATTTAGGCTTTTACTGTATAATGTTGATGCGAGTTTTAAGCAGGAAACACCAGATTTTTCCCCCCAGGACGTACGATTCTTAAAAAATACATAAATAAATAAATCAGCACTAGGGTTACTTACGTCCAAATATTGCCTGACGATCCTTCTCTTGACTTCGTAGGTGAGCTCTGTGTTGGAGAGACTGTTGGTCAGGAAGTCCAGTGTCTGCCGTGGGTTAAAATGCACGTTGGTTTTCCTGTTCACCGCTTTGTCGTACACTTTCGCTGACTCCGTGGGTGAGTATTTCTGGATTTTGCTGTGGAGAAAAGAAACATGGGTTTAGATCAGCAGTTTAGACCAGCCATAGGACTTGCACATCACGTGGGTGATGGATACCTGTCGGAGAAGCCGTAGAGGTTCTTTAAGTGCTGTTTGAGCACTAAGAGGAGCAGGATGCCTTGAGAGGCATTGGCAAAATCAAGCAGAGGCATGGGGTTGTCCGGCAGACGGTCCATGACCTTGTCCACGTCGTCGGCCTCCATGTCCGAGTCTGAATCGGAGTTCACCACACCCCGCTTAGCCTTCTTGGACCTATGGACAACCTCATCGTCTTCGTCGCTGCTGCTTCCCCTGTTGCTCTCAGGAACCTCTTCCTCCTCATCTTCTTCTTCTGAGCAGTATTTCTTTTCCCGTTCCTTCTTTTTCTTCTTCTTTTCCCTCTGCCTAGAGTCCTTTAGCAAAGACTAAAAGTGAGAAAATGAGCATTGAGAGAGAGAAAGAGAGAGATAGAGAGCATGAGTTACAACTGAGAGGAAAAAGGGAAAGAAAACAAAAAACAAACAAAAAAAACAGACAAACAGGAGCTCACCTCTTTGAAGGACTGCAGGAGGTTGCTGCCCGACACTGACAACGTGATGTCGATGTGATGCATGATGAAGAGAGGCTCCTCCTGGGTCTGGTACGGGAAACATGCCAGGTTGTCGGCAATGAACAGCAGCATGTTCACCTCCGTCTTCTGCGAGGGAACAGATGTAGTTTAGCAAGAAGTTTAGTCAAAGCAACTGGCCTCGTGTCATAATCTTGAACTCAGTCCAATACTTGGGGAAGGTGAATTGTAATAAGTTTGTTCTAATGAATGCCTGAATATCAGATTAGAGGTGTAATTAGATTTCAGAAAATCTAATAAAGACTCCTGGATAATTATCTTTCCTTTTATTTTAAACTCAGAATGTGCATCAATAAATATAAATGCCAGCATTTTCAAAGTGCACGTGTCAGGTACTTACAAAGAAATATTTTCATTGCCTGACTCATGTACATCTACATCCACAAATCATGACAGATGTGGGCAGAAGGATGACGTGAAATGTGTAGGGGATGAATCGTGATTCGTAAGAATCGTGTGTAATCAATGAGAAACGGGTTACCATAACAACTCAGCCTTAAAAAAAAAAAAAAGGGTTTTTTTTCTTAACAAAAGGGTTTTGTTATATTAGATATCGTACAGCTCGGGTCAGGAGGTGAAAATTGGCGGCCTCTCCCTCTGTCCAGAAATTATTTCAGCTTGACAAACTAGAGTAAAGGAGGCTTTTATGATGAAATGGAGCAATAATTTAAAATCACCTGAAACCCTTCATTGACAAGCTAGAGAAAAAGCTTCAACCTGATGTAACAAATTGACTCACCGCACTATCATCAAACAGATTAAGCAGAGAGATGAGGAAGGCTCTCCGGTGCTGCCGATTTCCCCGCACCATGGTGAAAAGGTGTGAGCAGAGCGCCGAGCTAGACTCGTCCTGACGGAAACCCCGGATGATCATGTCCCGGGACGCCATTATGGCCTGCTGGACTTGGTAGGACATCTTCATCCCTGCCACAGCCTTCATCTGATTTACAGCAAAGATCAGAGGACAAGCTCTTAGTATTTTGATGCTATATAGATATGATTAGATCATGTAAAATGATATACTGAAAGTTACTCACGTGAATAAATCCTGTGTACTTCTTATCAATTTCCACCAGCTGCTGGTCTGCTTTGTTCCTCATTGTGGGCTCGGGATCAGTTCCCATGGCAATCAAATAGGGGACACACTACGCAAAAATACCATAAGGACTATTTCGACTCACTAGATCAAAACTCTGAGGAGCTATTTAATATTACAGACACTGGTTAAGTTGTATGTGTACCTGTACAGGGTGAATCAGACCCTGGTTGAGTGTCAGAGCGATGACATTGAGAGCAAAGTGACGCACACTGGACTGCGTGTGGAAGAAGGCCTCCAGGACCTGCTTGAGGTACAGCTGCATGATGGAGCTGCTCATACCCGACGAGATGTCACCCATCTCCTTCAGGTCCTCCTGCTTGGACAGCTTCTTCCCTGCAGAGACAGACAACAGTTGGGGTTAAAACGTGGCTGACCAACGAAGAGGAGAATTTTGGCTGCGCCACAGAGACACTCACACTCCCTGTCAGCTTCCTGCATTCGTGAGTCCTCTTCCTGCAAGTATGTCTGTAGATTCTTCAGCACCTGGATCTTCAGGTTTACTGACTTCTTTCTGTCGGACAGGAGGCCGTTGTACAGGGTCTTTACGTCAGGGACGAACATTAGGCCTGGGTGCTGGATGAACAGGAAACCTGGGGAACAAGGGAAGCAAATTTGTTAGAATAAAAAAGCCCTTGCTCAAGGACTTGACAGTGGCAGCATGACAGACCTGAGCTTTGAACTGACCCTTCCAATCAGTAGTCCAAAGCCTTGACCACGAAACCGCCATGTGACAGAACCCAAATAAAAAGAACTGATGCTTACCCAAGCCAATGATGGCCTTCGTCTGCACCTCCTCATCCTCGTTCTTAGTGAAATACAGAAGAAGTTCTAACACCTTGTCCTTTATGACAACCTGGGAACAACCAATAAAACATCAGCGATTTGTCAAAAAAAAAAAAAAAGACTAACTGAAACTCGTGGCCAGTACAAGGTTCAAATAGCAGACCTTGTTGTTTCCTTTAAACTCCTCTCGGTCAAAGTCAAAGTGCCTGCAAAGAGCCCCTACAGTGAAGAGAGAACGCAGCAGTGCCGGCTTGTTGGACACCAGCACCGTGCTGTTCGAGTCCTCCTGGTGCTGGGTCTTTAGCTTGTTTAGTGCCCCTGAGGACATCAAAACAATTTTTAACATCCAACAACATCCACTGTACACTCCACACAGTTATCTAACAACTCCTAGCCATTCACATAAGCTTGGCCAGGTTAGTGCTGTCTTTACTACATTTTTAGGCCATGTTAGCATATTTATTGTATGGATAAGGAAAAAGGACCGCATGTGTGTTGTGCTTGAATTAGCAGACAGTGCCACAGAATCAAGAGTTGTCTTAAAGGTAAAACTCTTACCATAGTACCGGTTAAAACAAGCCCAGACAAACTTGTAGTTGTGAGTGACCTTGTTCACTATTGCCCCAAGACAGCTCACACAATGCTGCACAACCTGAGGAGGAAAAAAACCCAAACACATTTAAACAAGAATATTGAATTGGAAACAGAAATAGTTTCCAAAACTGACAGAATATGTTTTCATTTGACAAGAAATATACCACACTTATGCCTAAAATTATTGCCATGTGAGACGTTTTTCATTCCATGCTTTTCCAATAACAAACATGTAAAACAACAACAACAAAAAAAAGAAGTGGGAGAGCAGTACAGCTGGACAGAGGAGGGATGAGTCCTTTCTGAGTTTAATTCCGGAAATTAGTCTGACCTCTATATATTTGCTGTGGAACTAACTACACACCAATAAAACAACAATTACTTGTAATTTGTGATCATTTGCTTCAAATTTGTGCCGCCATCTTTGAATGTTAACTGTGGATATTAGCTAAGACAAGTTTTTCACGGTACATGAATCCTGACTCTTTACTAACCGTCATTCCATATTTGATGATGAGCTTCATCAGGTCTTCTTCAATGGTGGTGAGAAAGGTCTCGCTGGGATGGTCCATCAGAGGCACCACCAACTCTAAAATTTTAGCTACGTTACAGATGACCATGAAATCATTCTGGTTCTGTGAACAGAAGAAAAGCACAGGGGAAGATTTTCAACTTGAGAGAACTCTGGGAGCAAAATTTTTGTGCTGTTCTTCTAGCAGACCCCTAGAGGGCGCAAAAGGTTTAAATGTAGTTCAAAACAGCGGAGGAGAGTTTGATGCTCACGTTGCACTTGGTGGTCAGGTAGGGCTGCATGGTCATGGCGTGTTTTACCATCAGCTGCGCTCGGATCTTGCTGAACAGGTACAGCGTGGTGATGCAGGCCACCAAGCGATTTGAGTTCACCCCTTTACTCTCACAGTCTGCAGGGTAACAAGTATGTAAGCATTCAGAGACCATCAAACACTAAAATTGACCACTAATTAAACATTTATTGTGTGTGTGTGTGCGTGTGTGTGTGTGTGTGCGTGTGTGTGTGTGTGTGTGTTAGCAGTACCAGTGAGAGACTCCTCCTCGTATTTGAGGATGTGCTCCACTAGATTGTCGACGAGCTGGGCACAGGCTTTCCGGGTTGGCTTGTAGGAGGCGTCTTCCTCAGTCTTCAACAACTGCAGTTACATCAGCACATACATCAAATTGAGAAACTAGCAAAAAGACAGTGATGCACACACAAACAGCTCCACTGTACATCATATTCAGTATGAATGATAGAAGACGACACTCACGTTCTGAAGCAGCTGTTCGAACCAGTCGTAACCAGAATCCCTGCATGCAGACACCTGTCAAGAGAAATCCCCTTATGCTTTATCAGGCATAAACAGAGACACTGTCTAATAAATCCTACAGGTATTAGGGACAGGGATGAGTACTCAAGTAATAATTGTTCGTCGTGACAATGCACTAAACGCATGATTGAACATTTAATTAAACTATTAAACGTCATTATATCATTTTGCACCAACTTAAGTCCAGTACCAAGAAAGTAGATCCTTCTGAAAAGTTATATTTTTCAGTTTTATAACTGGTTACATTGGCATTTTGGACAAAGGCCGCACAGCTCAATCGTTTCAGAACGAACAAAGCGCACTGGCATGCTGACAAACTTCAGCAAAATACAGTACAGTGTCTACTAGTCTAACATGCCATGTAAACGCATGCTGCACAAAACTGACGCAAATAACGCTTTCTAACAAAGACTACAACAAAGTGTCCATATGTGATGCGTGTAGAGTTGAGAGAATAAAACTAATAACTAAAATGTTAACCAAAGCCACAAATCCTGTATTTCTTATCCCCTCAGGAATTTGAGTGCTTAAGTACTTGCTCATTTTCTCTGTCCAGAAAACAAACATCCCAAAAAAGGCTAAATGAGAGTGTTTACTGCTATCAGCTTACCACATCAGTGATATTGATGATCTTCCTGGTCATGGTTTCCTTATCGTGGTTTGGAGTCGGAGTGAACCACAACTTTTGGAATGTTTCATTTACCAGTTTCTGTGGAAATAAATAAATAAACAAACTATAAAAAATGATGACCAGATGCCAGAACACACATTAAAATCTGAGAGCATCCATGCATCCAACCAAGCATCCACGAGGGTACGGAATGAAATATAAACTAAATTAAAATGCAATTCGGAGGCAAGGCATCAAGGCATGATGTATACCTTAATGCCCTCTTCGTCGTTGACCCTTCGGATCATCTTCACACACATCTCGGTGATCTTGTTGAAGGTGGGCTGCTCCAGACAGATGTCTCGCAAGATCTTAATCACCCTCTTTCTCACACTAATGCCCGTATCCTGCAAAGATGAACCTGTGCATGAACACTTGAACATGCACCATTTTATACAGCCTGTAGGTGGCAACAGAGTGTCAAGACAAATTTACCCAAGCTGAACTTTCATACTTTGAATGAACTTTAATCTGGGTGGAAATAATGCGTTATCAGCACAGCTTTCTTATTGTTCAGGACGCCTGTGGAAGCTATTTGACATGAATGGCAAAAGAAAGCATGCTTCGATACAGTCCTTACAGTCTAAATTTACCTGACAATATAGTATATGGTATATTTTTTTGTGATGCAGGATTGTATAAAACTATTATGAGAGCTATAATCAAATAGCAAATTAAACTCATCAGCTAACCTCTTGAGTTTTGCAAGTACTTTTAAAGCAGTCAGATTGAGAGACAAAATATTAACGCACCAGTATCCTCTCAATGAGCATGTCGTAGTACTGCTCAGTCAGCTGAGGGCGACTCAGTACGAATCGGCCGAGCAGCTCGACTGCGGCCTCCCGCACACTGGTGGAGTTGTCCATTAGCCGACCGTGGACTCCGCGCTGCATGTCCGACTGTGCATGAATAAACACACAAAAATGTTAGACCAAATACCATTTCAAATTCCCCCAAAATGATGTGTCTCTGTGTATGCTAGCTCATGAGCTGATAAATAAGGTCACATTTCTCATAACAAGTTTGTTCCAAGGACCCATTTTAAGCTTTTTCATGTTTGTGCCTTATTTGTGAAAACGCACTCACCCGAGCCAGAATGCTGGGATCCACAGCCACCACCTCTGACAGACACTTCATCGCTTTCGTTCTCACAGCAATAGCACTCTCTCCCAGCACTCTCAAGATCTGAGAAACGCAAAACAGCAGGAGGCTTTTTGTAGCAAGACACACAGAACACTGAAAACTTGTAGGACTCCTTTTTTTAGTGACCAATTTAAAACTCTTTAAAAGGTTTTCTCCGTATTACACGTCACTCTGTTTCCCTCTTGCTGTGAGAATGTAGGCAATGCTTTCTTACCTGTGTTAAATAAATATCAAAGCTCTGTGCAAACGGCCTCATAGAGGCCAAATATCGCACAACTAAACAGGCGTCTTCGTAGTCCACAGTGTCCGAGTTCATTCTGAAGAGGAAGAAAAACCATTAGACTGGTATCAAAACAGAATACATTTTATATAAGATTGAACTCCGATCACATACACGTACATAAACAATCACGGAAGAAAAAGTTCACCCAAGCTTACTTCAATGTGCCAAATTGCGATGGAGTGGCCTTGATGATTGACCGCAGGAACTGCTTGCGCTTCTCGGCTCTCTGCATGATCTCGCCCGTGGTCTCTATGTCCTTGGCGTGGTGCGCTCCTTCTGCAGAGTCGTCTTCCTTCTGGTTCTGAGACTTCATGGCCTTCTCGGTCTCTGTAGTGGTGTCCCTGAACCACTGAGCAATGTAGAACTTCCTCGCAAACTGGCAGGTCATAAGAATGCTGTTAAGTTACAGTTCTTTGCAAAATTTCCCTAACAAAAGAACTTACAATCCAGCTTTTACTTTTAAATGGTTAGCTCCTCTTAAGATTCAACAGTTACATACTATTTAAAGGGTATATTAAAAAGATTCAAGATATATCTGAACATAGTCCTCACCAAAAGAGAGGGGTCGGTCTCCACGTTTTCATCCAGGTAATCCAACAGCGCTTTCTGAAGCTGCTGAGTCTCATCATTGCCAGACACCTGGAGAATTAACACCGCAATAAGGATTATTAATGATTATAATAAGGAACATACAGGGAAGAGATCAGTGTATCTATTGGGGATCAGTATAAATAACAGTTTACCTCTCTGAGGATGCGGTCTATAGATCTCTGGTCCATTTTGCTAGTAACAGCGTCTTTGCGCAGGCGAGCAGCGACTGTTCCCAGGTAGTCCAAAGAGGCCACTCTGAGTGCCATCTCAGTCTGTTTGTTACTGAACTGGTGCACCTGAGGACAAGAGACAAGGTGGTGGTTTGTACCAGTCAAACAAGGATAAATCATAAATCTACTAGCTAGCTTACAGGGCAAGTAAATGCTCCAGTGTATTTATAGTGTGTTTACCAGTCCCATTTTTAACTAGGCTAAAAAGTGGTAACTAACGTAATGCAATAAAAATGTACGATGAGCTAATTAGCCCTTAATGATCATTTTGCACGTTCTGTCTGTGCACACAATAAAACATTTATGGCTATGAGATTTGGAGTTTTGTCCTCATAATCACACACAGAACATATATGAGTCTGGCTATCTTTATTTTCTCTCAAGGTGTAGCGCAGCAAGCAGGAGAGTTGAGGGCCGTCCACATATCGCATCTTTTGCGCGCTCAAGTTCATTATTTTAAATGTAGATGCACGGCAAGCGCACTCATACAGAGAGCGACGCTCATTTCTTGAGATGAAAAAATCCCAACTTTTCAGAATGACGCAAGCGCGACGCAGGTCATGTGACAAGAACCAACCAATCAGCTTCACCCTTTCCAGTTTTGAATCTCCCATCATCCAGACGGAGCTCTAGATGGTGCTTGAAGGATGGGGTTCACCCCCCCCCCCCTTCTCCATAAATAAATCTAGCAGCAGAGCTACTGTAAGGGATTTGCGGTGCTGTAAGTCCATGCTGTGCTAAAACTTCCTCATTGTCATGGAGAGCGCAGCTCATGGTTGCTTAGCAACGGCACGAGCACTTCAGAAAGAAGGTGAAGGTGACCACTTTTTCCACGTGTTTTTAGGCACGACATGTGAATGGCCCCTTATAGGACGGCATTGTGCTGGATTTTGTTGTTCTCAGTTTCGTCAGTGTTTCCACAAGCCTGCATGTTTCTGATGCTGAAAAGATCATCTGTCATCCATGCACTCTGATTAGTTTAAAAAACGAAAAACAAAAAAAAAAACACTACTATAGCTCATGCTATAATTACAGCATTGAGGTGAGTCGCATCACGACATGTGAAGCACGTTAAGTTTAAACATTCATACCCAATACAAACTTTTCATTTGCAAGAGTCTATAAAAGGGATTTTTTAAATTCTTTGTCTGGTTGTTAAGCCTACTGGTCCACAAATCTGCTTGTCCTTGGTGCCTGGGCTAGTGATCTGTCCACCCCTGGGAAGACAGAACCCACTTACCAGTAACCGGCCGAGGAGACTGAGCAGCAGTTCGGCAGCGGGCCACTCTGGTTTGTTGACTGTCGAGAGAAGGTCCTGCACAAAGTTTTCGAACAAAGGCCGATAGTCTTCCTCTCCCTGTTTACTGCCACATCTGAAAAACGAAAGTAGGGTTGAAATTAAGCAGGTCAGCTGCACTGGAGCGTTGCAACAAAGCCTAAGTGTCTGAGCGCTTACTTTTTGAGGAAAACAGAGAGGAAGTTCTGTGCTGTCCTCATTGCAGTTTCATAAGAGTTTGTGATAAGGACATCCTGGTCCACCTAGAAATAACAGCGCAATTAAGGGCCTTTCACACTGAGCGCGATTAAGTGACGCGAATGTACGACACGATGACGCTCTTGAATCAATAGATCCCTATGGAGCTATTCACACCGGGCACGATCAATCGCGATTTTTTTCTCTCCGGCCGATTCCCACCCCTGTCGCCCCGCGATGAAACGGGCCATCCAATTAGGTTTGAGCTTTAGATCACGGGTCCGGAGCCGCTGATGTTGCAACAAAAGAGCAAGATAGGTGAAGCTATAGCACAGAAAGCTGTTTTGAAAACCAGTGTAAACACCGAAGAAAAGTATTCCGGAAGAGAAGCGCTTGAAAAAGCAGTTGTTTTTTAGTCTATTTTTCTTGTTGCCTTTAAGAGTTGTTTTAATTTTTTGCATTTGCAATTTATATTTATATGTTGTGTGTGTGTGTGTGTACATGTTATTTTTTTAGATATAGTGTATAATTGTAATCCCCTTTATTCTTATAATTCTTATTGTTCTTTCATCTATATATACATACATCTTATCTTTTATACTTTTATATTTTAAAAATGTTTATTTTTATTTATCTTGCACAAATAAACGAGTACCCAATAACGCCGTCTTTTTATTTTCCTTTCCTCATTTAATAAAACAACAAACTAGTCCTCGCTGCTGCTGGTTTGTGTGCCTTGTGCTATACGCCAATACTTAAGTGACTCTTCTTCACAGTGGTCAAAGACGATAGGCTGGTCAGCAGAATAGTGGGTTGCGCCACCTTATGTGCAGGTGTAAAATGCATTCTCGGTCAGCGCCACCTATCGTGCAGGCGTGAATTAGCCGAAGGCGATCGTTTCGCGTTCGGTGTGAAAGCACGATTCGTCTGCGATTCGCTGCGCTTTATCGCGTCGCGCTCAGTGTGTGAAAGGGCCTTTAATGTGTTACATTTAAACTGGATAAATTACAGTATACTTTATATGGTCTGTCCATTTAAACCGTGTTCTCTTACTTTCTTTTCATACTCGTCATCTGTGTTGTCCTTCTCAGTAGGAAGATGCACCACGCACTGTATGAGCTGCAGCACCAGAGCCGTCACCATCTGGATGTACATGGGTTCCCCATCAACATCACTGCTGTTCAGCCTGATAAACAGAGCAAATATGGGTTATGAAATATCCGAAAGTCATAATATGGTACTTAATGAAAGGAAATATCAGCGAACCTGAAGTTCCTCAAGCTTCTCTTGCTGGTCGGGAGCCTGGCAAGAGAGGTGAAGATCTCCTCCAGAATCAGCTGCCTGTGTTTCTCATAACGGGAGAAGACCTGAGGAGGAAAGACACGATCATTCATGTTGAAACATAAGACTCCATCCCACAAGGACTTTAAGACGACGGAGATGTGATTAAAGGTGATGAAAACGTACAGCAGTGACCAGCTTAATGGCACAGAGCTGAAGCTCGCTGACGTTCTCCACAAAGAACGGTGTGATCCCCATTGAAGAGACCTGCAAGAGGCAGAACCGAGGTTAGCACGGACTTCTTTTTAAAGGATGCACTGACAAAGCAGACGAGGCAGACACTCACCTGCAGAATTGTAGTGTCAGTTAGTAGCTGGATCTCCAGCAGCTCCGAGATGTTGCTGACGATGTCACACACTTTGTTGTAGAGCATCACGATAACCCTTTGCTTGTGTGTGGAACACTTTGCCCGTTTGGCTTTTGAGCTCAACATGGCACCTGGCAAAAAACAAACAAACAAACAAACAAACAAACAAACAAAAAAAACCCAGAAAGGTGAATCATCAATATATTGACAAGAGTAATATCTATGATACACTGGCAACTTTTTAATGGCAAAACTTCAGAGTCATGCCACTAGATGGCAATGGTGGTTTACCTTTACCAGATAAAAGTTGTTCTTGGCAACAAGAAAAAGTTATGATAATAAGTGTTGCCTATAATCCTGCTTTATAACACCACCAAGTCCTGGTTGTCATGTGCCCACTGCCGCTTGTGTGCGCACAACTTATTTAAGTGCTGATATGAAAAAGTAGTGTTTATAATGTATACTTCAAAATGTACACAAAATCCTTGTTATCTTTGTTTTAAAATGTAATTTATATTCTAGACAAAATATGAGAATGGCTTGTTTGTCATTTCTGTGTACCAAAGAGCTGTTCTGAGGAATTCACCTGAGCTGGATTTGTTGCTTTACTGAATCACCTCTAATTTGCATAAAATTGAGAAAATCAAATATTTCGTGCACCACAGTCACCGTGGTACATGCTCCTGTCGCTGGAAATCGTAGATGGGATGTGCACTTGCACCGAAGATTAAGTCACCTGTTGCTTGTTAGATGAACTCAGGATAAGCATTACCAGCTTATTACACTTAAAGTAATAAGTCAGCGTTTTCCCAGCGTTAGTCAGCGCAGCTCAAAGTAAAAAATTTAATGGTTCCTTTTCTACCTCATCACACAAGGACAGCACAAATTCTTAGGGGAATCTTAACTCATAGAAATAGCTTTTTACCGTATTGCTCCGGTGCGGGAAGTTGACTAAAACTAAAAGTTTCAGGAAGACATTTTTGACATGATAAATTTGCTTTGTAATCGTTTGGTGACAATTTAACAATAACCCATTGTTATCAGTATGATTGAGATTTGAGGGTCCCCCCCCCCCGGCACAAACATGAAAAACATGTTGAATTTCTTGCAGGAGATCTCATCACTGACCTCCGTGTGGGTCCACTCTATAGACGGGGTCATACTGAGGGTATAAGGTGTTCTGCAGATGGAACTTGGTGAACTGCAGCACCCTCTCGATCACGTCCTCGATGTAGACGGCCTTCGGCATGCGCGACGAGGTCATGATGTTCAGAGCCATCAGGCAAGAGTCGGCCGATTTGGTCACCCTCTCCATGATGAGGTCGCGCCATAACCGCTCCTCGTCCTCTGCCTCGGTGTCCTAAGACATAAATAGGAACAACACTGTTATTAACCATCCACAGCAGAGCTGCAGTGTGTGCAGAGTTACAAGTGGGAGTGTGAAAACTACACTCACATGGTTCATGAGCGTGGAGAGCTTGGCGCCGTCTTGTATGTTTTTCTCCAATATGTTCAGCACTTTTACTAGCTTGTCAGATGGAATCTGTAAAGCGAACAAGACTGGAATTGAAGTGACATTTGGCAAAATAAAGTGGCTAACAAATACAGGAAGCTCATAAATATCAGGTTAACATCTTGAATAAACACAGAATCACAGTTTGGTATCACTTAGCATAAGCATTGAAATCATTGTACGGTTTATACTGACTCTGTTTGTTTAAACGTCTTGCATGATCAGCATTTGGGGTAAGGGTTGAAATGTGTAAATTTTGTGGTGCTGTTGTGGTTAATGTCCGTAACAAGACAGACTGTGATGGGCAGTTGTGAGCTGACTGAACCCCAGAAGCAGCATACCCTGTACGTGATGCCCATTGCTTTGATTTTGGCCGATTCACTGCCCAACTCTGATAGCTGGTGTTTCCCAAGGAGCAGCTCCTGAGGGATCTCGTCATCGTCTGCGTCTGACAAAGGAATGCAAGATTTCTGGTAAAAACTTGTGACATCTGACATCACAACACAAACCAATAAAACATCATGCATTGGCTTTAGTGGTAAACTAATTAAAATAATAGTGTGACCACTGAAAGTCACATACTTAATGACGTGAAGTCCACATCCTCCAAGTTTTCTAAAATGTTGTCCACACTTGCCAAGAACCTCTTGAATGTCGAAGAGTCCATCATTTCTGTTTGGGGGAAGGAAAAATTTTTTACAAGTCATATTAAAGGTGGAAACAGTATCAAGATTGCAGCAGAATCCTGATCGACTTTAAAACCCGAGAGTACCTTCTGGAGTAAGCTTCGGCTCGTAGGCTTTCCTCTTTTTCTGTTTCTCCTTCATCTTCATCTTTTTGAATACTGATATAAAAAAAAAAAAGAGATGTCTTACAGGATGCTACACAAACCATTGGAATGGAAAGCATGATGGAAAACAAAAGAAAAATGCTGTGTGTGTGTGTTAGAAACTCACCGTCACTTATGCTGGGAGGAGGAGTCTCGTTCCCGGAGTCGTCTGGACTGTGGTCTCGGTACCGGCTGCCCGACCCTCTGCGGCCCTCGTTGTAGCCTCCGCTACGCCTGCGCTCTCCTGAAACCTTTTTGTCCTCGCACTCCCACGTCCGATCCCGGTCCTTCTTCGATCGTTTTGGGGCCGCTATGAGTAAAAAAAAAAAATAATAATAATTAACAAATCACAATGCTGAAATCTGGAAAACCAAATTCTTTCTTTCCTCTTTGTGGGAAAATATACACTTCTGACCCTACATGGTTGGTGAAGGAATTTATGACTTTTACTCACACTCCGATTCACTGTCATCATCTGAGCTGACCTCGGCATACTTGGGCTTGTCATTGGCTGTACTGCGTTTGCGTTTGTTCATCTTTACCCTCTCACACAGAGGCATGGTGGACTCGATCTCTGCAAGCAGATGAGGAGGAAGCTCCTTGAGCACCGACTCATCAATGGACCCTTGAAACAGGTTAATAAAGACTGTTACTCCTTTAGTTAATTCAATCACGACTTTCCAAGCAAGTCTTTATGCAGTACATATTTAAGTCAGTGTATGTTGTTTATATTTACAAAAAAAAAAAAAAAACAGTCTACGAATCCAGGTGTTTGCCTAACATTTTTGTGTTTTCAAGTACACAACTAAACTGTCAGGAGTGATTGTCATGACTGTCTTACCTTTTGAGGACTTCCCATAGGAAGGCCTGTTCTTGCTGGATTTGGAGCTGGTCGCATGCCTCTCCTTGATGATTTTCTGCACCTCGTCGAGGGAGAGCTTCTGGAGCACCACAACAGGTTTGGACCGTTTGCTGATGTCCTCTACCAGCCCGAGCCGCTCTAGCTTCACCCGTGGCTGGCTCCAAATCTCCCCAGGTCGTCTGGGTTCCGCGTTCCCATCCTTGTCGCGTTTCAGTTTGGGAATGACGAAGTTCTTCAGCGCATCAGACCTGCCGCCTAGAAGGAAATCGGGAAACTCTCCAGCTCTGCTGTCGGGGGGAGGAAGCTTGGAGCCATCAGTACTTTTCCTGGTACCATCAGAGCTCCGCCTCTCCTCTTTGCTGTTGGGAGATTTGAGGTCAGTGCGGGGTCGACCTGAGTCTGGCCCACTTCGGCTTTCCTGTTTCACGCGGGGACTGTCAGGCCGGGAGCGGTGCTCAGGAGAGCGCCTGTCCCGGTGATCTCTGGATTCGGACCGGTGTTTACGCTCACGATCTCTGTCTTTGTCTCGGTCTTTATCTCGGTCCTTGTCTCTGTCCCTGTCTCGACCAGGGCGCTCCTGCTCTGACCTGCTGGAGGATTTTGATGTTTCCGGCCTTCGGATTTTGGAGCCGTCACTGCTGCGCTCCCTGTCCCGCTCTCTATCTTTGTGTTTTTCCTCTCTGTGGCCGTCCCGGGAAAGCTCCGGGCGGCCGTCTTTTCGGGGAGCCTCGGGACGGATTTTGTCAGGCTTGCCGTCGTGCCTGTGCTTCGACAGGTCCGGCCGCTTGTCCGAGCCCTGCACCTTTCCTGAGGAATCGCGCCGGCTGTCCTGCTTATGTTTTGGCGTCTCAGGGCGGCCGTCTGAAGCCGTTTTCTGCTGCTTTATAACCTCAGGCCGTCCGTCTGCCGCCTTCTGCAACTCCTCATCCGTTTTTGACTTGAGTCGCAGGACCCCAGCTGAGTCAGAGCTGTCCTCAGTCCAGCGCTGGGCCTCCTGGGCAGGCACAGGGCATTCAAGTTGCCCCTCAGCTCTTCCGGCTTGCTGCAGGTCTATGCTGACCATAAGTGCTGGACGGTTAGCCCCATTGCTGGCAGCACTAGCCTCCTGAGGCGTCGGTTTGTTCCCTGCGCTGCCCCCACCGCCTACGCCAGGCCCTCCGGCAGTACCAGCAGCACCGGGCTCCTGAGGGTACGAGTCCTGTTTCCGCTTCTTCAGGGGTTTGTCTAAAGAAAACAAATCAACATCATTACCTCATTCAAACTTGTATGAAGGAACTGGATTCCTGGTTTCAGTTCAACTTTACAATTAAGCAAGTCTCAAATCAATTAACGCTAACGATCAGGAAAACTGCTCTACCTTTATCCTGAACCTCCTTAGAGCAGCGCTCTCGTTCAATAGCCGATTCGGCCTCTATCCTTTCGATCTCGGCCATGGCGTCCAATTCAGCCTCGTAGAAGGGTGTCCTACTGACTGCTCCAGGCTGTTTGGCAGCGAGTGCCCCTGTGTTCTGCAGCACCGGGACCTGCTGGTACCCTGACTGTTCCCGAAAGCTGTTGCAGGGCAGATCGGTCTCTGTGTCTGAGCCGTGCTCCATGCTGCCGGACATAAGCTCACTGGGCTGCTCCGTCTCTGCCGATTTGACCCGCGATAGCTTCAGCGTCAGCTTGGTGGAGTCTTTGGAGGGCGAGCTGACGATGTCGTACATGGCGCCTTTCTCACCCTCCTCCTTTATCACTTTCTTCTGCTTTTTCTTCCGCTCAGGCGAGTCCATGAGGAGGTCAGGAGCGGCGTCTCGCGGTGAGGTGTATGGAGGCGGGGACTGGAGGATAAGAGGTGGCCGCGACCCAACTAGATGAAAACGTTAGAAAAACAGTTGCACTGATATCCACAAGCATCATTTAAATCAGGATTTTCACACAAATAAGTGATTCTATCTGCTACATTCCCAGACTGACCGTACTGCACTGGTTACCCGATTTCCTCCTACAATTACCCTTCACTGGGTTTCAAATGGGAGGGGGGGGGGGGGGACTTGTCTGTAGTCAAACAGCTCAAATTGGATTTTTTGCAAATCCAGTTTGATCAGAGGGATTTTCTGCAGTCTGAACAGCAAAAGAACACTTGAAAATTCAAAACAGATTAAAAACAGATTTTGGGACATGCAGTCTGAATGGTCGTGTTTTTTTTTGTTTTTTTTTAACTTTCACCTGCACAAGACTACTCAGATGCATGCCTGTGCTGTTACTATGACAACCAAGATTGACATGCAAGTAAATGTGGCTACAGTCCGAACAGCCAAATCAGATTTGGTGGCTTATAAATTGTAATGCGGGGGGTCAGATTTGCCCAGCTGTCTGAACACAGTAACAAAACAATGCAGTATTTCTTGCAAGTGGTTCACATCTACCTTTTGGGGTCCCTTCACTTCCAGCAGGCGAGCACACGGATTGGGGTGAACGGAGGGGGAAGGAGGCGTTTCTCATAGAAGGATCACTCTCCTAGAAAATCAAAAAAAAAAAACCAAAAATGATTCATAAATGTGGAGTCATAATCTTCATTTCCTGTGCAGTGTAAGCTTTTCAATTCACACTGCTCACGACTCATAACTCATTCACTCATTGAATAAAGAGGTTTGTTGATGCACTCTTGCAATACACAAACACACACGGAGCTAAAAGACAGAGACTTTGCTACTGAAGGTGCAAATACGTGTCAAGCCTTAATAAAATCCGGAACAGCCCCTGGGAAAACTCAAAAATGACAAATACACATTTCTGTCCTGGGGCTGGTGAGGTAAAAAGTGTTTGACCAAGGAGGCATGATGACAGAAAAAGAGGCCCTTGGGAAGTGCATATGGTATGTGGTGCATCTGCTCACCTCATTTCCCAGTCTGTGGACTATGCTCATGTACTCTTCACTGACGCAATGCCGTGCGTTGTGATTGGCCGAGTTACTTGACATTTGCCCGGAGACCTTGTTGTCGTGGATGTTTCTCATACCAGGCACCATGGGACTAGCCACAGAGACTGTAAAAAATAAATTAATAAACTTCTAGATAAGTTTTGGCAAACTGGTGGTGTGAAATAAGGAAAAATATTAATCTTACAGCAGAGTTAAAATTTCAAATCGGATGCAATTCCTAAATAGTGGCATGTGAACTCACCTTGGATCTGTTGATGCTGAGGGTAGGTGGGAGGATGAGGGTACTGCAGGTAACCGGCAGGGCTCTGAGGGGCATATGGGCTGGGCACAGGGCTGTTTTGCTGGGGTATAAACCGGGCACCGGAGCCCGTCTGAGGCTGAACAAAGCGACTACAGGCACAGAAAACAACTTGTCAGCATACAATAGGTGTTTGCAAGTAAATCCCATGAAAATTGCAATTGAACAAATAAAATTTTTAAAAAACCTTGCAGAATACCTAGGAGGGCTGGGAGTAACAGGGGTTTGCTGGTAGTTTGTGGATGCCGGGCTGCCATGCATGGAATTTGGAGGCATCTTGTATGGCGGCATCATTGGCTGTTGCATTATACCTTCAATTACAAAACAAACGATCAATCATCTATAATACACAACGTCAGAAGAAGTGTAATTTAACCACCAGGTTAGTTTTACCAGCAAGATTAGTATACATAGCCTTTATCGTATGCAAGAAACAAAGGGCAAGGGTCATTAGTCAGTCTAACTTTAGGATGCAGTGAAAGGCCATTCTCGTCATTCAGTCGAACGTGTGGTGAAGCACCACTGGTTACAACACAAAGTTTAACAACATGACAGACAGACAAGTTTAGGGGGTTTTAGGACAAGGACATGAAATATGTTAAGAATGTACATCAGAGTACAATTCACACATTGCTTATTGATTCATTGTTGAAGACAACAAGGGAACACAAGGAGCACAGCGTTGAACAGGCGCGCTACAACAGACGTCCCTGTGGATCGGAAACGCCTCATTGGGCCTTCGATTGCAGTAAGTAGTAGCTCTGATGATGAGCATTTCACTTATTATGAGTAATTCTCATTCAGCCTTTCGTCAGCAGATCAGAGTAGTAGCGGTTAATAGCATGACTGTACGCTAACCTCCCATGGCATACTGAAAATTAAATGCAGCTAAAACATGTTCAGGTGTTTAAAGTTTGCTTCTTTAGCGTTGCACTGGACCTACAAGTCGAATGTTTCTAGCATGTGAGACTGCATGGTTAAACCAACCCTGCATCAAGTTCTTAAATCTTTCTTGTGTGGTTTCTGGCACCGTGTGATAATTATCTATAAAAATAAAAAATAAAAATTTAAAAAATCTTGAAAACAGAATTACTTCCTCACAACATTGTCTGGTATCACTCTGTACAAGAAGGCGTGGTCCAGAGTATGATTACAGAACTGGAATTGTATGATCAACTAAATTGATCACCTGAATCACTTCTAACATGCACTTTAAACTGTTTATGTACAAAATGGTATTGCTGAGCCAAGCATGAGCATTTCTTTTGAGGTGAGCTGTGCGTGCAGTATACTTAAATCAGTCAATTGTGACCACCCAACTATTAATACTCATCATCGCGGCATGAAAGCCCATGTTTCAGACTTCTGATCTGAGAAACCCTTCAGGACAGAGGAAGCTATAAAAGGCTCGGCTGCGGAAGGCTGCCGGAGCCGCACCAGGCCTTGCGCTGTGCTCCGTTGGGTTCAGAGTCAAGGGCAATGTCTCCATGTCTTCTCCTTACCGCCCTGTACCCCGTATCGGGTGGGCATACTTTTCTCCCTGAAGATGTTGGGGTTCCTGGACAGCACCGTCTGCAGCAGCACCGGCATGTCGCCCTCCGGGTCATCGCTGCCCAGGTTGTCCTTCAGCTCTCTGCCATGAAGAGCGACATGGTGTGAGTGGAGCAGTTCATTAGGTCATACAGTAGAAAATTCATAGAAAAGTTTTATGGCCGTGAGTTTACTGCTCTGTTTCTCTCTCTATTTATTTGTCATATTTCAATTCATTTACAGCCTACAAGACGGTTTTCATTCAGAATATGAATTCTATATTTTTTTTGGTGAGCCAGATTAAAACCTTTATTGAGTCAGTTCCAGGCCCACAGGCTGTATTTCTGACACCTCTGGTGTAGATTGTCGTATTTAAAAATAAAACACTGTTTGGCAATTAGCAAAACTTTCAGCAATTGTGTACATACTGTAAATATTTTTCAAATTACTTCGTTAATAGCTGTTGAAATAGTTTGCTAATTCTGACGTTACAGCTTTATGCTGTCATGCAACAGAACATCCAATCTGATCTAAAAAGAAGATCATGAAAGACAGCTCTCCAATCAAAAGCTCCAGAAGGTTCGGGGTGATCCGGGTTTTGTCTCTTCCCACAGGTAAAGCGGAAGCATCGCTATATTTCTCTTAGAATCCATCAAAAAGCAGAAGATGCCCTAAACAAAAGCACCACACGCAACCATAGCAGTTTTTTTAAAGAGGTTGAGACAGCAGAGATACGCACATGTGCTCGGTGGAGACCTGGTTAAGGCTGTGGACCAGCTGGGAGACAAGGTTGTCGTCCCTGCGGGCCAAGAGACAGTTGACCTCGTCGGCGATCCTCCCATTGTACAGCAGGCTCTTAGTGGTGGTGGCAGGGAGAGGGGAAGGCAAGGGCAGCTGGTTTAACACTGCAAAGCAAAAATAAATAAATAATTAAATAAAACACAAGAGAGAGACTTTCTTCAACATGGATTCCCACAGTGCCTGGTTTGAGAAAAATACACTAAAACAAAAACAATAAACAGGTAAAACCGGCTTTTTAATTTTTTTTTTTTTTTTTTTAAAGCAAATCAGAAACGTGCTGAAAGTTGTGATGCTTTTATTTTTAGCTTTTATTTTTAGATTTATATTTTAAGTATATTGGCGTTTTGCCTTAAGTAAGTAGCTGTTAAATAGTAGCTGTAGTTAAGTAGCTGTTAAAATAAGTGACAGTAAGCTGGAACTGTGGCCAAGCAGGTGGCCAAGCAGCATGCTGGCACCAAATAAATAAACTGAAATGCTTTTGTTTCGATGCCAGCGTGAAGTGAAAAGCAAGATTCAGGAAAGATGGCCGTGTTAGAAGGGAAAACGTCTGCACTCTGGTTTGGAAGTGATATTAGTTCACTTGGATCACACAGATGAATTGAAAAATGTGAAGGATGCTATCTTATGCTGTCCGTCAACGCTGTTCTGAAAAAGTAGCCACGCGTTTTAACACCAGCAATAGCTTTAGAAATGAATGATGGAAAGGAGCCGAGACACAGAAGCACTTGGTTTCTGCAGGACCTCATCAGTTTTATTCCACTGACAGACATTTTCAAGTGTGTGAGCGCAGACAGGTTTTTTTTTTGTTTGTTTGTTTAACAAGTTCTGACTTGTTATGGTACCGGAAATATATCAACTCTACCGCAGAATTCATACACTTGCCAGTGTTTCGTTTGTTTAAAAATGTATTTTAATTTGTGTTGTAGCCAAACCTAAAAAAAATATATATATATATATGAAAATGATGGATTATTCACTTTACTCCACAACTCATTTGATCTTTTAAAAAAAAAAATCTTAATTCAAAGATTTGTATCGCTTGCTGCTTTCAATTGAGTCGCACTTAAATAGAAAAATGGTTGCATGTTGCAACCATTATGAAATAAAAGCCTAATAATAAAAACAATAATAACCACTCAATAATAATAACAGCTTAATAATAATAATAATAATAATAATAATAGCAAATGATTCATTCATTCATCTTCAATAACCACTTTATCAGGGTAGCTGTGGATCCGGAGCCTACACCGGATGGGAAAACACCTGGGATGGGATGTCAGTACACTGCAGGGAACCGTGCACACACACACACACACACACACACACACACACACACACACTCATTCACACTGAAGAGCACTTCAGACTAGCCAATCCACATATCATGTTTTTGGATGTGGGAGGAAACCCAGAGGACACCCACACAGAGATGGAGAGAACATGAGAGACTCCACACAGACGGTAACCCGAGCTCAAGATTGAACCAGGGAGCTGAGAGGCAATAATGCTACCCAGACTGCCACAAGTAGAAGAAGAAGAAGAAGAAGAAGAAGAAGAAGAGTGGTATACATGGTGTCATTCAAATATATATTTGTTAAAACTGATTAATCTGGAGAGAGCAGAAGACAACTATCTCTCTCTTCCGATCTACACTGCATTAAAATAATCCATGATATATGTGATGTCTTCTGTGAGTGGTGCTACACATCCAGAGGGACGTGATGTAATGTTAATCATAACGAGGTCCTTTCTTGATTATAGCGTCCTTCCATTTTTGTTACTTTTCCTTTACAGAAGGAAGAGAGCATGGTCGACTCTCCCATCAGCTCACAGAGTTTACAAATTCACAAGTTTAAAGTTTGCCTAAATGGGAAGGAGTGCCAGAAGTTCATCAGAATCTCATCAACTTTGTCAAATAATCACGAAAATTGTTGGCACAGAAGATTAGATCATTACACGTTAATTACTATTAGACTGGTGTACATGTTGAGGTGTCCTGTGCTCTTAGTGGCTGTTCAAGTCTGGTTTTCTCCCAAAATCAAATGCGTCTGAAAAATCGTCCTCATCAGCAGGATAGAGAGGGGGGGGAGAGAGAGAGAGAGAGAGAGAGAGAGAGAGAGAGAGAGAGAGAGAGAGAGAGAGAGACCCGTTTATAAGAATCCTGAGAATATGCGATGTTACTGGTGGTACAATTTTAGACCCTGAACCACACCTCAGAATTTCCGGAACCGTCTGCCAATGTAATGGATGCTTCGTAAACGTGCACCGTGAAGGAATGCTGCGTGAAGATTGGCTTTAATCCTCGGCTTGAAAATCTGAGGCTGTTTTTGTAACACTGTGTCGTTAATGAAATTAACAGGCTGTTTGTCAACCACTAAATGAACGGTGTTATTGGTTATTCAAGCCAGCAGGACAGGGCCAGTTCATTTACATTCACAAGATACCAGAGAGGATTGTAAGCATGACGTTCACCATGAAGGTGGAATGGGCGAGATGACTAAAATAATAGATAACGATTCTCAAAGACATTTCTGCGATACGTACCGCTACGCATGACGATATATATATATATATAGATAGATAGATCGATAGGCTTAAAAGAATAAATAAATAAACAAACTGCCAGTAAAGCAGTTGCACTGCATTAAGAAAAGGTTGATACTTGATATTTAATGTCTATACAACGATTTAATTCTTATATTTAAAGAAAATGATTTCATTTATTTAAAAAAAGCTTAAGTAGAAAACAATCAAATCAGCTGCATGCTGTCAATTTGTACTTTTTTTTAAACAAAATTTAAAAAAGTAATAAAAAGATAATATTCACATTATCTCAGAAAAGTGTCATGTGACATAATTAAGCAAACAAAAAGGAAATAAATAAATAGATAGACGGATAAAAGACCAAATGGTACAGAACACTGTTTTCCATAAAATAGTTTTTTTAATAATTGCATGTTGAACTTAACCCACGATCAATCACCTCGGATTCTCCACTAATTATTCTCCCAGTAACACCTCGAGGTGTGCGATACGTTGTTTTTGTTTTTTTTGTACAACGTCTACAACTGCTTTGTGTCTCGCGATGTAATAGTAGCGAGTTGCTAAAACTGAACCGCTCAGTGTCTTTTACGAGAAAGAAAGAGAGAATGGAGCGATCCTGCCGTTCGTGCCAGGAAGTCGGTGCTGTCTCTGCAACGCTGAAGCCAACTGCATTCCCCCAGGAATCCCCTGGCATGGACGGCAGGAGGGCACACCTCCACATTACAACCAGTGCGTATTTTACCGGTGGGAGCGTACGAGACAGAATTAAACTAAAACAGCTTTATATATCGCTGCACATGATTGAAGCCTTCTCTTCGTCTCTCAGACTCTCAAGCTTTAAAACAGTAGTAAGGCTCAGACCAACTAGCACCAAAATGATCAGAACGTCCTTGTGTATGATCTTTAACACATATTCACTATCCAAAGCAACGGGATCCAGGCGGAACACAAGCAGGACTGCTATAGAGTAAAAAAATTCCACATTGTAAAAGAGACTTCAATAACATGCGTAAAGAGTGTGTGTGTGTGTGTGTGTGAGTTACTTACAGTCAGTGAGGCTAGCAATCCCAGCAAGAGTGGTAATGGGAACATGAGGCATATCCCCATTCATGCTGAAGATGGGGGTGGGGGGTCGTGTCGATGTGCAGGATGCTCAGTGTCGCTGCTCTCCGACCAGCCTTCACATCTCCCTTCTGCTGAAAGAAAAAGAAAAGCGGGATGAGCGAGCACAACGAACTCAACACCATCGATTAGGGACGCACAACGCAGAAACGGTGCAACTTTACACAATTGTTATTATTAAATCATCTCCCGCTTTCAGAAAGTGTCACAACAGCGAATGAGGAGGACTTGAAACCTCATCCTTCATTACATCAACTGGTTTTGCAAAGAGCTTCCACTGGGAGTCATCCTATTAGAGCAAAAAATAAATAAATAAATTCAGATGTTTTGGATCCAAGGACTCCTTAGAGAGTGAAACGATTTCTCGGCACAGATTTAATTTTGAGAACTACAGAGAAAATATGTAGCACCATGTTAATTTAGTTGAGCTGGATCTATATGTAGACTTCAAACACTGTGCATCAGCTTATATACAGTCCAGGACCCTGCGGATACACGTCACGGTCTCGTGCGGGTCCCTGGATCCAACTTTAGTTTAAGGAATTTGAATAAATTGTACCTATACAAAAAAAAAAAAAAAAAAAAAGACCTTCAGCATCTTATCTGTCAGCATTAAACAGCACCAATAACCGATTGCTGAAACCATCTGAAAGACACGGTGTGCTCAAAAATGCACACAGACAAGTTTTTCCCGGTTGCGTCCATTGCAGGAGCGACTGAGAAAGGTCCGCTGACATTATACAGTGCGAGAGCGGCCACTAGAGGCAAAATAGATACTATGACTGACAAATTTTGTCGTGTTATTTGTGTACAAGTGTTTTTGATTAATTTAGGATGTCTCTATTTTTACTTGCTATTTGGAGTGCTATTTTTTTGGTTCAGTTTGGATGCATCTCTTATATTTACTTTCATATTTATTAATAGTTAATATATCTTAATATTTATATATTTATTTAATTTTAAAACGTCCAGTACGTTTTTGGGGTACAATCAGTACTGTTTATTTTTGTAATAAAGTTCAGCAGTATTCTAATTTGACTGTTATGTTTTCATTCAGAATCAATTTTTAAAAAACGATCGGGTTGATTTAATCGGTTATCGGCAGGTACCGCCCAAATTAGTTACCGGCATCTGTAAAATCCACTATCGGTCTACCTCTACTAAATAGTGTCCTGAAAATATAATGCTCAAAGATATACGCATCTCAATACATAACAGTATTTCTAGGGAGGAAAAAAAAGAAAAAAAGAAAAATGCTTATCCCCAATATGAAAATTTTTGTGGTACCAAATAATCCAACAGGTTAAACGGATCACTGAGAAGTGCTGTAAAAAATCTGTCCCAAAGCACTGATATTCACATGGATCGATGAACCATTAAACAGCCAATGAAAAAAGAGATTTCAAAACACAAAGGATGTAGAAGTGAAGTAAAGTAAGGATAAGTAAATCTAAGACCTGGCTAAAGCATGCCTGCATTTCAGGCGGTCTCTTGTCCATCACTTAACCGTAAAGCATCGAGGGCTAGCCAACATGTCGGATTCTCACAGCAAGACGGCATCAAGGCCAAGCACCCAGAAACACCAAGAATGGAGTTTCGCTGAACCAGCACGCACGACACAAGCAACTTACTTTTTAATCGCGGCGCCATTTGTGTCATATCTTCCACCACTGTAAGCAAAAACAGTCCTAAAAACAGAATAGCTCGGTTCACTGATGCATCACGTGATCGAAATTAGTACAGACCTGCTTCACTTGCATTTGCACAGCACAACACAACATGACACTCAAAGTGCATCTACTTATATCCGCAATGAAACTTGAGTCGATATGCATTAAACATACAGTCAAAGCAAAGGGGAACCCTGGACTAGAGAGCTAGTGACCTACATAACCTACGTAAGAAGCCGCACATCACGTGACAACTTTGCAACCATCCACAAAATAACTCTAGCTTATAAAACAGGAGGGAAAAGCGGGACACAGGTGTTAAGTGTGCATCGTGTGCACTAATAACAACGCTGCACTGTCAGATATAGGCTTCATCTGCATCCCCGACACTGTGACGGGGGTGGGGTTGGGTACAACTGTCTCAGTAGCGGAGGGTGATGTGAAAACCGTCAGCAGGGAGGACTCCGGAGTCATGTCACATCACAGGTGTCAATCACGCAGCGTTTACCTGCCAGAACGTTTCACACCATTTAACAGAACGGATCATGCTCTAGATCATCGGGTAAACCTTTCTAATATCGTCTTAAAAGAAACTGAATAGAACAAGTCATTTGACAGTTAAATTCCGATGCAATTATCCATCACACCATCACAGTGCAAAGAAACGCTATTAATCTCCAACTAAACCAGAAATCGGATCATTTGTGCAGTAGAGAGAGAGTGTGTGTGTGTGTGTGTTTGTGTGTGTGTGTATATATATATATATAGGGTTTTAAGGTAACCTCCAGTGCACTTGGTGGGAGGAAAAAAAGCTGTTGTTGGTCTGTTGTAGTTTCAGTGTGCAAGTTTATAAACTTTTCCAGTGTATACATCTTAGATAAAAAACAGATTACTTTAAAACCTTGTATACACATGCACTCCAGTTTCTACCTCAAAAAGGGTTTGAAAGCAGCATCTTCCCCAACTGGCACACCAATCCACGTTCAGGTTGGGTTTTTTTTGTCTTTTGGCTGAAAACATGCTGCTTTTAACCATTTTCAGTGGCATTCCTAATAAACACAGTTAACTGATGCTACATTAATCAAACCGTATGGCATTTAGTGAAGTTTTTTTTTTGGTGGGAGACTACATGAATTGCACGGCCTTTCGCAGTGATGTCTGTTGGTAAATGAGACCTTTTGAATCAAAGAAGGCTTTGGCTGAATGCACACTGTGATGACTTCACATGACGCGTCTTCGCCCAAATCTGCAGAAAAACTGCGGTAATTTTGAAAAATTGAAAGCGCCTGCGAATATTGCGGAGTCTGCTCGATTTTGCGTTAGTTTCTGCGATCGAAAAATCCCGGAATCCCGGAGGGACTGAATAATAGATTTTATTTCATATTGATGAACTCGAAACTTTCTCTGTTTGCTGGACAAAACGTCAAAAACGAGAAAATCAACACGGCAGATTACCGAGAGCTGGTGGAAGGGGGCGTCAGTTAATATCAGAGCATTCAAAACACCTGTCAATCATTCCAGATTGCTATGCTGATTGGCTTGTCTGCTATTTTAAAAAGAAGACTGCCCCATTTTGCGTAATTTTTGAGTGACAACACGGAGCAGCGTACTCCAATGTTAAAACGTGAACCTACACAAAACACGTACCGGTTGGCAGGTCTGGATAAATTTTCTTGCTCACCTGCCTTTATATATAAAACTGCCTTCAACCTCTAGGCATATCCTCGGAGGAGCTTTTGAATCCTCTCCTTTGTAATATCCACCACTTGTTCTCTGACACATCTGTTCTAACTCTACCAGACTGCCTATGTCTTTCTGACATATCTTTTAAAACTCTACCAAATGCCGTGAACTGCCTTCTTCTAATAAAGTCTGGGATGTTCATGGGGGGAAAACGTCTTTTCTGCTGACTTTGCCTCGGCTTTTCGAGTGTTGTCCTGTTGCTACATTTCGCTTTTTAACATCCTGGAATTCAGGTTATACCTGTAGATCCATGCTTCTCAAAGTGGGGACTGCATAGCATAGCCAGGGGATCTGTGGTTTTCTCATTTTGTTGTGGTAGAGGAAATCACAACCTGTCATTATTGAAGTTATTATGGCTTTAAATCTCATGACAATTTCAGTGTGTGAATTTCAGAAAGACAAAATACTACTGTGCTCATTTAAATGTTATGCATAATTTTTAATTGTTTGAGAACCCCTGCTGTATATATAATTTTTTTTTTTTTTTTTTTTTTAAAGAAAACAAAATCATAGATGCAAGATTTTGCACTCAAATGTGTCACAAATAAAGGTACTTCTCCTTATCGCTGGTGTGGTTCCATGAAGGGTGTACGTCTTTAGTGTCATCTTTTACCTGGGAAAGTGTGTATGGTGTACCTTTACTTAGCTCCGATGCTCCGATCGATCGGCCGCCAATCGGTATCGGCCGATAATCACATTCTATGACTCGATCGGTAGTCTCTATATTTCTATATTCGGCCGATCTCACGAACCAATCACAATTTGACGACGTAAAACACACGATGACGTTAAACTTTAGCGCTGCAGTCACGTCATCACCGGTGTGGAATTATTACGAGGTCTCAAGAAACGATGAAAAATTCACCATTTGCCATGTATTTTTAAAGGTCTATTAAAAAATGTTCATTGTAAAATGAATATTTGTTGTGCTTATTTATTTGATTCTCAATTAAAATAACAATCTACAACATTACTGTGAATAATATAACCAAGGCAACAACCGTGGTATTACTTTATCTGGGAAAAGTAAAAAAAAAATTTTTAAAAAGGGTTAAGAGTGACGGTCAACAGAAAGCTGACATATCATATATATCATATCACATATCAATCTTGAACGATCGGCCGATCATGATGACAAGAAATCTGTAATTTGTATCGGCTGCAAAAATCCTGATCGGAGCATCCCTTCTCTAAAGGCACACAAGGCCTACTCGTGTACCTTAAAGTCTCCGGATCTGCAATTCACAAATTTACAAGGAATGCAAGAAATTAATATTAAAGGTAAAAAGACATGGCAAAGGTACAAAAGATGTAGATTTTGTGGCACCACATCAGTGACAAGTTGGGAAAAGTTGGGTACTTTTATTTCTGAGAGCGTTTACATAATTACGTAATGTAACTGATCATACAGGTACAGATCTGTTTCATTTCGATACGCCGTAATCCACTAAACAGAATGATTCCAAAAAACAATTATAACACTTACTATCAACATTTGCTTTTTTTTTTTGGATAAATTTGCTACCAGACCGAATTTGGAGCAAAGAAGAAAAGCTGCAGATGTCTTTCAGTGTCTCAACAATGTTGTAGTTTTATGTGTGTTAATTTTGTTTGTTTTTTTTTTTTTAAATTTCAGTACAATGTAAGTAGACACAAAACTAACGATCAGCTGCACCATTCGAGCACTAAAAGAATCCAAAAGCCAGATCGCTCCCATTCATGAATCTACAGCTTTAAGGGGTGGGGATCAAATAAATAAACAGGAGATCTCGGATTACAGATAACGCCCCCCACAACGACCTCCAGCAGAACCACACTGCTCAGAGAGGGAGGGAGAAGCGAAACACGCACAAAGGATTAGCAGATAGAGTACAGAGAGTGAAACAGAGAGAGAGAGAGAAAGACAGAGACAGAAAGAGTGAGAGTGAGACAGAAAGAGAGAGAGAGACACAGACATAGGGAGGTAAAGGGAGACAGAGGGAGTGAGACAGACATTCAGACAGAGGGAGGGAGAGGGAAACAGAAAGAGGCAGACAGATAAAAGGAGGGAGAGGGAGACAGATACAGAGTGAGGGAGAGAAACAGACAGACAGACAGACGGAGACAGAGAAAAAGACAGACAGTGGGAGGGAGAGGGAGACCGACAGAGAGAGAGACCGACAGAGAGAGAGAGAGAGAGAGAGAGAGATCGACAGAGGGAGGGAGAGACCGACAGAAGGAGGGAGAGCGACGGAGGGAGAGCGACAGAAAGAGAGACCGACAGAGGGAGGGAGAGCGACAGAGGGAGGGAGAGCGACAGAGGGAGAGAGCGACAGAGAGAGAGAGACCGACAGAGAGAGAGACCGACAGAGAGAGAGACCGACAGAGAGAGAGACCGACAGAGAGAGAGACCGACAGAGAGAGAGACCGACAGAGAGAGAGACCGACAGAGGGAGGGAGAGCGACAGAGAGAGAGAGACCGACAGAGGGAGGGAGAGCGACAGAGAGGGAGAGCGACAGAGAGAGAGACCGACAGAGGGAGGGAGAGCGACAGAGAGAGAGACCGACAGAGGGAGGGAGAGCGACAGAGAGAGAGACCGACAGAGGGAGGGAGAGCGACAGAAAGAGAGACCGACAGAGGGAGGGAGAGCGACAGAAAGAGAGACCGACAGAAGGAGGGAGAGCGACAGAAAGAGAGACCGACAGAGGGAGGGAGACCGACAGAGGGAGCTAGAGAGAGACCGACAGAGGGAGGGAGAGTGACAGAAAGAGAGACCGACAGAGGGAGGAAGAGAGAGACCGACAGAGGGAGGGAGAGCGACAGAAAGAGAGACCGACAGAAAGGGAGACCGACAGAGGGAGGGAGAGACCGACAGAGGGAGGGAGAGACCGACAGAGGGAGGGAGAGACCGACAGAGGGAGGGAGAGACCGACAGAGGGAGGGAGAGCGACAGAAAGAGAGACCGACAGAGGGAGGGAGAGCGACAGAAAGAGAGACCGACAGAGGGAGGGAGAGCGACAGAAAGGGAGACCGACAGAGGGAGGGAGAGCGACAGAAAGGGAGACCGACAGAGGGAGGGAGAGAGAGACCGACAGAAAGGGAGACCGACAGAGGGAGGGAGAGAGAGACCGACAGAGGGAGGGAGAGAGAGAGACCGACAGAGGGAGAGAGAGAGACCGACAGAGGGAGGGAGAGAGAGAGACCGACAGAGGGAGAGAGAGAGACCGACAGAGGGAGAGGGAGAGACCGACAGAGGGAGAGAGAGAGACCGACAGAGGGAGAGAGAGAGACCGACAGAGGGAGGGAGAGCGACAGAAAGAGAGACCGACAGAGGGAGGGAGAGCGACAGAAAGAGAGACCGACAGAGGGAGGGAGAGCGACAGAAAGAGAGACCGACAGAGGGAGGGAGAGCGACAGAAAGAGAGTCCGACAGAGGGAGGGAGACAGAAAGAGAGTCCGACAGAGGGAGGGAGACAGACAGAAAGAGCGACAGAGGGAGGAAGACAGACAGAAAGAGCGACAGACAGAGGGAGGGAGAGGAAGACAGTCGCCCGGCCACTGTGAGACTTGTCCTGGGGGACAAACCCAAACCATTACAAACACAAACCAAACCATTACAAACACCTTCCCAACACTGAAGAGCGCAAAAGTCAAACAAAACCCCAGACTGATAGGAGCCGTCTTCCTGCTTGCTAGTTTCCTGTGTTAGCATCACAATGTGACGCGACAGCGGCTCAGCTACCCCAGCCACACATCACTACACTACATCAGATGTCGTCTTGGAGCAAAATATAATTCACTTTCATTGCTCAGAGTGCATAAACACAGCAAACAGGGTCTAAACTTTTCTTCTTTTCTTGTCGCACCGTCGCTTTACTCTGGCCATTCATTCTCTACTGAAATAAACAGAGCTTGTGAAGATGAAGAGTCCAGCCTGCGACTCCGAGTGTGGGGGGGAATAAGAATCTAATTTCATTTGCACAATCCTGGAATTTACATTTTAAAAAAAAATAAAAATGCTCTCACTACTTTATTTGAACTATCCAGATTTGCAAAAAAAAAAAAAGTTATCCAAACGAACGCAAGAGCTTATTCTTATTTCGAAATAACGTCGCGTGCCTTTACAACTAGCCAGCTAATCGTCGTGCTAGCAAAGCGAAAACAGCACAAAACTATAAAGACTTTTTCAAACAAGTTCAAAGCGAGAAAGATTTCTGTTCATACCGTTAGCATTTTTTTTTTTAGCATTTGTTTCCACGAAATGGCTAACTAACCAGCTATACGCGTAGCAACGCCATGCTAACTATCTAAACTATTTTCCTCTCATTCTCGTCAGCGCTAGCTTTCGTTCTGTCACACAAACACAGCGTCAGCTAACAGACTAACATTTTAGCTGTACGAGTTATACATTAGCTTAAAAGCAGTCACTGTACTTAAACCTGACCAACACACACACACACACACACACACACACACACAAAGGCATAATTACCTTTAGTAAATGTTAATTATGCTTAAAAACAGTCTTGAGAGCACTAATTACAGTTAAAAGTTCGCTAGCTCGCCAGTTCAGTCCGTCAGCGGGTTAGAGGCTAATAACACGCACGAGCTTTCTTTTAGCCAGCCAACGCGCTTCTATTAATTAATTAATTAATTAATCAATCAATCCAGGGTACATTAGGGTAAAATTCCCTAGTTTATATTCAGAGTAAATTGAACACCAAAAGTCAAATTTCAACCCCATTTCCGGGAGTCTACTCTAACTTTGATATGTTTTCAAATCGCGATGAATGATATATTTTCAAATCGCTAACGCTAACTATAGCAAGTTTAACCGAAACTATGCCCCACGGTGGCATCCGAAAACCGCAGAATTTACTCAGAAATTCTCGAATTTAATCACAATTCAGGACGAAATTGCGGTTCAAATGATGTAAACTAAGTCTTGCGTTTATTTGTGTCTCTGTGTTTTAGTGTGCCCAGTGAAGCGTTATTAACATCACCACATTATAACAACAACGAGACGTTACCTATGTTGCACATAAGCTTCCAATTAAAATCTGGTGACTTCTGTAAGTTTAGAAACGGGTGCCTGTTTACGTGAAAAGTCTCTGAAGTGCCATAAAACTGTGACAACAAAGACTTAATTAAGTATCCGGTTAGTTTCTATTCTACTGCGACTTTCTTACATACTCCACATTTTGGTAGATAACTACAGCAGACTGACTGATGCGCCTAGAGAAGTGGAGTGAAATGGAATGAAAATGTTCACGTCATATTTTTATCCACCTGGACGACAGAAAATGCCTTGAAAGAGTGTGTTTGCTTTCTAGGATTTGAGCAGATATCAAGCAAAACACACTCTGACTTCACCGGTGTTTTCTTAACCAGTGTGTTCCAGTTGTAAAAACCTGGAGTCTCCTGGATGTTTTCCGACTGCTTCCCCTGATCCTAAACATCACTTTAACCTGTTAAAGCGATTCGAGTCTTCAGGTGGTAAAGGAGGAGGGAAAAAAACATTCAAATGCGCTGTGAACTGCCAGTCATAGAAAACACACTGCCCAACGTTAGCTAGGAAGCAAATCTGAAACCAAAATAAATATACTCAGATTAAGTAAAGTTGCTAAATATGCAGCCTGCAGACTTACATGACGGCTAAAAAAGAAGCGTGTTTACAGTGACTCGCCTACTGAGCTAAACCAGTCAATTTGCCAGCTAGCTCTGTAGGCGAGTCAGTGTAAACAATGCTAACTGGCTAGGCTAACTACCAGCTAGCCAGGCCTTTTCTTGTTCTCGTTTATAAGCACCGTTTTAGCTTGCTAAGATAATGAGCTAAAGTTCTTGTAATTTGCTACGGTATTCAAAACATGTCCGAGTTTGGAACAAGACTGACCAAGAAGTCGAATTTGGGCATTTTTGCTTTCATTTGACCAGTGTGGCCTTGTAGCTAGCTAACAAAACCGCGAACCGCGGACTCGCCTAAGGTCACCTGCCCGTGGCCCCGTCGCCGCGGATCGGCCACACAAGGCAACGCGCAGCGGAGAGAACGGAAAGAAGCCAGCGGAGCTAGCTTAGCTTAGGCTAACCCAATCCGAGCGAGCGATGAATAACATTGAAGTTTCGCACGGCCCCGGATATGTTATCGGGTATTTTGGGCTATTCTCTTTGATCGACCGCGGATAAATGGAGTGATCGGGTGCGTTGGTTATTTACCTCAGGACTTGCGTGTTTTAACAAAAAGAAATTGTAGCAAACGTTTCGGATCAGCCTCTTGAGCTCCCCTCTCCGTTCCTGTGTCGCTCTTTGCAGCTACTCCGAGTAATATAACAACAATAATCCGGGTCGGGAGGGTTCGTTCTTCTTCCTTCTCACTGCAAACATGAAGCCTTGAGGGAGGTAAACAACATTCCTTTCAACCGGTGGATTTTCGCCCGGTTTTACACTCCAGCGCCGATTAAAGATGGTTGTAAATTTCCAAGCGATTTCAGGGAAATATTTAGCGGCGGAAAAAAACCCCGAAAGACTATTGACGCGGTGATAAAAGAGATCCACTCAGACTCTCCCCCCCCTCTCTCTGGCAGAACAAAATGCCGACCGGAAGCACCGCTGCGGGAATGACTCCCTCCACCGGCGCCAAACCGACCAGCAGCGACTCGGGCCGAATCCCAAACGACTCCATTTTGGACCTAAGAGTGCTCCGTGGAGGCCATCACTTCCTATCCGAGATAGTGCGTGTATAAAGGGAGTAGGGAGTTATTTGGAATTCAGCCACATTCTACTTCCGCTGTTTTTCTGCATGCTTTCTTTCCTACTACTAATTCTACAGTAGTCTAGAGAATCGTTATTGGTAACAAACCAATGGACAATCCTTTCCCCTTTTTTTCAGTGTCAAAGTTGGCATAGCAGGTTAACTTTACACATGCTGCTTTTACCGTTTTCGTTTGTTTCGTTTTTTCAACCTTAATATCTGTAAATGTACAATAACTGATGTGCCTAGTGCAGCCGTTTAAATACTATTCCATTCTCTTTATCATAAAAATATTACTTTCTTTTTTTTTTTTAATACTTTTTTTTGCAAACACAAACCACATCAACATAAAAGTCTGAGATAAAAGTCTGCACCAAGTATGACTTTCCTTCATACACCTAAGGCTTCCGTCATTTTGGATTTTGTTGAGAGGAATTAAAAATCCTGTTTATTAAATAAAATCAGGCATAGAGGAGGACTAGTACTGCAGATAAGCCGGGGGGGAAAAAAAGGATATAATTTACAAACAGCTTGTCTCATGTAAGATAACCCTCTCAGACATTATAAAGTTATCATTTTATGTGATCATACAATTAAAGAGAACAATTAAAAGCTTCTTGGATACTTTAAGATTAAAAAAAAAAAAAGAAATCAACGTTCAGTGAAATATCACTAATATTTAATCAGTCATGTGCTCGTGTGCACTGATGTACACACAGCCACTGCTTTATCTCTGTTGACTTTTAAGTGTATCTCCTGTACCAAATCGATCATTTATTAATTACTAGATTGAAATACTTAATGAAGTAGAACATTATGTATAGTGTTATATAAGCACCATTATAACTTCTTAAATGCAAGCTACTCATTAGCCTTTTAGAATGATTTTAAGATCATAACACTTTACTGATTTTGTTTTTGTTCGAAATGGCAAAAAAAAAAAAAAAAAAAAGGGACAGTTTTGGAAAGTGATGATGAAAGGTTGACTTCTTTGCTGCTCAGTTTGGTGGAGTGCTGTCTTAATGAAAGTGCTTCCTGTTTCACAGGGGTATAAATATGAGGTAACGCACAGGCCAAATTCCCTTAGTCATTCATAACAATGGGTAAGACCAAAGAATATAGCTGTGATGTGCGGCAAAAGGTTGTTGAGCTTCACAAAATTGGAAGTGGCTATAAGAAAATAGCACAAGCATTGAAAATGCCCATTTCCACCATCAGGGCAATAATTAAGAAGTTCCAGTCAACTGGAAATGTTATGAATCAACCTGGAAGTGGACGCGTGTCTATATCGTCTCAACGCACTGTGAAGAGGATGGTTCAAGTTGGCAAAAAATCTCCAAGGATCACAGCTGGAGAATTGCAGAAGTTAGTTGCATCTTGGGGTCAGAAAGTCTCCAAAACTACAATCCAAAGTCACCTACATCACCATGAGTTGTTTGGAAGGGTTTCAAGAAAAAAGCCTTTACTCTCATCCAAAAACAAACTCAAGCGTCTTCAGTTTGCCAGACACTACTGGAACTTCAAATGGGATCGGGTTCTGTGGTCAGATGAAACCAAGAGGTGGTTTTGGCAATAAACACCAGAGGTGGGTTTGGTGCACACAGAGAGGTAGCCATATGGAAAAGTACCTCATGTCCACGGTTAAATATGGTGGTGGCTCTTTAATGTTTTGGGGCTGTTTTTCTGCCAGAGGACCTGCACATTTTGTTAGGATACATGGCATCATGGACATGGATATTAAATATCAACAGATATTAAATGGAAACCTGACTGCCTCTGCCAGAAAGCTTAAAATGGGCCGTGGTTGGATCTTCCAGCAGGACAATGATCCAGAACATACATCAAAATCAACACAAAAATGGTTTACTGACCACAAAATCAAGGTCCTGCCCTGGCCATCCCAGTCCCCTGACCTGAAACCCATAGAAAACCTGTGGGGTGAACTGAAGAGGAGAGTCCACCAGCGTGGACCTGGAAATTTGAAGGATCTGGAGAGATTCTGTATGGAGGAATGGTCTCAGATTCCTTGCCATGTATTCTCCAACCTCATCAGGCATTATAGGAGAAGACTCAGAGCTGTTTTGGCAAAGGGAGGCAGCACAAAGTATTGACTAAAAGGGGGCCAATAATTGCAATTGTTTGATATCCATGAGAGCAGAGTATTTCTGATTTTTTAAAAACAAAAAATCAAAAGGATAAACAATAAAGACAAATTTTTCACAGCCTTCTTTGCTCATATTTACCAAGGGTGCCAATATTAGTGGAGGGCACTGTATATATTAAAGTATTTTTTGCTTCTCTTCATGAAGCATTACATGGATTTTTATTAGTTTTCTGCAAATGCGCCCATCTGTGACTCTTCCCTCAACCATTTACTCTGCTTATATAAAACACATGAAGTAACCAGGATTAGAATGATGTGTAATATTCAGTGTACACTAACACAGTATCATTTTTTAAGGACGTTGTTTATAAAATTTTTATTAGCAGACCTGTTATAATATTTATTAAAACAGCTTTGTTAAAAGTATCAAAAAGTACCAGGTATATTCCATATTTAAATAATAATGCACAATAATAATACACACTAACGACGAATGCAGTTTGCGTACAATTCGTCATTTAAACTTTTATTAGTTTTCTCAAACTTCAACCTATTGTAGCGCTTTACATTTACACCTTTCTGCTTAATTTTAGGCATAATTCACTATAATAATAATAATAATAATAATAATAATAATAATAATAATAATAATAATAATACCACAAAATAATGTCACCATTGTGATTGAACTAAAAACCTTCTATAATATTTATTAAAACATATACATTAAAAGGATAATCTTTAGCTTTTGGTGTGTTTGTTCTTTAAAAAGAAAACCATCATGCAAATAGTTATAGAAGATAATTATTAAATAATAATGCAATAAGCAATGATATATGTATAATGATATAATGACATTATAATAATGTGTAATAGTAATTTTTTTTAATTAAAAGAAATTTAAATTGTTTACAAGTGATGTTGCTATAGCATGAGTTTAAAAGTGTAAGTCTTTCAGAGTTTAAAAGTAACTTCAGTTCGTAACTTTGTTTTAAAATATTGAAATTTATTTTTCGGTTTAATTTCTTTGTAAACAGCTCGCGGCCGCCCTCTTGCGATAGAAAGCTGAAATCGCAGCGCACATCGACATAAACACAGATCAGGAAGTGATTGACATCGTCCACGTCAGAACTAACGACCGACAAATACACAATGCACACCAACCTACAATATCTGACAAAACAATTACTAAAAAAATGTTTACTACTTTATTAGTATATTGGTTCTTCGTTCAGATGAAAATCCTGCATCAAGTGCTACTGTTGTTGCTTTTGTCATTGTACTGTCTTCTATGTCAGGGTCCTCTATAACTGTCAAATAAATCCCACAGACCCCCTCAGCGCAGATTTATTCTATGAACACAATCCATCCATCCATCAATCCATCCATTTCCTGTACCGCGTATCCTACACAGGGTTGTTAGGAGCCTGGAGCCTATCCTAGGGAACTCGGGGCACAAGGCGGGGGACACCCTGGACAGGATGCCAACTCATCGCAGGGCAGAATCACACACCCATTCACACACCACAGACAATTTGGAAATGCCAGTCAGCCTGCAACACATGTCTTTAGACTGGTGGAGTAAACCGGAGTACCCGGAGGAAACCCCTAAAGCACGGGGAGAACATACGAACTCCATACACACAGGGCGGAGGCGGGATTCGAACCCCCAACCCCAGAGGTGCGAGGCAAACATGTCCCCCATGAACACAAGTATGAATCTATTCAAATATTAACCTCATTATTGAAACGAGTACAATAATATTTTATCTATTGGAGTCACAGAGCTTTTTTTTTATTCCTGGACACATGTACGAGTTGACATGTTTTGTTTGTTTTTGACTTGTTTTTGAGTTATTGAGGTTTGGATCAGGCCCATTCAATTAAAGTTAATAACCACAAGACTCAATACCATATAACTCGATAACCATAAGAACTGTGGTTGATAATCATGGGCTGTAATTTCAACTATTAACTATTATTTAAAAAGAAAAGAAAAGAAAAGAAAAGAAAGAAAAGAAAAAAAGCATGGACACCTGCAGGTCCTGACCCCACTTTGAGAATCGTATTGGTGTGTGTGTGTGTGTGTGTGTGTGTGTGTGTGTGTGTGTGTGTGTGTGTGTGTGTTGGCTAAGAAATACAAAAGTAAAAGATACACACACTGGCAAAAGTACTACTACTAGGAATAGATGTTAATAGTACAAGATTTAACATTTAACACTTTCTTGTGAGATTATTTCTACAACTTTAGTCACAGAATTAATCCATTTTATTGTATATTTTCCCAGACTAAATGAATTCTGCTCATAATTGTTGTGCATAAGATAGGTTTTTTTTTCAAGGAACAATTAAAAATTAAAAATACGCAAAGATGATTTAAAAACACAGAATTTCCTTTCCAATTGTTTAACTTTTCACAACATACAAAGTAATAGTTTTTTTTTTTTTTAATGTTAGGGAAAATGGGTTGCTCAGCCGTTTTGCTTGGATCCCTCTGTGATATAATATAACCTTATATTACATGTTTACATGGCCTTGTGACAAATGATTTCATCCACATAAACATTTCTATATGAAATCAGGACAATTTATATTAATAATCTATAATCATTTCATTTCAAACATAACAAAAAAACAAAACCCAACAACGTTCAGTCATGATTGTGAATGCAATTAAATGTGTTAATGTTCACTTCTCAAGCTCCTAAATGCTCAAACGGTAGCATTTGGAATTTTAAAGCTTAAAAAATGTGTAATATATTCAAGATGTGTTCCTAATTTTGCAGATATGCAGGCTTATAGATACGTGAGACACTTGCATTGACTAACTAAGGTTCTTAGCTTCCAAAAATGGTTCTAAATATAGGAACCCTACACTGCAAAACCTAAAGTGTACCAGGAATATCATAAGCCCACATTCTGGTATAAACAATGCAAACACAAATTATTTAGTTACGTTATGGAAATGTTATAAATGGTTGTTTATCGTTTATTAGAGCAGAAGGCCCCGATGAATTCATGGCATTATAACTGTACTACAAAATATAACCATTTTAAGTATATATATGCTTACTTATAACTTCCCAATCTCAAATCTCGTGCAGACAAGAACAGGTTTTCTTACTGTACTTGGCTCCACCAATCTTGCCCTCAACCCTGAGCTGTTTCCCAAGCTCAGCTGATGAAAAGTATACCCATAACACCATGCTACCACCACCATGCTTCACTGTGGGGTCGGTGTTGGATTTCTGCCAAATCTAGTGCTTTGTGCCAATGTTCAGCTTGGGTTTCTCCAGACCAGAGAACTTTTCTAAAACCCAGCTTTATGGAGTGTCCTTGGTATGGCTGTCCTGTGAACACCTTCTCCCCTCAGAGCTGTGGATCTTTCCAGCTCCTTCAGAGTTACCTTCGGCCTTTGGTTGTTTCATAGTGATCTCTTTAACCGTTCACTGACTTCTGGTCAGAGGCAAGATTACTCTTAAAAATATTGTGTCATATTTCAACACTTTTCCAAACACAAAATCTTCTCTGGTGATCCCTCACTGGTCTCAACCAGGAAATAAATGAATCTATAACAGAATCTTACATATAAATTCAGGAAAAAGATTATCAACCAAACCGTTTGGGATCTGGTCATTGGATATTCAGTATAATAAACGTTTTGAGTGACCAAAACCTACTGATCATCGCTACGTACAAAAACATTCAATGTTTTATTAATTATAAAGCATACTTTCAGAAGAAATGTGCTGATGTGGGGTTGGGGTGTAGGAAGATGGTTGTGGTCATCCTTAATGTTTCATGAATTGGCAGTGCTATTGCTCCGATTGTCCACAAGGTGGCAGCAAAAGTCTACACAGCCACCGTACCGTTTCCAGTCAATAAACAAATCCACACACCTGCTTATTATCGATCACATATTTATTTTCTCTATATAATCCAAATATTATGCACATTAAGATAATACATATCAACATGATTTTGAATTGGAGCCTCCAGAGTGAATTCCGCCTACAAAAAAAAAAAGACCCTGAAATCACGTGGGGGAAAGAAATCACGTGAGAATAAATGAATCTTATATAATCACATCTGCAAAATAATGAATTGTGATAAAGCCCATGTGGAAATAAAAACAAAAGTCACTTAGACTCATTACTATAATAACTAAATAATAACAGCAACGACTAAAATTACATGAATAGTATTTGATAATGATCTCAACCTCCAAAACATCTTTTAAAAAGTAGTAATAAAATCACAGACACCCTGGCTATACCGTCCCCTCTTTAACTAACGAATGGCAGCTTTAAAAAGGCTTGCTTTTCTCTCACAGACAGCTACCTGTATCACAACACTGGAAAATATGTCTGTAAATGTGTTTTACACATAGTATTCTGCGAAAATATTTGTAGTACTGGCAGGTTATATCATATTTAAGAGCCATATAGGTACAGTATCACTTCTGTAACAACACAGTAGCCTACAACATACAGTATCATTAACTTTACTGTAAGCCGAGGTCCCAAAACATTTCCCCGAATCAGCATATTAACCTTGCTTTGACTAATTTATTTCTTCATTTTATATTTCTTCTATTTCATCCTCATTCTCAAGTTTTTGAATAAAAATAAAAATAAATAAAAAATCATAGTTTGTGATGTTTTAGCGAAGCAGCAGGGCAAGTGCACCAAAATGATATCTGAGGTAAAGCTAGTCGACGCTAGCTGATGTTAGGCTAGCTACGTAGGTAATGTTTGCTAGCTAGCCTGATATTTTAAATAGATAACCCACACAGATTACATTGTTTTATTTTTTCCTCCCTCTGGTATTCGGGATTTTTGACCCATTAATAGTGTCACTGTTGTTGTTGTTAATTTGAGCAATTTCATAATGTGTAATATTTCACTTTAGCAGTTTCTTATTGTGAAATTTTGACTGTTCATTAGAACAAGTGCCTATTGTGTAATTTGATGTCTTATAACTGTATACTCATGTTCTCTTAAAATTCCCTTTTATTTCATTATAGATAAATACATATTTGTTTTAGAAGAAACATTTGTACAGAATAAAATTGTTTTTGTGAATTGAATTTTTTTTTGTGATGTGACACTCCACAGTAACAGTTAATGGCTCATATGAAAGTTGACACTCAGGGATTTAAGAATTTGCAGTTTTACATAAGTATATCTTTTCTTTTTCTTTTAAAATCTAGCCTACTAGGTTTAAATATGATTTATTTTATTGTATACAGTGTTTTACTATCAAAAAAGTTTAGCTGTGCGGGCCGGTTTAACTCTGTACCAGTGTTATTGTGGAGAGGTGTGAATTGTTTTCCCAGCAGAGGGCTCACACAACTCACTTTTCCCATCGCCCTGCTCACCAGCAGCTAAACACAGAGTCACAATGCTCTACACACAGAAACCCAACAGCGTCCCGACTAATCTTATAACAGACTTGTGGCATTTGTTTATACTGATGATGACATGAAAATGTCTGATAAAGTCGATTTTCACACTCATTCACACATTCAAAGACATACAACATTGCACTTCTTTTTTTATTTTCAATTTTATTCAAAACTATATTTACCATAGACAAACCTACAGTTTCATTTATTCCATGTAGTTTGAAACCACATACAGTATTTTATTTTGTGTGTGTGTGGATCTAAGGGGCAAATAACCAGCAAGATGAACAAAATCCCCATAGACACATCACAAAAAGAAGCAAAATCACAGTTTCTCTTCATTTGAGTGAGTTAGTAGGCGCGCAGCATGTTTGTGTCTGTAATGTCGGATCCCGAATTTAATCCGGTTCACAAAATGACACTTTGTTCCAGCTCAGTGAAGTCTCAGGAGACTTCACAATATCGTTCACAATATCTACAATTAACTCTCCAAAGCTATGACTATATAATATGCTATTTATGTAATATAAACTATTTATGTTAGCAAATGGCAGCAAAGGTGTAGCAGTCGAGTGTTTCAAGTGTGCTACCAGGATGTCCTAGAGATATGCGAGGGAAATTAACACTGTATGAAAATACTGTGAACATTTTGATCGTTCCAGCATTACAATAATGACAAGATAAGTACAAAGGAAACGAAGAAAACAGTAAAAGGAATTTTTTTTTTTTGACTGAGTGAATAAATCAAAGCCTTATAAAGCTAGTTGATGCCTCAATAGAAACAGTTTAAACTTGTGGTTTTAAACACAGGGGCAACATCGTGGAGCAAGAAGGAATTCCTATTGTGCAGTGTTTAATAAATGCATCTTTTAATTTTACTGCTGGATGTTAGGAGCTGAAAATATCAAATGAACCGCCTGTAATTTTAATCCAACCCCAGTGCAATGCTTTGGACAAATTATTAATCATCTCATTTGTCCAATCGATCAATAAATCAAGACACCACATAAAAATGCATTTTCGTGTATATATCACTGGATGCTATTCAATTATGTGTCACATGACCCTCCAGTTTCCATTCAGTTCATTTTACATTACATTATTCAGGTTAAACCTCATGGTTTTTAATCACAAGTCAAATCACTACTTTACTTTCTATAGTCCACCGTCTTGTCTTACCTGTCTAAACCTTCTTTAGTGTCAAAACCTTCAAATTCCAGCAGTTCCTTTTCTACAGCGTGCCCAGTCATGATTTAACCAATAAGTCTTAAAATGTCTTAATTCATGGGTGATGATTAATTTAAAATGAGGAATCAATGAATAATGGAAACGTGACAGAGATACAGCACACTAAACATGAAGGAATGGCGAAGTACCAAAAGTAGCCAATGAAAAAATGGAATAGCAGTCATGCTCATATACACACACACACACACACACACACACACACACACACACACACACACACACACACACACACACAGACACACACACATACAAATAAATCCCTTCTTGGGTACACACACAACAACAGGACTCTGGGAGTCACTACATCTTGGTTTCGCTGTCTGGAGGTTTCTCGTTCTCGTATTCATTCTCTTGAGGAATCTTCTGGTAAGGCTTCTTCAACTCATTCTCCTCCAATACAGAGTTGCCCATCTCCAAATCGCTGTTCTGCAGCTCATCTTGGGACAGGAACTCCACGATGCCTGCTCCTATAGAGTCGCCTAGCACGTTGGTCGTCGTGCGCAGTCGGTCCCTGTAAAGCCAGAGATTCATCATCATCATCATCATCATTTTTTAAAATTTCTCTTACAGTCTAAGGGAGCTTGAACTTTCTTTTCAATGTATCCACCCCAGTTTAGGACTTTTTCCTATCCAATTAGCTCTGTAATTTATGGGAAGGGGATTCTATTTGGAATGATTAATTTGCCTAACCTAATTATGTTTCTATGTTAAAACCAACTGAAATGACATGAAATTCTCCCCAAAAAATGGAGCGAGACCCATGGGCTTTTAGAAGTGTGTCACTAGGGTAGATACAGAAAAAAAAAAATCAACCATGTGTTAGAGACTGTAACGTAGGAATGAAGTTTCAAAGGAAAGCCGTAGTTAAATATGTCTGTATTGATTCATGATATAAGAATGTAATAATCATGTACAATACAAGACAATTAGATGATGTGATAGATTGAAAAGACTGCAGTGTGAAACTGGAGGTATGGAGCACTCACAGGAACCAATCAACTGCGATGATGAGGCTGATGTCGTCAGTGGGGAGGCCGACAGAGGTCAGCACGATGACCATGGTGACCAGTCCAGCCTGGGGGATTCCAGCAGCTCCGATACTGGCAGCTGTGGCTGTGATGCTGTGCAAATAAACAAAGAGACCTTCATAGCATGTGTCGCACTAGTATATAGCTCTAGTGAACTGGTCCACTCTCAAGTGGATAGACAGAATAGCAGAGTACCCATAGTCCATCCATGCTATTCATATTTGGAGAGATTTGATCAGATTTCGCTTGTGAAAGCAAAAATGTTTCTAACATATTCCCACCTAATAGTTATGATCTGTCCGAAGTTCATCTCCATGTTGTTGACCTGGGCGATAAAGATGGCAGCCAGTGCCTCGTACAGTGCCGTTCCGTCCATGTTGATGGTGGCACCAACTGGCAGCACAAAGCGGGTCACCCTCTTGTCAACTTTATTGTTCTCCTCTAAGCACTTGAATGTAACGGGCAGAGTGGCTGAACTGGAAAAAGGAGGCAACAGAAGAAAACACGAATGTAAGTTTTAACACACAAGTTTTAGAGATTTTAGAGATTCCGGCTCAGAAGTTGCCCTTGAGATCTACCTGGACGACGTTCCCAGGGCAGTGATTAGGGCCTGCAATAAGCCAGTGATGAAGATGAAGGGGTTCTTCCGGGTGATGACAAAGAAGAGAGTGGGTAGAACAACAATGCCGTGGATTAGGAGGCCTATGATGACTGTCACGGTGTACATGCCTAGTTGCCCTCCCATTTCAGTGATGTCGTCCATTTCCACGATTTTGCCAGCGATCAAAAAGAGGATACCGATGGGCGCATACCTTCAATGGGCAGAAATCAAGCAAAGGTACTACTGACTGGTATGTTTGTTTTCAGGAACATTAAGTACAGTTGTATGGACATTACCACCTGTATATAGTGATAATAATGCTCTCATTTGGTTCATACATGACAACACTCACCACATGATGATGGCAACCAGACGCATGATGGCCTCGTTGAGGGAGTCGAAAAAGTCCCTGAGTGCTTGGCCCTCCTCCTTCATATTCCCAATGATCAGGCCGAAACACATGGAGAACACAACCAGCCCAAGGGCGTTGACTCCATTTGTGGTGCCAGAGATTGGGATGATTTCTTCACGAGCGATCTCTTGGGTGGCATTGGTCAGGTTAAAAATGCTCTCGTTCACTATCACCTTCACATGTACAACTCTTTTGCTGTATTGGGTTTTGAACTGTGGGGATGTGGAAGAGAAGGACAGAATTAGAGAAATGGACAAGAAATCTAGGCTAAGTAAAGAGACTTTTGATTGTATTCAGAGAGATTTGAGGACATTCCATAGGATGGATACCTCTGGAATTCGTATTCCCACTATATTAAACAGTAAACAGAACATAGAGCCTAAGTGTGCTTTTCTTACTGTTATATGATACAATAAACCATTATATATTTTCTTAGCATACATTAGTCTCTTACTTGGGAACTAGTAAATGTGAATGAAACGGAGCTCTATATACAGACCTATATGCAAGAACAATGTTTTTGTTCGTCACGTAAATCTGCATAAATATGAATGAGACAATGCTTCCATTTAATTTTAGTGAAATGTATTCTTTCAGATCCAGCTGGCTCCAGTATTTCCCTGTGGAGAGTGTCCGGACCACAGTGTCTTTCCCCACTGTCAGTGCCTTCCATGTCATTGTGTGGCCCCAGCAGTTCCCTGTCTCTTGGTTTCTGTGCCCCTTCCTCCCACCATAACGTCCAACCATGGTACTGCCGCTGTCCTGCCAAAGCTCTACCCACAGCTGTGTCCTCTTAAATTTACAACCCAATCCATCAAAGTGCTAAATGGCCCTTGCACCTCCCTTTCCGGGCATCCAAAGTTAACCATTTTGGTCCAGTATGAAAAATGTTGATACTTTGTCATTAGTTGTTATACATGACTGCATCATTAAAACAGTCAAGGCTCCCTCAGAAGCTGTGTGTATCCAAGGGTGATAATATATTCTCCACTAATCTTTTTGTGTGGCCTCTGAAAGGCCAGAAAGCATAGCTTCATTAAATCTGATGAGAAACTGGTTTCCTGCACAACAGGGAACCAAAGTACAAAGAATAATTTCTTTTGGAGAAAACACTATCCCATGACCACATTTTTGTTTTAGCCAAATTTTGGGATGAAAATATAACATTAATTCAAGGAACAAAGGGAAACACCCGCAGCAGTGCTAGCCATGACAAGGAATACTTGTTGACGAAATCAGCTACTCTAGACAATAAAACTATCTACCCGATATCTACCTGCTGTGTGCAAGCTTGAACCAGGTTGGGAGGAAACATGTTTCTGAAAAGGAAAAATCACAAAATTGTATTAGCCATAGACCTTAGATCATATGTCACAAGTCATAGGCAAGTCAGTTCTGTAGATCAGTCCTGCAGTACCTGATCAAGTCCAAGAAGGCATCAGCTGGGCTGATTTGCTCAATTTTCTGCTGCTGAGTAAACTCATCTTTGGAGCCTTTGCCAGGGTGGATGATGAGGACCATGATGATTCCGATGAACACAGCAATGAATGTTGTGGTCATGTAGTACACCACGGCTCGCATCCCCATCTTCCCTGAAGCCCGACTGTCAAGCGCTGCCATGCCTGGTGAGAAAACAAATACATTCACCTGCTGCTGGATCACTTTGGGGTAGTACTTGCCAGTTAAGGATGCAAAATGCCCTATAATGTATTGATTTGTATAGCCAGGATCCTTATCTCTGTTACATGGAGAACCCATGAAGGGGTTGATGGAACACAGAGAGCCAGAAACTTTCAATTCTAGTACCATTTGACTTCGGTACACAGATCAGTGCTTCACAAGAGCCAAAGTCTACTTCACCCTCATCTACCCAGAAAGATGGACTGCATTGAGCAATACATAGCTATATTTGGTGTGGTTTTTGTCTTCCTCCAGACATCCTAGTTGCAAGCAAGCAACCACCATCACCATGTTTGCTGCTCTACCATGATCAGCTTTACCAGCCATGGCCATATTGGTTGACCAGCACCAATCTAACACAAACTAGCACGACCCAACTTGGGCTTGTGTGCGATTCATGCTTGTCTAAGCTGTTTTTTCCTTTCAGGAGTGGAAGTCAGACAAACTTGAGGAACTAAAGAATGAGTCATTAAAGTGGTTTTAAGGGGTTCCATGGAGGGGCCCCAAAAGAAGGCATCATAAAAGAAAGAACTTGAACTGAGAATGCCCTAGAACACAGTTAGCTTACTATTTTCAGTGCAAAAAGCTGTTATGTTGAATTCACAGCAAGGAAAGAAAAAGCATCTATTGTGCGAAAAGGAGATGTATGTGTTCCTTTAATCCTGTTGGGGGCAGGCCTGTTAGAGGCCTTCTCTTTCAGCTCATTTCTTTCCCCATTCTCTCAGCCACACCTTTCTCTTCCTCAGGCCTTCTCCTCTCATCCTCCTTAACCCACTGTCTCTCTCTCTCTCTCTCTCTCTTTCTCTCTCTCTCATTCTCTCATTTGCACTGTGACAGGTCTGAGAAACTCCTTCACTTGCCCAAACCCCTGGCGGCTCTCTGCATCTCCACGGAAACACTAAACAGTTTTTTGCCGAACCAAAAAGAACCCAGTTACTTTGGGTACAAAAAAACTACAAAGAGTGGACGGGACAAAACAGCCCCCTCTTACATGTCACCCTCTTGGCCCTCTTCAGTCCTTGACAGAATGGAGGCATTTGGGAAAGGGGCTACTAACGGAGCAACCAAGTTGACCTCTAAAAAGGAGGTTAATGGGGTATGATGAAACACCAAAAATCAGAATATTCCCATATTTATAATTTTCATGAAAAACAAGGATTGTATATATGTTAGTGTGATTATGAGACTGGTTTTCTAAGCAAATTCCTTAAACAACTGGCTGCATGTGTGTGCTCATGGAATGCAACAAGACAATATGGCTTTGAAGGGAGAGGAGGAGGGCACTTTGAATCTTTTATATGGGTGAAACGAAGCAGGAGGGTGGATACGAGGGAGGTATGATAGTGGGGAGCCTTAGTTTGACCCATCACAAACTTCACAGCACCGATTAGCTGCAAAACCCTAGTCTGAGTCTCTTCCACTTCAGCAGAACCTCTGCTTCATTCTAGCCTGCCACCTATAATACTGTAACCACAATGTAGACACTCCGTCCATGGCAGAAAAATAGAGACAAATTTAGTGAGACTAGAAATTAGTGGCAGAATTTTTTTTGGATGAGGTAGACTACACAAAAGCTAGACAAAAACTTAGACCTTCAAAAACAGTGCATAGTTACATGCTCGTTTTGGAATCCACTTGAATTTTCGATTTGAAAAATGTACCAACATGTCGTCTGCAGTCACCTAGTTTCTAGTCACATCAAGATGCATCATCGAGTCAGTATGTCCCAGCATCCTAATTGTAATTCCAAAGAGACTAAAGCAATCATGTAATCTCTGCATGTACCAACGATCGTTACAACTCACAACTTAATAGCAGCTGTAGCCTAAGAATAAGATGTTTTAGTGGTGTGACTTCAAAGAAGTCATTTTCCTTCAGAGCATTAGGGATAGAGGGCTACAAATTCTATATGCAATGTTGTAAATGCATTGTCGTATTATGCATTGTACTATAACACATAAAAGGAACTAGCTGTTGATATTGCTGTCCCATACACACCTGTGATCAGACTGGACACCAACAAGGGGAGGACCAACATCTGGAGCATGCGCATTAAGAGCTCTCCGGGGAAGGAGAAATATTTCACCTCTCTGTAGGACATCTTATATGGCCGCAGGGCAAATCCTAGTATGATGCCTGATCATAAAGAGAATGTCAATTATTATAATCTATTATAATATTATAAAGACTTTCTATACAGTATGTAGCTTCCTATCTTGTGTTTGAGACTGATTTTATTTGGCTTAGAACTTACTTGAGATCAGATATTGCTTTCTATTACTTAAATTCTGAAATTGTATACAGAGATATACAATATCGTAGAAGTTGTCTTCTCTACCCTTACAGTTATATATAATGTGGAGCATTTACAATACACAGACGTTTCTAAAGCTTTGAGTTTTACAAAGAAGCCATAAATGGAGTTAGCCTGACAATATTTTGTGCGACCTTCCTCAATATGTCAGTTCAAAGAAATCACCACAACTTGAGAGAAGGGAGAATGCACTTGCCGAGAGCGACTGCCCCGATGGTAAACAGCACGAAGGCATTCCTCCTCAAGAAGGTCTTAACGTCGTCTTTGGTGATGTCCTCTACTTTCTTCTTGGCCTTCAGGGAGCGCAGTTGGATGTCCTCACGGATCCGCTGCACCCGGCTGCGAGAGCGTGGTTTCTCCCCGTTGCTTTTGGTCATGGCTGCTGCGGTGAGCTACCTCTATCCTCTGTACAAATCAGCAGTCTGACTGGACAGAGCAAACCCCAAGTTTCCTGATCAGAAATTTTCACAAGAGAGGAAAGGACATACAGTACTGTGCAAAAGTTTTAGGCGCATGCAAAGAAATGCTGTAGAGCAAAGATGCCTTCAAAATAATGAAATTAAATGTTTCTACATTTAAAAAAAAAAATACCGTAAAAAGGCAGTAAACAATAGTAGATGAAACAAAGTCAATATTTGGTGTGACAAAAATAAATAAATAAAAATAGTAGTCTCCGGTACAATTAGTGCAGATTTATAAGGAAATGAGCTGGTAAGTTTTATTGAGCATCTTGCAGAACCAGACACAGTTCTTCTGGACACTTTGACTTTCGCACTCGCTTCTTATTTCTGCAGCGAAACCCAGCAGCCTTCATTGTGTTTACTGTCTGAAAAGTGTCTCTTACTGTAATACGCTGCTTTCTTTAATGACATACGAACATTTTTCTGTAACATTTCATTTTGTGCTAGAAAACTAATGTTCGGGAATCTAAAATGTTTTTTTTTGTACCGACTTGACAATGTAGACGTCATAAAATAACAAATCTAACAAAGTTTGTACTAAAAAAAAAAAAAAGGGTGCCTAAAACTTTTGCACAGTCCTGTAGCTTTTTACATTTGGACTGCCTCTGTATGAACGCATGTCTCAGCTCATCTGAACTTCACAAGATCTCTGAAAGTATAATGAGTCTACGTGCAGTTCTTTTATTGAGGCCAGAAACAAAAAAACAAAACAAAGCGAGACTGCCGTGTCCAGAAAAAACAATGGCTTTTGACTTGCAGGTGTGCATCTGATTTCGTAATCAGAGGCGGAAAACAATCTGTGTGGACCACGATGTATATTCAATTATATGCAAATGAAGGATGAAGGTTTTCTTTCTCTAAGACCTGAATTACCACTACAGAACTCAACTACTCAAGCATCTCCTTTTGAACGTGTAAGATGATATGCTATTTCCAAACCAGATTACAATCATTTGGCATAAGATCTCATTGGGAAAAACGAAAGCACAGCCTGTGTAATGTTTGAACTTTTTGGCAAACTAAAATAAAAAATGCTGTCTATCATGTGCCTCAAGCACATTCAAACACAGTAAATTGTTCCAGAATGACACAAATGTTCAGATTACAAAAGAGACTGACCATCACACTTACCCTTCTCAGCACACGTAATCTCCTCTCTGTAGTGATAATCACTGATATATTATGCTGGAAAGTGGAAAGGTGATCCAAAGGTGCAAGAGGTCTGAAGACGGTCTTCAGTGGTGCAGTAGTGGAACTTGTCTGTCCCGATTGAGAAGCAGTGTGTAGAGTGCTGGAGGTGATACCAGCTTCGGCAGCCGAGATGTTCCCACAACACCCGCAGCTCACAAGGGGAGGAGATTACAAAGGCAGACGGAGGGAGGGTGAAGAGGAGGGGGATGAACTTGGTCAACAGTAAAGTATTGGACTAGTGATGGCAATTACGCCTCTTTTTAGTGAGTCAAAGCTCATCTCGACTCACAAATTTTTTTTTTCCTTCCACAGCTAGCCAATGTTGTTAGTCTTTGACTATTTATCACTTACATGCTTTTCTGCTCACCACGGTTGTAAAGAGTGGTTATTTGAGAAACCATAGATGTCCTGTCAGCTTGAACCAGTCTAGCCATTCTCCTCTGACCTCTCTCTTCAAACAGGCATTTCCATCAGAACTGCTGCTCACTGGATGTTTTTTTCTTTTTCGCACCATTCTGGGCAAACTCTAAAGACTGCCATAAATGGAAATCTCAGCAATTTCTGAAATACTCAAACAAGAACATATGGCACCTCAACCATGCCACAGTCACTGAGATCACATTCTGATGTTTGATGTGGACATTAACTGAAGCTCTTGACCTGTATCTGCATGGTTTTATGCACGCCACCTAATTGGATGATAAATGCACACCTCTTGCACAACACAGAAACACAATAAATACATCTCTTGCTAAAACTGACTTTACATTATTATTTTGTGCCAAACAACTCAGACATTGATAAGAGTCACTGAATGAAATTCTGTCACGGCTGATCCGTTGCACACAACAGGATAGATGAAACATCTAGTTAACCGCACACTCAAGAAATGAATGTCCACCATCCACAAAAACTGTTTTGATATACCTTGAAATGAAAAAAGTGGTGGGATGAAGGTGAAAAGGAATGAGAGAGCTCGGCTCTGTAGCTTCTACTCATTAGCTAAATGTAATTTCTTCCAAGACACTTCAGGTTTTCCTTGCATCTTGACACAGAAGGAAAGGCTGAGAATCAAGACCCAGAATCGAGCTTTTCTCAATATATTTGGGTCTTGCTTTGTATTGGGAGATGCCCCCTCCTTTCTTTATCCACCCTTTCCCTCTCCTCTCTCTGGGGCTTGGCCAGGCCAACCGTCTTGAAGTACTTTAGATAAAGATAGGAGCTTGGTGTAGTGGGAGAAAAGCAAGGCCACAAAATAACCTCTCCCACACAGTGAATAAACGGTACTTTCATCATCAGTTGCCTGGAGACCTGGTGGAGTTGGACTGTATCCGGATTGTCAACCATCTCACCGTGCTTTTTCACTTATATTTATCTTTATATCATGTGGAATTCCCATGTTGGTTTTATATCTATGGTCAGGCTATTGCCATGAACACGACTGCCATTGGTGTATTTTGGGTTACGTACACAGGTGTTATACTATCTCTGGACTAGCCCCAAATAGCCCATGAGAATGTGCTTTTAATGTTTGTCTCATTCTTTTGTAGGAGCCTAATCAAAAATGGGATGTGGTATTCACTCAGACTCCTGGAATGTCCCTGGTTTTGTGTCTCTGCTCTCAGAGTAATCATAAACAGTACCTGCCTTGCATCTGTAATGTGGATCCCACAACTCCACGCCTGCAGCCCCTCGCTCCTGCTCTCTCTGCTTCCATTCTGCTTCTTCTGCTCATCAGACAGAGGATGTCTGAGACAAAACTGGATTCTTTCTAGCTGTACAGTTAGAGGGAGATCATTTTTGTTAACCAAATGATGTCAATTTTGTTAACCAAAATGTTCTAATTTCATAAATCTTAAACATAACAATCAGCATGAGGACTTCATTGATAACAGCACACAACAGCAACCAACAAACATAGCTGAATAAAATCTTCTGTGACTATTGAAACACTCCTGCCTGGGCCACTTTAAACATTTGGTTGTGTGCCTTTGAAGGGCCATTAACTATAAATTAACACGGGATACATCAGTAGTCTGCATTCTTAAAGCAGACCATAGGACATATTTGCCAAACAGAGTTGAGACAGAGTTTCTTACAAGCTAGCTAACGTTAGTCTGATGTCGTGTAAACCAGTAACGAGGTTTGCTAGCCCCATGCTGCCAGAGTGATGGCTATCATATGATAGAGGAGACCAAGCTACAGGGCAATGCAACTGGCAATGCCAACATTTACGGCAGCAAATATTTCTATTTTTGCCTATATGCAAACATTCTACATTTATTCTAATATTATATTAATGGTTTGTTATCACAGTTTTTTTGCCTCCCAGTGGCAGTGAGAGCATGAGGTTTCCCACGGGAGAGTGGGAAAAGACTAACATGCCTTGATTCGTCCAAATGCTCACTCTCCGTTTGAGACACCAACGTTATCTGTATGTTAAACTGCACGTCACAGCGCATAGACCATCAGGCCTCGTGCTGCCCGCAAAGGTTGCACATGTTTGAAGCATATTCGAGCAGAATAATATGCAGGAAGGCAGCACAGATCACTTCCCCTCCTTTGATATGTTCATCAAATTATATCCGGCTAATATTTAATTGTGACAGACGTTAACTTGGAGCTGCCTGTCAGGTCCACTTGATTCAGGGGATTTTTGGTGCTAAAAGAGGCAACCCTGTGAGGTAAATGCCTCGGGTCTGACCGCATCAATAGCCAATCTCCCAGCAACTATTCAGCCTATTAGCCGTGATTCTGGACTTTCAGTATCTATTGAGCATGACCACAGGGATGCCGCTTTGTGTACAGGGAGTCTTTTCTTCCACAAAGCAAGGCAGCATGCACAATAAAGCATGACATTATCAGAAAGATTTTTATTTATTTATTTATTTTTTAAAGAAAAGAAAGAAAGAAATAATCCAAGTGTGTGTATCACTTTCCTTTTAAGCAATGCTTATGACTTTAAGTGTTTACTTAAGGGGGATCAGCTAATATTTATGTCATATCATATTAGAACACACAGCATGCTTTTGCTTTCTCGCATGCATGCTCAAATTGTGTTTTAGTTTTCCAAGGCTTGTTAAAAAAAAAAGGGACATTGGTTACTATCTGACATGAATATGTGTTTCATTTCCTGTCCAATTAGCCCGAGCACGAATGAGGACAGAACCCAGGACGTCTCATTAGAGACAATATGGCTCCGATAATCACTGTGCTCTGTTTCACAGGACTCGTCATACTCAATAAGGTGACTAACCCATTAAAACAAAGCTGTAAGCTGCATTCAGGCTCACATACCTTCACATTACTGCGTTTGTGAGAAAAAGGTCTTGGCAAAAAAAAAAAAAGTGCTCCTTTGGGGGACGGAATATATTTAGGGAAGCCCCTTGAAATAGGCCAGCTGTGGAATCTATGAATGGAAACATTTTATTGTCTATTATGAAGCGTCAACATTTTATCTGGACCTCCAGTGAAACAATGCAATCTGAAAACAGATACAGACACAAAAGCCCACTTAATCTCCTAGCATTCGTATTTAAAAAAAAAAGCTAAAAGAAAATTAGTTAACATAGTCACTATTCTACTATTAGTTCCTATTCTAAATTAATTATATTTCATCAGCTTTTTTTTTTTTTTTACGATTTAAGGTACTTATTTTAATTTAAGGTATTTAAGAGTACGTTCTGGGTTATTAGGATGATTGGTATTATGTAATAATAAAACACTAAATAAAAACACTATAAAACACTTCGGGCCATGCTGTAATAGGAAAAATAATCAGTTACAGGGAGGTGTGAAGGGACCTGAAAGATTATTCATTCGAGAGAATTGTCATGAAGTCAAATACAGACCCAGAATCCATGACCCACTTGAAATCCCTATGCACATGGATCATTTAGAGATCGCATCAAGTTCAACATTGTTGATAATTACTTGAAAGGTCAGAATTTGAAGAAATCTACCACACAAAAGTCTATTTTGCTATGTACTTGCAGAAATAGTAACTTTCCCCCTTCACACAATTCTTATAATGTTATTTCTCTGTGAAGCTGGAATTAAGGAATTTGCTATGGATGTTAGGAAGTCTGTGGCCTTCTTTATGGCTACATGTGAACAAAATGACCTGAGCTATAAGATCATGGTATATTCAAAAGCAACTCCACCCAAATCCATTCAGTCAAGAAGAGAACTGACTCTTCAGGCAGGAGCAGTATTGTGTTTTGTGTGTTTTAAAAAAAAAAAAATCCTTCAAGGCCATTTAATGGGTCCAAAGAAGACAGCCAGAACGACAAATGTTTCCGGTCTTCAGTCATCTACATATGAATAAGGAGATGAATGGGTAAAGATAGTGCACATGAGAGCATGAGGCCTCTTAATCAGGCATGATGGTCATAGACATTGAACAGAACATAATCATGCTCTGATCTGGAGGTTTAAATTTCTTCAAATATAATGTGGACTGTTGATAAATTATTATGAGAATTATTTGGGACCTAAACCCTGTACTAACATGATGTGAATAAAATTCATCACCAAAATAGACAACCATATTTTCAACCCGTTGTATCAATAGACTTGTCACATGAGGCTTCATTAAGTGAAAAATGACCACTGAATTTCAGATACATTTTTTAAATAATATTTTTAACATTCACTCATTCATTGAATATAAATAAAAATTGTAGTCTGACCTTCCTCTATCTATCATATGCATCTTTCTAGGCTTCAAAACAACTAGCTGCCTTTTTGAAGGGGCCAGATCAGGGGTTGCTTTCACCAGAGGCATTTTAATCACTCTCTTCTCTTCATACCACCAAGTATGAAGCCTCCAGTCTTTCATGGGCCCTCTTTTTGTCCCAGCCCTCTAGACAAACTCAAAAGTTTAGCTTTGAATATGTTAGAACTGTTAACAATATGCAAAGTGGTCCTGCCAAGACCCAGGGAGACATGATTAAGGATTCAGATCAGGCTTTAGGCATTGGCAGGACTACCCAGAATCTCCAGTTGTTCAGGCCAAATGGGTAATCCTCTTTGTTAAATGAGCAGACTTGACGATGAAATGTTTTCTTGTGAATCAATCAATTGCTTGATATTGAAGCTACGTTGATCTTCAAAGCTGAATTGGATCATATGCCTAATGCAGAATGACTTGTGATACTTCGTTAGGCTACTCCAGAAAGGTATTTTAAGGTTTAAGGTATTGGTGCAAATTTCACATGATGGCTGAGGTGGTGATAAACTCAATTTTAAATGTTTTACCCCAAAGAATTCAGCAGGATGGTTTTAAAAGAAAGACTTGTTACTTTAAGGAACTGAGATGTATAGAGCTAACAAACTGAGATGTATAGAGCTGTCCCACAGCACCCTAAGAACATGTCCCATCAAACTCACCGTCGCTGCTCACCAGTTCACTGCTTCTGGGCTTGCTCAAAAATGCGAACGAAGAAGATGACTCATTAAAAAAGTGGATCTTTAAATGAAATATCTGAGTAATCTGGTGTTTTAATTGTCAAGTAGTCATCTGGGTTTCACTAAGAGCATGTAGTAAAAATGCAAATTGAAGGAAAAATGCAAAACTATTAAAATATGTGAGATTGTTGAGATTGTTTGCCAGACTTAACATAGACCAGAAATCCCACTGATAAACATAGAGAAGAGTACCAAGAAACTTGATACAAAACAGCATACACAAGCTCTAGTTATTACCAGGCTTGACTGCTGCAGGTATACCTCCCCTAATACACACGCATCTTGCCAATCTCAGCATGATATGGGCAAATTCTATCAATGTCAATTAATCAAAGGAGGAAAGTTGGATAAAGGAAACTGGCTCCACGCCAGATTATCTTGAACCTCGGAGTGACTAGCATGTGCTTCACTGAGGATTTAAAATGCTCTAATCACAACACCTTAAGATTGCTGCTTCATTACATTGGTCCCACAGGATATAATTTAGGGATTATTTCTTGCTTTTTTAATCATAGTTTCTTTTTTTCTAAGTATTTAAGTTAAAATTGGTTACCTGTTGTCTTTTGTGTTGCTTCCTGGTTTCCAGAACTCATACAATCTACAGTATCTGCTTTAGCCAGGTCAGGGTTCTGGATCCGGGAGTACTGGAAAGAAACTCATGCTGACACTAAGGAAGTGTCGACACAGACAACAAGTGGAGTTCAGGATTGAACCCAAAACCCTGGAGCTGTAAGGCAGCAAGACTGTTCACTACACTAATGTTCTGTCAGTTTTCTGAACTTATTTGTGTTATTGGAAGTAAATGTAAGTGAAATGTGGTGTTTTTGTAATCTTAAATTTACTGTATGGTTTCAATACCTCCCTGTATCCTTTACCTTGACTTCAACAGGACATAGAGAAGCAAAAGCTAGTATTAGACCAGCAATACTTTGGTGGTACAACATATCATTTTGGCCAGCTGAGAACTAGCACCCTTGGAGTGATTAACAATCTCCATCCCTGGAACCAGAACCAGCACCTTGTCATTGGGAACTCTCCCCATATAGACTAGTGACTAATTTTTTGAACATGTAAAGTCCAAATAGAACAAAAACTAAAAAAAAGAATATTGTTATCCCCAAAAGACAAAATTATATATACAGATTGATTCCAGGTTCTTAATTTATCTAGAATCCTCAGCCTGGTTTATCAAGTGTAAGGTTACAGGACTGATGGTGTCATAATCTGAAAAAAGATTAATAATAAAAAGGTTTTTTTCTCCCCTTTTTCGGCTGCTCCCGTTTGGGGTCGCCACAGCAGATTACCAGTCCACATATTTTTTTTTTTTTTTTTTTTTTTTTTTTTTACACCGGATGCCCTTCCTGATGCAACCCTCCCCATTTTCCAGGCTTGGGACCCACCCTGAGAGCACACTGACTCATGCAACCCTCCACTGGATGGGGTTGGTTCTCTAACCGGGAACTGAACCCGGGCCATGGCGATGATGGCACCGCATGCTAGCCACTAGTCCACCAAGGAACTTCTTCTCTGAGATAGTAATATTCCTTTAAGTAAATGTGTGTTTATGTCTATCAACAACTGCAGTGGTACACACAACTGTGGCCTACTCAAAATTTTACTTGCTATTGCTTGTTTTTGCTGCATGCAACTTTTTGTTGTATTACATAATTGCACATGCACACAATTATGATCCTCACCTATGTGGCAAAGGGTGTTTTTGTTATGTATGAATTTATTTCATTTAATTTGACTCTCGTTTGGTTTTTTCTTATTACAGGCTTACAAACATTAGACAGTAATACTGTTATATATACAGGTGCATCTCAATAAATTAGAATGTCGAGGAAAAGTTCATTTATTTCAGTAATTCAACTCAAGTTGTGAAACTCATGTATTAAATAAATTCAATGCACACAGACTGAAATAGTTTAAATCTTTGGTTCTTTTAATTGTGATGATTTTGGCTCACATTTAACAAAAACCCACCAATTCACTATCTCAACAAATTAGAATATGGTGACATGCCAATCAGCTAATCAACTCAAAACACCTGCAAAGGTTTCCTGAGCCTTCAAAATGGTCTCTCAGTTTGGTTCACTAGGTAAGCCACAAACATTCATTGCCAAAGAAGCTGGCTGTTCACAGAGTGCTGTATCCAAGCATGTTAACAGAAAGTTGAGTGGAAGGAAAAAGCGTGGAAGAAAAAGATGCACAACCAACCGAGAGAACCGCAGCCTTATGAGGATTGTCAAGCAAAATCGATTCAAGAATTTGAGTGAACTTCACAAGGAATGGACTGAGGCTGGGGTCAAGGCATCAAGAGCCACCACACACAGACGTGTCAAGGAATTTGGCTACAGTTGTCGTATTCCTCTTGTTAAGCCACTCCTGAACCACAGACAACGTCAGAGGAGTCTTACCTGGGCTAAGGAGAAGAAGAACTGGACTGTTGCCCAGTGGTCCAAAGTCCTCTTTTCAGATGAGAGTTAGTTTTGTATTTCATTTGGAAACCAAGGTCCTAGAGTCTGGAGGAAGGGTGGAGAAGCTCATAGCCCAAGTTGCTTGAAGTCCAGTGTTAAGTTTCCACAGTCTGTGATGATTTGGGGTGCAATGTCATCTGCTGGTGTTGGTCCATTGTGTTTTTTGAAAACCAAAGTCACTGCATCCATTTACCAAGAAATTTTGGAGCACTTCATGCTTCCTTCTGCTGACCAGCTTTTTGAAGATGCTGATTTCATTTTCCAGCAGGATTTGGCACCTGCCCACACTGCCAAAAGCACCAAAAGTTGGTTAAATGACCATGGTGTTGGTGTGCTTGACTGGCCAGCAAACTCACCACACCTGAACCCCATAGAGAATCTATGGGGTATTGTCAAGAGGAAAATGAGAAACAGGAGACCAAAAACTGCAGATGACCTGAAGGCCACTGTCAGAGAAACCTGGGCTTCCATACCACCTCAGCAGTGCCACAAACTGATCACCTCCATGCCGCACCGAATTGAGGCAGTAATTAAAGCAAAAGGAGCCCCTACCAAGTATTGAGTACATGTACAGTAAATGAACATACTTTCCAGAAGGCCAACAATTCACTAAAAATGTTTTTTTTATTGGTCTTATGAAGTATTCTAATTTGTTGAGATAGTGAATTGGTGGGTTTTTGTTAAATGTGAGCCAAAATCATCACAATTAAAAGAACCAAAGACTTAAACTACTTCAGTCTGTGTGCATTGAATTTATTTAATACACGAGTTTCACAACTTGAGTTGAATTACTGAAATAAATGAACTTTTCCACGACATTCTAATTTATTGAGATGCACCTGTATATATATATATATATATATATGTGTGTGTTGATGAAATGAATATTACATCTATTTTTAGTTGGATTCCTGCTAATTTGCAACACTTTTTCTACACTTGGGTTGGACAGTCCCTATAGTCCATATTGTACTAAGCCACTAACAACCATTTAGACAGTCAGTCTAAATGTCAGTCAGTCTAACCCTAACCCTAACCCTTACTCTAAACCTAACCCTAACCCTAACTCTATCTCTTGGAAGGTGAAGATGAGCAGTCACTACCTTGGCACTGACCGTCTCATGGAAGCTGTTTCTGACCCAGACATGCCCTGTGCTGACTGCGTGGTGATGCCAAAGTCAATATATTGTGTTCAGCTGACAGATCTGGATCCTGCTTCAGAGCAGCTTGCTGGTCATAAATACCCAGGCCCCACTGCAAACATCAGTCACATCAAGCAGCCTAGAAAGCAGTCTGAGTTACTCTCTAGACCAATAAACAACTTGGCAGCAGACAAGGCTCAGCTGAAATCAGTGAGTCAGGACCTGAGACTGTGTAACTCATTTGTCAACAGAGCCATCTTTATAGCACAGTGGTCAGTCATCCTTCTCACCCTCTCACCGCTTATCATATAAGCACAAGGATGCTATGTCTCCAGCTGCATCTAGGCGGTTCTTCCAGGCTGATACTGGCCTACCAGTTGAACAGCCACCTTCAACTATGCCAGTGTCTGCAGTGTTTCAGGAGGGATCTGGTTTTGCCCTGTCAGCTCTGATGCACCTATGGCAGGCTCAAAGCAAGCTGGACCCCAAATGCCACAGACTGAAACGTGTCTTGGAACCCAAACACTAGCTCATTGGCAGTCCGGTGCTTTCCTAACAGAATTTGTCCTGTTGGGAGCAGTTCCCCATTAGAGAGAATTAAACATCATACCTCACAGGGAGAGGGGGCTGTGTGGTGTCAGAGAGGTCCTGGGGGTGTGTAACCCCCTGGTGTAAGGTAAGAACACATCAACTAGGTGGAATTGAGGGTGGTCCATCTGACCTTGGACCTTGATTTTTTTAGTTTTTTAATTTTTTTAATTTGCCGCTTCACCCTGGAAAATCAGTGAGCCCACTGGGACAGGATGGCCAACTGGCCTCACAATTGTTTTTTCTCTTCTTCCACTGATTCTTTCCACTCTTTAAAGGATTTAGCAACTAGGCGTACTTTTGGCTTCATGATGGCCAGCAAGACTTCCCATTGCTTTTGGTTGTCAGAACACCCTGGCAGCTTCCTCCCTGAGCAGACCTGATCTCCCAGGAGGATAGATTTGGCACTCTGAGCCAGGTCACCCATATCTGTGGGTCTGGCCCCTTGGACCTTTCTCCAGGGATTGCTAAACAGCAGTATGTTCCCATCCACCTTAATATGGCAGCCATCACAGCACACCACAGCACTGTGGATACCATCTCTCTAGAGTCCCATAGGCCTATTGATGCACTTCTAAAAGGGGCAAGGTACCTCCATCTGCCACAGTTCGCTAGGAGTCCCGTGTGGGACCTTCCTCTGTTTCTGGAGTCCCTTAAAAATCCTTCTTATTAGCCTATGCATGAAGTTGACTTTTTATATTACTCTATTGACCATGCAGTCTTCATTGAGAGAGAACCTGTAGAACATTCCATGCTGTGCTTGGTATGTGCTTGTGGTCTTGTTGGACTGGAGAGCAGTCATCTGATCTACAGGCCAGCTGTTTATTTATTATGGGGGTAAAACACAGGGGTGCCCTTGACTTTAAAAAGGTTAGTCCGCTGGGTGGTGGGCATCATCACCCTATAGCCTATAGACAAGTTGGGCATCCAGCCTTTACTGTGACATGCCACTCAATGAGTAGTGTGTCCTCTTCATGGGCCTGAAAGTCTGTGTTGCTGTTGCTGCATGAGTGTCACCATGCACTTTATACATGTTTTACTGAACAAACACCACTCCTCCACTCATGCGAGTGCAGCAGTCATCTCTGGGGATCTTTCAGGGCAGTCTTTAGGTGAGTTCTGTTCCTCATGATGTAGATTTTATCCAGGTTTTACACACCCAATCAGTGGCCTGGGATAGGTGAAAGTAATGCTAGCTATTGTTCAGCAGCTTTAATGACTTGTAACTGATCATATCCAAACAATATGGTGGGTTTTTCTCAAACCGGCTGCATATAGATCACTTTTTGCTAAAGTGTTACCTATTTAAGAACCACATGGTTATGCATATAAGTCTATTACAGGTTACAGGTTACTTCTTCAAATAATCTGTGTATATAGTGTGCAGCGCTCCTTAGTATAGTACTGCTCACTGTGTTAGTGGTGTACTTGTGTCTCTTTATAGTTTTCCACTGAATTGACCAACTGCCTCACACTTAATAAATAAATGTAAATGCCAAATGAATAAGTGTAAATGTAATGAAGGAATTGCAGAACATTCTGATAGAACAAATTTTTCCAACGAATGTCTTTACAGCTGACTCCAAGTCCAACAAAGCAAAACTAGACTCTGGCTTGACTGTCTAGTTTGCACTGCCACCGTGTGGCAAAGATGGTGAACTGCAGCAGGAATCAGCAGTATGTACGTTAGATGTATTTAATAATGTTTAATACAAATGGGTTGATCTCAGAGTTAAATAAGTCTGTTGTCTCAGGATGAAATATCAATCATGTGATATAGGGGCTACATTGTGGTGCATCAGGTAGCACTACAGTTTCACAGCTCGAAGGTGCTGGGCGCAATCCCAAAGTCTGTTTTTGGCTTGTGTGGTGTTTTGCATGCTCTCTCTATGTACATATGGGTGTCCTCCAGGTTCTCTGGTTCTTGGTTTTTCCACTGTCCAAAAACATGGATGGATTGGTGATTCTAAATAGCCGCCAGGTATGAATGAGTGTGTGTGTGTGTGTGTGTGTGTGTGTGTGTGTGCGTGTGATGGACTTGTGTCCCATCTGGGGTGTGTCCCTGCCTTGCTCTAAGTGCTCCTGAGATAGGCCCAACCCTGACAGTTAAACGGTTACCACCTTTTTTTTTTGTTGATCCAGTACTGGTGTTCATAAACTGACTGCTTGCCATGGGTTTGTGCATTAATAAAAAATAGAATATTGCATAAGCATCGAATAACATGAGTAAATATGAGCGCTTTAGGTCAGTATTAGCAAGATGGTGTGTTGTTTCATATAAGCAGCTGACTGTCACTGATTATGTTACTTCTAAAATCATATATAGCACATACACAATTTATTTTATATATCTATGACTTTGTCATGCTGTATGTTTCATAAGGTCTGTGTTTACCTTTATGTTTATCTGCTTCATAGTAAAGCTCGATATTAATGTTTATTCTATTTATAATGCTGTCATGATGCATCTTACACACTTAGAAGTACAGGTACAAGACTGTACATTTTCTTGTTGCTGAGGTGGTAGCATCATATTATGTGTGGTTTGTATGTATCTTTATATCTCACATATATGTACATCACTGACCCTTAAGTACCACTGATGCACCTTTAAAATTTTACTCTAAAAGTTAATCAAAGGTACACTACATGTACTGTCCCAGGTAAAAGATACATACTAAAGATTCAAATGATGCACCCTTGATGGTATCACACCAGCAAGTACAGTTTGGTACCTTTATTTCTGAGAGTGTGTTCAGATAATGCAGATTGTACACATGCAGACCGTACACACAGCACTAAGCTTTATGAATGATTGTATAAAGTTGTAATCAAAGATCATTGTGAGGTTATAATACATGAAGACATGTATAAAGATTTCTCAAAAGATAATATGTGAAATGTTTAAAAGCTGAAAAACTCCAGTGAGCCGTTGCAGCAAGATAATCAGATGACCATGTTTAACGACGTTAAAAATCAGTCAGCTGCAGATCATAGATACGTTGGTGTTTATTGTTTTTTTTTTTTTTTCAAATTAAAAAATGTCAGTCGTCTGCTTTCATTCAGCATGTAAATCATTTATATGAGGAGTAGGGAGCTATCTGGATTCAGTTCCTTTTACAAAATGCAACAATCACAACATATCACTGCAAACAAAAGCCAGCTGTCATAAAAGTTATACAAGTAACCTGCTGACTTTGACGTCAATAAGTTACAGGCCAAGCAAATGCAATGCAAACCACAGGAGCTCACAGATCATGTTCAAGGCCTTGAATAGAACAAACATGCACTTGTAGCAGTAGGTTATAATGTTACAAAAAAAATACTAGTTTTTATTCTCTCTTTTCAATGTATATTCTAAATTTATTGACTATTGATTTGTATTATCATACCTTTATCTGTATCGATTATATTTAGGGTACACTCTCAGAAATAAAGGAACCGAACTGTACGTTTAAGTGTCACTGGGTGGTACCATACATGTTTTGTACTTTTACTATGTTTTGTGTGTGTGTGTGTGTGTGTGTGTGTGTGTGTGTGTGTGTGGTGTAATTTAATTAGCTTTCAGAGTAAAGGTTTAAAGGTACTTCAGTACTTCAAGGTTATTATTTTTGAAGTTAAGGCACAAAGGATATAACCATGATGGTATATATAAATGTCAGAGGCCTTTTTGTTTTTAAATTTAGGAATTTTTTTCCAGTGACAAAAAAGATGATTTCTACAAAAAAAAGATTATTTTGATTTCTAAATGATAAACATTTATACTTTAAAAAAAAAAAAAAAAAAACAGATTCAGTGTATGTAAAATATCTTTCTGCACAAGTCAAGGAAATGTCACTTCATCTGCTGTAGGGGGGAAAACAGTCAGAAATGTGTACTTTTATTATTTAATGTCATTTTAATATTCTAAATGTAATGTTTACAAGTTTAAACGAAACTACGCCCATCGGTTTGCTTTAAAGGAAGTTAAAAAAAAAACAAAAAAAAAAGCAAAAAACACGCCCTCCCCCTTACACACAGGTCCACGGTGGAAAATTCCGCACGGTCCCAGTGCGCATGCGTGTGAAACCGGTCCATTCCGGTACGGAGTCAGTCTGCTGCACGTCATGCTGGGGTTGCTCAGTCATGTCACGTGACAGCCCGAGTCAGGCGCGCTCCAGAAACAAAAACATGACGCGCGTGACCGCTGTGCATTCGGTTAGCATTCGGTTCTCTGTTGGTGATTTATTGGGAACCATTTCATAACGTTCTGGGAATGTTCTGCTTTGGTTCACAAAGTCACCGCTGTTCCTGAAACATTACACTTACATTACACAACAACACTATCTCTTATGATTACATGACAACTCACAAATGACATTTGCCAAAGATTACTTTTAGATTACTACCCTGCTGAGAAAAACAAAAACAAACAAAAAAAAAAACAATAGAAACAATTACAGAAATTCTAATGGTTTCCTCTACAAATAGCCGACCATTACAAACCATCAACTAACCATTAAAACAATTACCATTATTGGTCCACCAAATTAACAGTAGAGTCCCAGAGGGACCATTACATTTTCCATTAAAACCAATACAATTCAACCATTATAACAGTTAAAACCAATTACAAATTCTGTGAGGGTTTCTATTGTTATTTTTCAGCAGGGTATTTTTTTGTTATTTGAAAGTTACCTGAACGTTTCCCAAACCACCGCAAATTACCTCAAGGTTATTTAAAGGTTATGGGAAGGTGTATGTCAATGATATATTTCAGTTTAAAAAAAACTTTCTTGGAAAACCAAACGGAAACTAAAAAGATCTAAACCAAACAAGCCAACACACACACACACACACACACACACACACACACACACATACACACATACACACACACACACACACACACACACACACAAAACCGTTCCCAGAATGTTCTTGGAGTCAATAATTCAATAAAGTCAAAAAGCATTCTTAACAGCTTTTTAAAAAAAGTATTTGAAACTTTTTGCACTATAGTAACCATAGTAACAACACTGTTTCATGCAGTTACACTCGTTAATATTTATACTTTTTTTTTATTATACTTTTTAAAATTTGCTTTCAGCTATGTAAATCTTATGTACAAGTAAACAATGAAACTTAGTATCATTTTGGTGAAACTAAAATCTAAAATAAAATAAATCATTTGATTTCATTTCAGTTGTGAAAACATGTTTGTGGTTAGTGTGTAGTTCATTTATTAGTGCCTCATTAAGATGTCTAATAACTTCAACATACAGCACATATTTACAGATTTAAACAAACTACATTTAGCAGTTTTAGGTGAACATAAAAATCTTTATTCCCTGAAATATGATATTTGTGCGCTGTTTACATGACAAACAATATAACAATTGCTGCAATCTGGGATCTGAAAAAAACAAAACAAAAATAGCAATAGCAAGATCTGAAACAGGAAATACTGGTGTTTCATAGAGCTGGAGAGGGCTATAAGGAGGTTTCTATGCACAGTTTGAGAAATACCATTCAGACACACCACATACCAAGAGTAAAACCTTTCTCAGAAAATTCTCAAGTAGATGGAATGTATATACAAAGAAAAAATGGAAAGAATTATACAAATTTTAAAATGTCACACAGGTAAGTGGAATAAAAGTCTATCTTATCAAATTCAGGGATGTTTTGATTATTTTACTATATAATAACAAATGGAAATACAGCCTAATTTTGACAGTTTTTGTTACCTGTGATAATGAATTCAAAGTCATCCATGAAAATGTCAAAACTTAACGTATTAAATATTATTTTTGAAATTTTAATGGGTGCTGAAAACTTCCCACTGTATATTCTGAATGAAACAAGTCCAAACTTGTCAGTAGTTTTATTAAAGATAGTAGTTTTATTTCTTTTTCCAAGGAATAGAAACCTTTGGCCACGCCCCCTTGGTGCAAAGCAGTAAACGCGCGCGACGTGAGAATTCATTCACATTCACGTTGTGGCTCTGCAGCGGTGCTCAGTCACTGCTGTCGGAAAGAGGAGGTGGATGAAACCTGCGTGTTTTCATAGGCAAAGAACCTTTTTAGTTTGATTATTATTACTGTTGTTTTATTTTATGTTTTATTTGTAAACGGTTCTGATCGGGTCAGTCGCGCGCTGGTGCACGCAATTCCACAGACGTTCTAGTGGCTAGTGTCGGCGCGCGCGTGAACTTCTGACCGCGCTGACACGGAGGGTTATGAGAGGGTTTCCTCATGCAGAGTGTCCCGGGATCATGTCTCTGTCTGCGGACTGCTCGGCGCACGCACGTTCGCCCTCCGACGGCGCGCGCGGAAGCCTGATATCTACCGTCGCGCGTTGCCTCCAGCCGGACACTGCGCACGCGCCACAACAGGGTACGAACTTTTCAGTATAGTACATGTGTAGATCGAGGGTTTTCTTATTTATTTTATAAATAGATTTGCTGTGTATCTCTTGCAGTTGGGCATGTTTCCGTATACCGCGTTGCATGCATGAGGTAACATTACCAACAGTCACTGCACAACTTCAAAATCTTATCTTGATTATCAAATCAAGAACCATAGGCAGGAAGAAAAACAAAACAAAACACTGATCTAGCTGAATTCAGTAGTGTTCAAACCCCACAATGCTCGTGCTCTGAACTTCTAAACATACACTCTCAGAGAAGTACTAAACTTTACCTTTCCTGTACCCGTCATGAACATAGTCATGTGAATGTAATGTACCTTTAAAAATGATTTAAGATACCATAACTGGACCTTAAAGACCACCCGTGCACCTTTAATAAGCTTTCTGAGTCATACACTACATTCACACACTAAATGTACAAAAAGGTGTGCCCAGTACCTTTCCTTGGAAAGGTACAGTTTAGTCTTCTCCACATCCATTTATAATCCAATCAATAGTATCAATCAGGATTATTCTCAAAACCTGATCCATTATGCTTGTACAGTATTGACCATGTTTCATTATCCAAAGCTCTTCAAGTTACAAGCGCTATAGTTTTCTTCATTCACTTACAAAACAAGTTTACCTATAGCTGTAAACACCCAGCACGAGCAGAAGTCCCTACAGCAATGTACACATGTACATATACTATACACTGTTCAATGTATGAGTAATGTATGCACAGTAAATAAGTCTGGAATGTAATATAATATATAATATAATATAAATTCAATGTGGCGCAGTCACTCATGGCCTCTCAGTGCTCAGGATCGCATGTCACACGCTGCAGTCACTCAGCACGTAAGGCACGATCACACAGGGAATGAAACACGACCACACTGCACCGTTCATTCTTAAACACTCCTTTAATCGCTGGACCTCAGTTACTGCTTACAGAGATGTGTCGTTGAAGAACATGAGCTCTGGGGGGGGATGTTTAAGGGGTATCGGTTCAAGGCAGCTTAATCCAGTTCCTCCAGAACGTTGGTACGAGCCTGTTTGCTCTAGTATAAGGCAGGGTTTGTTTCTTACGCCTGCTGCCGTTCCCTCCCCTCTGAAAATCAACCAAGTATTGGCTCACTCACAGAGCTGAATCATTTCATGCTAATATGTCCCACCCTGATATGTCTGCAAGGCATGCGATGTCTACAGTGCTAATATAAAATAGCATACTGATTTCAGAGACAGAATGTTTTTACTGTTCGTTTGCCTCAAATGGGTTTTTGAGGCACTGGTGATAATGTTCGTAAAAATTCAGGACATTACATTTTTACAGGGTAAAATTGATTCAATCATTCCCCTGAACTGTATTCTGTCAATACATCCTTTAAACAAAAGACATGTCCTCAGGTTCTGATGAAGATAATAATATTTGGGGATCGTTTAGACCCACGATTCTCAAAGTGGACTCAAGTGCACAATTGTTTAAAATTGTGTTACACTGGTCAAAATGCAACTCACCATCCATCCATTTTCCATGCCGCTTATCCTACACAGGGTTGCGAAGGGAGCCTGGAACTCAGGGCACAAGGCTGGGGACACCCTGGACTGGGTGCCAACCCATCGCAGGGCACAGTCGCACACACACTCACACACTACGGACAATTTGTAAATGCCACTTGACCTACCGTAGATGTCTTTCGACTGAAGGAGGAAACCGCGGTACCCGGAGGAAACCCCCTAAGCATGGGGTTAGTGATTTTAAAGTCAGTACACCTTTTGTACTATTTGCTGGGACAACCATATGGTGGAACCATTGGTTCATGTTTCTTTAATGAACTTCTTTATAAAGTGGACAAACCGGTGAACCCCTACGTGGTTCATGGTTCAATAAACCATAATGCTGAGACGACGGTTATACACAGGCAGAAGTCTATAACTGAAAAGAAACCTGAAGTTACTTAATTATTTTAGTATGAAAGGAGAACCGAGTCCCATTTGGAAGACAATGGTTAGGGCTTTGATGTAAGAAAGGATAAATCTTATAAATCAGTGATCTTCTAGAAGGCTGCTTGGTGAGCATTTAATACTGAGATGCCCTGTTTTGTGAATTCCCCACATCCTGCTCAATGGTGCATGCTGATATCATCTGGCAGAACAGAAGAAGGAGAGACTGTCTTATTTGGGGTACTGACTACATCCGTGATCAGTGTGATCAAGCCATGACCTTTGGAGGAGCCCTTAACACCTGTAAGTTCATAGTGCAATAACACACTGAGCTCAGCAAGGCTCCACATATGTGTAGAGTGTTTACAGTTTTTATAGTTTGAGCCCCCTGGACCTCTGATGCTACACAACAAAGAGATCTTGCAGAGTCTTCCAAAGTAAATGCAGCTGCAGGGGCAGTACTAAAGCCGTTGTTGTTCTTGTTCTCGCTTTGGTCTTAGAAAATATTAAGGAAGGCGTACAGGCTTATATCCAAGTGCTCGATGAATGAAGCCTCTTGTCCACAAAGCAGTGATTTATCAGAGCGGGGAAACCCATTGTCCAACATTGCTATGGGGTGAGATTGTTTTTCTCACCCCTCACTCCTCTTCTCCCTCCTTCCTGGTTCAAGAGGAATGATCTGGTTGAGGCCAGGGTTTCCCAGTCTGTGTCTAGAGGCAAAGTGTGCCACTCCCCCTCCCCAAACATTGGGCTGCTACTAAGGGGGGGAGGAGTTAATCTGACGCCATGGCAGAAGTTTGTAGAACTCAGCCACAGCTGGCACCAGAGTTTATAATGCATTCAGGGTCTGCCAGCAGAAAAGGTTTTTATGGGCTATTTAAACTCACCAAGGACATGGGGAGAAAACAAGACAGAACGAGTGAAAACTAGCTTTGACTGGAAACTTTGTGGGGGGAAAAAAACTAGAGTGGCAATCAATTTACTGTGCATGTTACAGAATAAAGGTTTGTACAGCTAACTCGGTATTTCTCATTTGGCACTTGCTTTTATTCAAAGCAACTTGTGGTTCAGTCAGTGGCTCTCCTGGGATTTGAACTCATAAACTACCAGTACTCTAATGAATTGTCCCATTTTCATTCTGTTCCTGTTTCCACCCAAAATGGCATGCATCCATCCATTTTCTGTACTGCTTATCATACACAGGGTTGCGGGGAGCCTGGAGCCTTTCCTTTGGGCACAGCGGGGACAGGGTGCCAACCCACTGCAGGGCACAAACACACACAAACCCATTCACACACTACGGACAATTTAGAGATGCCAATCAACCTACAACACATGTCTTTGGACTAGGGGAGGAAACTGGAGTACCTGGAGGAAACCCTTGAAGGACGGGGAGAATGTGCAAACTCCGTGCAGACAGGGCGGAGGCGGGAATCGAACCCTCAACCCTGGAGGTGTGTGGCAAACGTGCCCCAAATTCCCTGGGATAGGCTCCAGGCTCCCCGTGACCCTGTGTAGGATAAGCAGTATGGAAAATGGGTGGATGGATATTTAATATGTTTCAGGGTGGACTTTTCCTTTAAAGGTAGGGTTAGTGATTTTAAAGTCAGTACACCTTTTGTACTATTTGCTGGAGTTTTGGTGGAGTCAGTGAAATATCTGTTCAGAGGACATCCGATGAGCCTGAGGCTCTGTAAACGGGAGAAAAAACAAATGATGTGGACCTCCAATGTCCAACCAATAAATTTGTATTTCTGCATGCCACTTCAGAAAGCTTCACCCGCTTTCAACATTCAAGCCTTCTTGCAAATCCATCATGGATGTGGCTTTGAAAAGAACACTGAAGGGAGGGGAATGTATTTGTTTAAATTTTGAGTTTCAAAATAGCCAGCTTCAGCTAAAATTGCTGACTATACCTTTGAAAAGCATATTATTTTCTGCTAAGTAGGGCTTCCATGTAATAATCATCCTATAGGAGAAGAGTAATTCATACATGCTGCATCTAATCTCTCCCCGTGCCTCCATGTGAACGAGCTGGCTCTGATTCAGCCGCTTGTCATTTTCAGCTGAAAGCTCTTAACCTTGGAGCCTGGAGCTGATATGTGGGCTTACAGAAACACGTCATGATCCACCCACTCAGGCTGCCACTGGCACAGGGATATTATACTGTACATGACTGCAGTGCAATGCATAGAATTGTGCAGGTACAGGTCAAGAGCTTCCCATTCGACATCAGAATCGGAAGAAAAATGTGAGCTCATTGACCGAGGCATGGTTGCTGTGCCAGACAGGCTGGTTTGAGTATTTCAGACACCGCTGATCTCCGGGGATTTTCACACACAGCATTGTGTAGAGTTTACAAAGAATGGTGTAAAAAATAAATAAATAATGATAATAACATTGAGCAGCAGTTCTGTGAGCAGAAATGCCTTGTTGATAAGAGAGGTCAGAGGAGAATGGCCAGACTGGTTCAAGCTGACAGGAAGGATGCAGTAACTCAAATGACCACTCTTTACAGCCGTGGTGAGCAGAAGAGCAAGAATCTAAGTTCCACCAATGTTCTATATTACTTGCTAATTATATAAGAGACTCACAGCTATGCCGGCATTGTACTGTAGGGAGCATAGTACAGAAGCTCCACTGTTAAACGGTCACCTTTAAATTTAATTTGGGCTTTCTGTACGTAACATGCTGTACTCGGTGGAGATTTGGACTGTGTCAGACAGAGAGAATGCTCTCTCTGTCTGCTGTCAGGTCTGCTGTTATTTATCACTTAGCACATGGACGTCAGCTCTGAAACTTGCACGGACGCTCTCTCCAGGGACAAATAGTGTATTTGAAAGATGCAATATCCAAATCGAGCTTTAAGCATTGCCAAAAAGGGTGCGTGGGATTAGTCTGTGCTTCACTTCGACGAAAATAGCACATCAGGAGAGGTAGCATGAGGCCTACTGGTTGGATGGTGTGGAATCTGATTATGTAATACAATGAGAGAAGGATGGTCCTTAAAACGTCCTGCATTTGCTTCATTTATATTCATTTGACATTGTGTATAAGATGACGTTAGGCCTCACGAAATATTTTGTGCTGGTAATTTACTGTATATCTATGACCGATAATTAATCTTGTCTGGGTTGACTCTTAAACAACCCAGACAAGAGAACCGGTGATCCGTCTCTTCATTTCCAAGTGAGACATTTCGAACGCAGACGACGACAGCTTTAACCTCTTCAAGTAGCTTGAGTGTCTATACTCCACCTACGTGTTAGCAGCCACCCTTCTCGTGCATGAGTTCAGTGACTGGAACGGTGGTGACTAAAAACTTGCTGCATGGATAATGCGATTTGAAAAGGAGCTTGAAGCCCTTAGCAGAAGGTCAGATGCGGGATTAGCTACGTCACTGGAGCACAGAGCTGCCCATGATGCATCAGTTGGCCACGTAAAAATATTACAGCTAAGCAAAAGAGCTATCATGTTGCAAACACTTTTTGTTTTTTTACATTTTAAGTAATCTCTGGTTAAGATTAGTGCTGTAGACAGACTACACGAGAAGAAAACTGTTTATTTTTAGCCACAGACAAGTCTATGCTGGGATTAGTTTGATCCAGAGCCAAGTGGAGTGTCAGTGTGGCTCTCACCAAGAATGTGGATCTCACTTTCGCCCTGGTGCAACCCTTGATTCCTGTTAACATGATGGAGGGCTTGTGTAAGGATCACTCAAGCTGAAGGACTCCATTCATACAATTGGTGGGCAGGGCAGGACCGTTTATAGCTCTAAATTAGAGCTATAAAAGAGCTTTAACTCATACATATACTGTATAATTTTAATATACATATAAATAAAAAAACATTTGACAGTATTTATTCCTTCATATATATTTTTAATACATATTTAACACATATTTATTACACATTGAATCTTTTGCATTCAAACTCTCTGCTTCAATTCACTGTCAAAAATATGGTGCAGGTAAATGTTAGTTCTTTGAGGTAAAACCAATGTAAACGTACCCTTAAAGATACAGCATTCATCCTTACGGTCTAATTATGAAGCTTAATCATGCTCCTCTGACTAAAGGAACAAAAGAGGTTTCCTTAAGTGTAGCATGGCTTAATTTTTTTTATTTTTTATTTTTTATTTTAAGCAAAGTGTTTTTTTTTTACTGCACATGTTCATTTAGAGAAAAAGATGTGAACATGTGTACAATTTAAATGCATGAAGCACTAATTATTATAATAATATAATTATTATAATACTTAATACTTACGTTTGCCTCACACCTCCTTGGTTGGGGGTTCAATTCCCACCTCCGCCCTATGTGTAGAGTTTGCATGGTACTCCAGTTTCCTTCCCCAGTCCAAAGACATGCGTTGCAGGCCGATTGCCATCTCTAAACTGTCCGTAGTGTGTGAATAGGTGGGTGAGTGTGTGTGCGATTGTGCCCTGCGATGGGTTCGCACCCCGTCCATGGTGTCCCCCACCTTCTGCCCCGAGTCCCCTGGGATAGGCTCCAGGCTCCCCACGACCCTGTGCAGTATATCTGGTACAGTAAATTGATGGATGGATAGTAGAGTTTAGAGTCCACGGCCGTTCTCTACAGTACAACCCTTCTGTTTCTCCACTTCAGACAAACCCATACTTGCTGCTCCAATGTTCGTCTTTCAGAGGATGACAGCTGCAATGAAGGTAAAGCCCTGAAAGGCATGTTGACCAAATATTAGTACGTCTAATACCAATCTCATACAAATAGCTAAGTATAAATGCTCATTACATTCGCACAGTTTGTATTATTGAGGCTGAATCAACCGTATGTGTGTGTCTTTATCAGAGGACAGCAGAGGAAGACGGGACTGGTACGTTACTCGATGTTACATAACAAGTTCACAAATGAACTCTAGTTGTCTGTGTTTTGAGTAATTCATCACTGGTTTCTGCTAAATTTTTAGGCGCATGTGTGAACAAACGCATCAGATCGCTCACCTATCCTTCTTTGGTCAGTCAGAACAAAAAGGGTAGGAATTTGAAAAGATTTTTTATTTTTTTATTTTGCATAAACACCAGTTCCAGTTCCTGAGCTCTAGTTATTGTAGTTAACAAAACATAATCATTTGCATTTTTCTTTTGAGAGAACCTCTGTACATATGAAACATGAAATTATCAAATCAGGCTATTGGCAATAAAAATGCACCTCTCAGAAATTCTTTTTGCCCTAAGCAGGCCCCTGTGGCGTCAGCAAACGAGTGCGGTCAAGTTCTCTGTCCTTTCCACCGGCTTTACAGGGTAAGCAAGCTCTCCCTCTTTCTCTCTCGCTCTCTCAGCTCATACACAAACCAAGGTGCCTCTGACGCTCACTAGTTTGGGATCCAGAGGAAGTGACAGAGTTGCCATACTTACTTAGCTCTATTTAGGTTAAACCCCCTGCTAATCCCATCCAGTTTAATGATCCACTCAGAGCTCGAGTTCCTTGGTTTCTGTTTCAGACCCAGCGACAGAAATGACTCTTCCCTTTAGTGGGCCCTCACTGTGACGCAGAGTGTAGGCTCTAGGCTTGGCAAATCCAACAAAAGTGTATTTCATACACTGTAAACTGCAATACCTGCGTTTTAGCTCTGAATGAGTGCTTGGGGACATAGCCACACATGACTAACTGCAAAACAAACAGAGATTGCTTGGCTGAAACACTTCTTCTTCTTCTTTTTTTTTTTAACACTTCCTTTCTCACAGAGTATTGATGCCTAAAGCAAACGGCTGTTTACATGATGGCTTCTCACAGTGCTTAGGTTACTGTATCGTAGGGTGGGGTGTTTTGAGTCATTTTTGGATACATTTCTTGAGTAAGAACCAAAATAATTTACAAAAGAAAAGTGAAACTTTAGTAAATAGGACAAAAATCTCTGTGCAAGAAGTTCTATTTAAAAAAAAGCCTCTTCATTTTTGAATGAAAACATAAATGAAACGTAACACTTCTCTCTTTTCATTTTTATTTATAGTCCCAAAATCAAATGTGTTCATACCATCAACCTTGCACAACCAGAACCAAGTCTCTTCCTCCACATGTTAGTATCTTGACTTTTTAATTTCCATAGAATAATATACAGTAACACCACTGGGCGCGTTTACTTAACGTTTCCGGTTGTGCTTGCAGCATCTCCATGGGACAAGGTCAATACACAGTTAAGGCCAGCGTCACAGGTAGCACCTGAGCCATGGAGCAGCCATGAGGTGCCTCGTATTAGACAGGTATTGCATAAATTTCTTGTGTTTCTTGGGCAGCTTTTGCAAACCTGCATAATATCTGCCTCTGAAGATTCATATACTACAAGCTAATACAAGTTAAAGCAGAACTGTTGATTGTTCTTTATTGTGGTAAGACTTGCAAGCCTGTTCAATAAAGTCGTTTTACTTGTTCCTCCAGGTCGGCCTTAATGCAGACGGAAACCTCTCCAGGGTTACATTTGCGCTCCCATCTTCTGACAGTGCCTTAGAACAGCGGATGTTACCTCAAATGAGCAGGTCAGCTTGATACTCATGATGGTTACACAGTCAGAGGAATAACCATATATAAACACCAAAGTAACACACTAACTCTAACACGTGCAAACCAGATGGAGGAAAATATTTATTTACAAATATAATATTTGTTGACAACAGATGCTACCTGTAATCATAAATAATTAATACTTAATTATATAGTGAAAATGATAAATAATGACTTAGAATTCATCACCAGTATTTAAATTGGATCTGTTTCTTTGATAAGGGCATGAGTTCACAACTGGGTCAAGATACAAATTCTACAGCGAGGATTCATATTCAAGAACAAATACAGTATCTCACAAAAGTGAGTACACCCCTCACACTTTTGTAAATATTTTATTATATCTTTTCATGGGACAAAACTGAAGAAATGACACTTTGCTACAATGTAAAGTAGTGAGTGTACAGCTTGTATAACAGTGTAAATTTGCTGTCCTCTCAAAATAACTCAACACACAGCCATTAATGTCTAAACCGCTGGCAACAAAAGTGAGTACACCCCTAAGTGAAAATGTCCAAATTGGGCCCAAAGTGTCAATATTTTGTGTGACCACCATTATTTTACAGCACTGCCTTAACCCTGTTGGACATGGAGTTCACCAGAGCTTCACAGGTTGCCACTGGAGTCCTCTTCCACTCCTCCATGATGACATCACAGAGCTGGTGGATGTTAGAGACCTTGCGCTCCTCCACCTTCCGTTTGAGGATCGCCCACAGATGCTCAATAGGGTTTAGGTCTGGAGACATGCTTGGCCAGTCCATCACCTTTACCCTCAGCTTCTTTAGCAAGGCAGTGGTCGTCTTGGAGGTGTGTTTGGGGTCGTTATCATGTTGGAATACTGCCCTGCGGCCCAGTTTCCGAAGGGAGGGGATCATGCTCTGCTTCAGTATGTCACAGTACATGTTGGCATTCATGGTTCCCTCAATGAACTGTAGCTCCCCAGTGCCGGCAGTACTCATGCAGCCCCAGACCATGACACTCCCACCACCATGCTTGACTGTAGGCAAGACACACTTGTCTTTGTACTCCTCATCTGGTTGCCGCCACACATGCTTGACACCATCTGAACCAAATAAGTTTATCTTGGTCTCATCAGACCACAGGACATGGTTCCAGTAATCCATGTCCTTAGTCTGCTTGTCTTCAGCAAACTGTTTGCAGGCTTTCTTGTGCATCATCTTTAGAAGAGGCTTCCTTCTGGGACAACAGCCATGCAGACCAATTTGATGCAGTGTGTGGCGTATGGTCTGAGCACTGACAGGCTGACCCCCCACCCCTTCAACCTCTGCAGCAATGCTGGTAGCACTCATATGTCTATTCTGCAAAGCCAACCTCTGGATACGATGCTGAGCACGTGCACTCAACTTCTCTGGTCGACCATGGCGAGGCCTGTTCTGAGTGGAACCTGTCCTGTTAAACCCCTGTATGGTCTTGGCCACCGTGCTGCAGCTCAGCTTCAGGGTGTTGGCAATCTTCTTATAGCCTAGGCCATCTTTATATAGAGCAACAATTCTTTTTTTCAGATCCTCAGAGAGTTCTTTACTATAAGGTGCCATGTTGAACTTCCAGTGACCAGTATGAGAGAGTGTGAGAGCGATAACACCAAACTTAACACACCTGCTGCCCATTCACACCTGAGACCTTGTAACACTAACGAGTCACATGACACCGGGGAGGGAAAATGGGTAATTGGGCCCAATTTGGACATTTTCACTTAGGGGTGTACTCACTTTTGTTGCCAGCGGTTTAGACATTAATGGCTGTGTGTTGAGTTATTTTGAGAGGACAGCAAATTTACACTGTTATACAAGCTGTACACTCACTACTTTACACTGTAGCAAAGTGTCATTTCTTCAGTGTTGTCCCATGAAAAGATGTAATAAAATATTTACAAAAATGTGAGGGGTGTACTCACTTTTGTGAGATACTGTATATGCCTTATGTGTCCAGCAAGAAAAAAAGCTTAAACTCCTTCAGTCCTGAATTCTTCCTCTTTTTATTATATACATATACTCTCTTGCTTTCTCTCTCCCCTGATTGGTTGTTGGCTCTTTCCTGTCACTGTGTATTCTGACTTCTTTTGTATCTAAATTTGGGGCATGATGACAGTTGATGCTTGAAATAAGCAAATACATGTGTTGCTGACTAGAAGTGGAAAATTTGTGTAAATTTGATTTCTCCACAGGCATATCTTTAACAGCAGGCAAAATTTAATTATACTTCCAAAATAACTTGCAGGGTGATTCAGCGAGGGTGATAAGACTGAATCCAGGGAACTCTTTCTTTTTCAGAAATCTCTCACAGACAAATACTGCCATCACTGGAACCGTCCAGTTTGTGTTTGGGGAGAACATGAGTGAGAGGGTACTGGTGAGTCTAAAATCTTGTTTCATTTAATGCTGAATATAGTTATTACGTGCTATGATTTGGTTTATTCTGTAAGCATTTTGCTGGACTCATGTACATGGATTGTCTCTCAGAGTCCACCTTGTAGTGAGGACAAGTCTGAAACGGACAGCAGCTCGACCGACTCCGATTCCTCCTGCACAGAAGCCACTAACACAAGTACGTGATATTCAGTGCTTATGAATGCAAATCGGACAGAATAAACATAACTATACGCTTGGATCATGCTCTACCTCGTATGCTCTACCTCATATGCAAATCATTTTGGATAAAAGTGCCTGCCAAATGACACTTATGTACACATGGATCTATTCCAAAGAGGATTTTACTGTTTAAGCCCAAACAACCTGAGTATTTCCAAACTGTCAATCATTGAGTGGAGTTTCACAGCATTTGAAACCACCTAGTGGTTGAATATGTGTACTGAATCTCCAGAGTATTATCATGATCTAAATTTCCTTATAGTCTCTTAATAATAGCAACTTGATATTACTCAAAGTTACCTGAAAAGGTAGCCCAAACAAAATTATGAACCTTATGAAATTATTGCCAACAATAAACAACACTGGGCTTTTTAGTTGTGGAACTGTTGCAATGTTGCTTTATGGCAATAACTGAAGGAACGTTTGGTCTGCTATGTCTATAGTGACTGCACAAAACACACTATGGGAATCCGCTGCGGCCCACACGGCTGCCTGCAGAAGACGCTGTCTGCTCAAACAAGTGCAGATCTTCACCGGAGAGGAGAATGAGAGCAACGTCGTCCAGGTCTGAATTATGCATGGTTTATTCCTTTCATATATAGCTTAATGGTGGCACCTGTGCAGGTTGTTCTGAGACTGCGACTTTGAAACCTTTTAGCTGACGTGCAAGCTGTTCGTTTTGGAGAGGGGAACCCACTCGTGGAGTGAGAGAGGGAGAGGGGTCTTACGACTGAACGACTTGCAGACTAAATATAAGGGATGTTTGCAGTCAAGGATGGGTAAGTAATGAAACTAGAATGTATCTGCAACTCGATTCCATGATTTTACCCATTATCTTTATACTTCCTTGTGTATTCTTTGTAAACATTTTAGAAATAAGGTTTAGCAAAAAAACAAAACAAAAAAAAAAGCTTAGACGAGGGTCTAAGCTTTTTACCCCGCCCAAGGGTAACTCTCAACATGATGCTGCCACCACCATGCTTCACTGTGGAGATTGTGTTCACACATACAAAGTCGTTTAACCTCAGATTTCACTATGTTTATATAGTAGTCCCTATGAAACCGTTTCTCCACAGTTATGAGGCACCAGGGTAGTCTGAAGGTGATCCTGAACACTAAGCTGTACCCGCACACACACCTGCGGCGCCCGGCACGGAGGAACCTACAGGTGACAGCCACCGATTTGGAGACCCACAGTGTACGTGTGTTCCTGGTCCAGGCCAGTGCCCGAGATATTGCCCGCCTCTATATGGCTATTCACCACAGACTGGTGGCCCTACGCTGCAGTACTGCCCTGTTCAGGGACCGAGAGGGACACTTCAGCAGCGAGGAGGACAATGACAATGAGGAGGAGAAGGCTAATGAGGAGGCGGTCTTAATCACAAACACCAGATCTGGTAACAACTACAGCTAATATGCATTATCACCTACTTCTGTTCATCATTTATCAATGAATGTCACATCGGGCAAGGTCATTTTTGTAAATCATATTTTATACTTATATCTTTATAGCCTCAGCTATTGGAAATATAAATTGGGGTCCAAACTGATATCAAATATTATGTATTCCATGGACTTAGCAACGCACACTAGTAGACAGTACACCAGTAAAGTACAGTTGTGTCACTAAGAGGGTGGTCATTTCCAGTGTATACTTTAGAGGCTTGAGATTTTTTAAAAATCTATATATTCCATATAAATACATAGAAACAAAAATACTACATACAGAAATTACAATAATAATAATAATAATAATAAGTAGTGATTTCTATGGCCTGGACATCACATACATTTAAACCATCCTCCATGTCTCTTTTCTCTGTAAGAGTGTTAATAACTCTTCTCGGAAGATTACTTATTACTGAATTTTCTTCCTTCCAGGGGATTGTAATTGGAGGAACAGTCATTCCAGACTCCATCCGTGAACATCCCACTCAACCTTATGCAAACAAATATTCCCATCTTACTTCTGGTCTCAGCCATTTTGTAACTATCAAGATCTGAATTTAATGGAGGCTTTTTAGTGTAGCTGCCTGCAAATTTATGATTATTATTTTAAAAAAACAAAAAACCCACAGCCTTTTACCAAGAACAGTTTTTCTCAGGTTGGAGACAGTGATGAATACATCATCTCTATAATATAAATATTTTAATGATTATCTTAACAAGAGTAAATAAATTTGAACCAGGCACAATTATGTTTATATTGTTCCACTTTTAGAAACTGAATCATTTAGGCCTGAACAGAACATGTCTTTGAGGAAACTGTTGTTTATATTATGCTGTGATTTCACTTTATTTTCGGTTATTTTTCCTACCAGAGCAGTAGTGTCCAATTGTGACCTTTTTGGCCCGAGTCTACACCATTTTGGTGCTCCAATGCACCTGAATCAACCCATGATCAGCTCAGTTTATGATCAGGTTTAGTACACCTTATAGGACCACATTTGAGCTATTCTGTGACGGATTGAAATTAAATGAGGGTTTATGTATGTAGATGAGGGTTTATGTATGTAAATGAGGACAAATGTTCTCAATGGACCTTAAGTTCACACTATACATTCACAAGCTCAGAGACTCTTACAGATAACTGTGAAACTGTGACGTCTGCCGGATCTGGGTCATGATGTTTCTATGCAAACTTTAAAGCAAATTCAGATGGAATTTAAAATGGGCCGATTTTGGGCCAACTATCTTCTTTTATTTATTTTCCGATTTCCTAATAGCACTTTGTCAGAAAGGGGTTTAAATGATCTATCTTTCTATTGCTGAACACAGGCCTACTACAGGTCCATTCAGTCTCCGTCTGTGCCAATTATTTATAACGTGTCCGTGCTCTAATAACAAGGGATTTCCGTTTCCATTCTACCTCGTGAACAGTATTTTACACCGTCTGATCTTCTGCACTGATGTTTTGGTCCTAAGAAGAGCCGGTCATGTTAAAAAAAAAAAAAGAAAAAGAAAAAAAGCGTATTACCTGAAACCAGTGTTAGTGTTTTATTCTGTACTTCAATCCTGAAGGTTTAAAAGACTAATTCAAATGGTGTCCACAGCCACATTTCTGTCTATGAATTGCATTTTTATTGGAAAATCTGCAAAAAAAACCAACCAAAAACTGTTATTTTTCACCTATTATACTTTAAGAGCTAAAATATTTGGAGGAGGATTTCATTAAAGAGTTGTGTATATTTTTGTATATGTATTTAATGGATTAAATACCTAATTTTAATACATGGAAGGCTGTGTCTCTTTTAATGGAATCACATTTCTGTTTAATGTTTATTTCTAACTGGTCAGAAGGTCGTTGACTAATTTTCTACAACAGCTTTTCTGTGAGGACACATTTAGTTAGCATATTTGGAAGGAGTCTCCAGTGACGGTTCTTTATAATATAAGTGATAACAGGATCTAACTTGTCTCATAGATGATCCACAGCATATATAATAACTATAAATAAATGAGAAGTATGACTATTGTAAATGAGAAGTATGATTATTTTCCCAGAACAGCACGTCCTTAAGTGTTTTATTCCTTGTACCACATCGATTTTCCATGAAGTACAATTTTTATTTATTTATTAAAGGACAACGAGTTCTTGGCTGAAAACTTACTAATGGAGACTCCTTCCATAACTAAACGAAACATATACTCTTTAAATCTCTTTACAGAATGTTTCACAATATCAACGATATAATTTCTTTGTTAAATGACAACACTGTTTATCCTTATGCTTGGATTATATAGAGAGTCGCACATACAAGCCCTTGTGAATAAGTTGTTGTTATTATAGAAACAATGTATTAGAACCAGAGCATTCATTTGAACTGCGCTAAAATAGCTATCGTTTTACCTCACACAGAAAAAAGCTAATAATTCTAGAAAAAGTTGATCATAGTCCTGAAGCCAGCAATTCTCTAAAGCCAAAAATCCTTCTGAATGTTTAGACTTGTACAGTGGACACATTAAACCATGTTATTTCCGTATTTAAAATTGTTAATGGACCAACAAACCAGGAACTCCATTATATCTCCCACTATTTTGTTACTTCTACAGAAGCAAAGGTTTTTTACTGACACACGATACCATTAAGGATTAAATTCTTTAATTTCTTTCTGCGCCAACGACAGTAATCTGACCTTTGCTGAGAAATCAGCATTCCAGCCACGGCTCTCCTCGGCAGTTTTCGGCCTGTAATTACTCTGGACATCTCGCGGGGAAAAGCTGAGCCGAGTTTCCTGGGCAGGCTGCTTCACTGGTTTAAGATTTTATCCTGTAAATTGTGCAGTGGAAAATAAGCACACACTATCCCCACCCTTAAGACTCTGAAGCCAACTTTCGAAATATTTTAAACATATTGCTCAACATGCAGAACGAAAATGTCAGGCTTGCCATTTTGTGGCAAAATATTGGAGACGGTGCATTTAGACACTTAATATGCATGGACGTGATTGACTATCCTAAGCATCCAAGCTTATTTCAAGCCCTGTGATGCAGAAAATAGTCTATACAGTGTATTAACATGCCATAGGACAGTCAGTCTCGCATTGTAAGACAAAGCTTTGCTTCTCTGCCAGTTCTGGCTTCGAGACCAAGGGAAATGAGTTCATCTGTCTGGAACACGGGCATGATCGTCCCTGATCACTAGCACGAAAGAGAGAAAAAGCAAAACTAGGGCGTTCAGTTTCACGCTAGCACCGGCATACTGTACGCACAGCAGCACAGTAGAAAAACCTTAAAATCAGACAAATTTCCACTTCCAAACCAAGAGCAGATTACATTTAGCTTTATTTAATACATAAATGCACTGAAATGTACATATTAGTACCCACTAGTCAGTTTAAAAAAAAAAAAAAAAAAAAGGTCAATACAAAAGTTACATAGAAATGCTGATATGACAGTATTGTCAGCACAAAAAAGAAAGCTGGTGTTAGCCAGTAATTGTGCAACGATTTAGTGATTTAACATTCATAAGGGCCAGTGCTTTGGCTTCTGTTCCACAATTCAGTGTCTCCCCCTGCTAGCCCGTCCCAGCTCCTTTTCAAGTGCTTCTGCCGAGAGGAAACAAGAGGCTCTCTGTTCTGTCTGCAGGACGGGGACAGAGTCGACACAGCTGATTAGGAACTGGCTCCATGAGCCGTGGCGTCATTGAGAGCATGCGCACTTGGAATAAATATACAGAGCTGGATGCAAGGAACTTGATCACAACAATTTATTAGCTTGGCTCAGTAGTCCAGCACATTGGATTTGTATTAAAATGCCTTCATTTTTTGACAGTATTGACGGTCGAGTGCGATGACTTTAAAAATGAAATCAATCCAGGTCTACATCATCAGGAAAATATTGGGACCCTCTCTGTTTCCAGATCTCATCTGAGCAAGGAAGTGTACGACTTGCCGCTTGTACAAAAATATTACAAATGTGAGGCTCTAAAAGCTGTTCAGAGGATATAGAGGAGATTGGATCAAGTTATCAAGGCAAATATTGGGCATATATGTTATCAGCAACTATAGCTTCTGCATTATATGTTTTAGGTCATTCATATTTAAAGGTTTTATTCCTTAAAATTACTTTAGAATGATGGAACATCATCTACCATATAAACCACACACATTTTGTTCTTTAGGGTGTGCAAACTTTTGCATGGTCTCAACACCCAAAAATCTCTTCAACACCCCAAAATATGTCACCATGCAATTACTTACACAAGATATTAAATATTACAAAAGAACACAAAAGCTTACCAGTGGTCAACTTCAGCGTCGTCAAACTGCCCCGAGACCCCAAGGGCACCAGAGTCCGTCTTTGCATCATCTGTGAGAGGAGAAATGTTTTAAGGGTTCATAAATAAAAATAATAAGACAGCTATTTCTACCCGACGTTAGAAATGCTGTGGTCTTGAAAAGGGATTTGGACCAAGCCACAGAGAATTTGGACATCACTTAAGAAGCCTTGGGCTGAGTCCCAAATGAAATCTTTTCCAAAGTGGCTTTGAGTACTTAACCACATGTTGCCAAGGGACTTCATAGAAGTCATGTTTGGCAACAAAGCATGTCCATATTGGTTCAAAAATGATAAATGATAGCTTACATATCATATCAAAGCTAAACTGACTAATCTATATCAATAGACTGAGGATAAGTGTAATAAACATGAACTAAAGCCAGTGGAATGATGAAATTCCAAATATGGCCAAATAGTACAGCAAATGAGACCATTGGCTAATTGAAAAACTACAGAATACGTGTGCTATTATTTCAGACAGGAAACCAAACCATCACACAAATGTGCTTTCATGTCGTAAGTGTATTAAACCATCTAGTGCAGCTGCCGCATCCTCGGTCCTGACTCCAGCCATGCAGCACTGTGGAGCTGAGGACTGACCCAGCATCCCTTCCAACTTCTCCAATGTGGCCTGGCCTTCCATGGTCAGTTGAGACATGCCCTCCTCAAATGAGTAATACGTCGGGAGATCGATCTGGCCTTGCTCTATGGGCCAGTTATATTTGTAAAATAAATAAATAAATACAAGTAAGATAGGTGTTCATGCTGCATTTGTCTAATCTGTCATTGCAAAATTAGTTTTAAGGACAACTGTACCAGCCTCCTCGACATCATACTCGTCACCGTCGAAATCAGAGTCGGAGTCGTCTGGATCGGGATGCAGGGCTTGGCATTCGGACATGGCCGTGAACATCTTCTCCACTGCAGCTCAGATAAGTTAGGGGCAGTCACAAAATATTGACATTTTCATTTTGAAACGGTGTGTGATAAACACTTACGGGATCCTTTATCATTTGGAACAAAGCGGATCTCTGTGAACGCGCCTGTAGAGACGCCTGTAGAGACGTCGTCGTCATCATCCTCGTCATCATCGCTACTGCCGTCTGCTTCCCCTCTGGCTTTCACCTCATCACCCTTGGAATCTTCTAAAAACACAAACCACAGCAAGGTAGTACGTGAGATCATCTAACGTCCTACAGACATGAAAGAACCACAAAGAATGACATCTTCCAGAGCATTTCAGTTGACCAATAAGTACTTGGAAAAAATACCGTAGCAATTCAGTGACTCCCGGCTTCTGTAACAGATCCTCTATTGTGGTTCATCCAATCAAATGCGTTTATGTAAATTATTTAACTGAAGGCAGCTCATTGGACCAGAGACTAGCTTCAGGGTTAGAGAAATTAGATCAGAAAGGGGGGGGGAGGTTTCAAGGGCTAACAGATTTGACATGGCTTGTATTAAAAAAAAAGTTGATTACAAAAGCAAAGTTTAAAAATGACTGGACAAAGAACTAAATGTTTATTCTCCACTTCAAGTCCCAAACATTAGTTGACGGCGCTAATCAAATGTGTTAACGTGAAGCACCCCTATTAAGCAATATATAACCACTTCAGATCGTTTTATTTACAGCCATGAATTAATGTTTTTTTAAAAAAAAAAGCAACTGTTGTCACCATTCAGCCATGTTGGTTGCTTGAACCTTGAACCTTGAATATGAACCTTTCTACGCATGAACATTTTTTAAGTGACTGGACTTTACATGGAACTGATGATTCCAATATGAAAAAACACCTCTTTTCTCAGGAACACTTCAAATAAAAGTGCTTCAAATGAAAAGAAAGAAACGCTTAGATCTGTTCTGCCTTTGAGGCTGATCTGCACTGCCAAGCGATCTGGTGCCAAAGCACAGCCTACATAAAAAAAAAAAAAAAAGAGATGCTTTTCAGATACATGCGGTCACAAAAGAGCACAAGAGAAGCATCTGGGCATGAAGCAGAGTTTTCCCAGGAAACAACTGGCTTTGTCTGTTAGACCACCGGAAAGACTTATCCAAAAGACTACCAGATTAAAAAGTTAAGCACGGGGTAGGAAGTCTGCTTTCAACAAGACCACACACTAAACCTCGTCTGTGTACGACACTTCTCAAATGTAAAACCTGTGATTACGCATGTGCCTGTTAAGGCTAATTACAAAGTTTGGATGGATATTACAGTTTGAGGTCATTCTATAAACCACGATGGTAAGAATACTACTCTTTCATTTTTACAAACACCTAACTGAGAGGTTTTCCGTCCACTCAAAGTAGTCCTGTAGCATCTATATTTTCCTGACAGTGGTTAGTAGATAGCACGTTTGCCTCACACCTCTGGGGTTTGAATTCAGGCTTCACCCTGTGTGTGTGGAGTTTGCACGTTCTCCCCGTGCTTCAGGGGTTTCCACCGGGTACTCCGGTTTCCTCCCTCAGTCCAAAAACATGCATTGTAGGTTGATTGGCATTTCCAAGTTGTCCGTAGTGTGTGAATGTGTGCAACTGTCCCCCGCCTTGTGCCCCGAGTTTCCTGGAATAGGTTCCAGGCTCCCCCACAACCCTATGTAGGATAAGCGGTATGGAAGATGGATGGATGGATGGATGGATGGACTCAAGTATGTTTGGTGTTGGAACAGAACCGACTCTTTCTTCAATCTTCGATCTGCATTCATTACCTTGGTGCCTGGGGTTGACCTGCACGTACAGATGCTCTGCAGGATACGCGCTCAGGTCGCGGGAGATGGCATGGAGGCTGATCGAGGGATAATCTAGAGAAAATCCTACTCCAGCCCCATCGACCCAAGATACACGACTGTGATGAGGCAAGAAAAAGCATATTTAATAAAGGACTGGCAACAGAAATCAAATCTGACCAGGTTTTACAACATTTGGAGGCTCAACTATTTTTTTTTTTTTTATCTAGTGATGCATGATGGAGTTGCATTAAAACAATAATAATAATAATAATAATAATAATAATAATAATAATAATAATAATAATAGTTTGAAAAGCCATCATAAAAAGAAAAAAAACTCATATATAAAATATTTTATAACATAAAATATGAACATATATATTTTGTCATGAAATGTTTAAGCAGCACAAAGCAGATGATTTCTATTAGTAAGAAATAACTAACTAAATAAATAAATAAATCAGCCATTTTATTACTCCTGAAAAGTTTCCACATTTTGCAGATGGTTTCTGCAGGCAGTGTAAATCAAACTGCAGCTCTAATACACCTCCTGTGTGGCAGAAGAAGCTGCACAGGTTTGAAAGACAGTTTCACGTCTCGTTTCTGATATGTTTTCTCAGCTTCTGCGCCAGTTAGGTTCATATTTACCTTTCTGCAACGCAAAGAGTTCCTTCCCCAAGTCTTTTCCCGTCCAGCACGGCGGTAATGTCCACTTCCTCGTGTCTCACTCCTTCTCTTGGGGGAGAAACATTCTGCAACACGACCATTTTTCCCCCAAATATTGGACTTCTTACACCTTTAGTTCGCTATTTAAAGCGGTAGTCTGTGCAGTTTCAATAGTCCAAATTAGGCTTTAGATTTGTTTAGCCATGGTTCACTTGAGTAAAACAGACGCCGGTGTCTAACTGACAGGACGCGCGCGCGCTCTCTCTCTCTCTCTCTGATACTCTGAATGGAGTAGTGTGTTGGACCTATACACTACCGGTGGCGTGTTTTAGGGGCGGGAGTTAAACAAATAGCTACTAAAGATTTATCTTAAAACAAGCCTCCATTTTTGGGTTATATTTTTTGTTTTAATTTAGCAAATGTGAACTGGGACTTTTCAAAAAAAAAAAAAAAAAAAAAATTCGCTCTTTTTGTTCTCCACTGAAGGAAATCGTGAGATATTTCCCGGAAGGCAGTAGAGCTCACCTGGAAGTTGACAGGTGACCGAATTGTAGCTAATAAAGCTAACAAAGCTAATAAAGACCTCGTGCTCAATTTTGTTTCAGTTAATTTTGTTTTGACTGACACATTTTTAGTAAACCGGCTTTTTTCCCCTCCCCCTTCCACATTTTCAGAAACTCCGCCCCCTCATCTCACCAAACTGGACCAAGAGCGCCGTCTTTGGCTGTTAGCTAGTTTGATATGACGATTGTCAGATTAATATTATACCACAGCAATTTGCCAATGATTACAGTTTTTGATGTATTAAAGAATAACGCCGTGCCTTATCTTTCTAATTCTTCTTCTTCTTTTTTTAATCAAATTATTCAAATAAGTTTGTGATCACTGCCCTGCTGAAAAACAACAGAAACCCTCATAGAATTTGTAATGGTTTTAATGGCTACAATGGGAATTGTATTGGTTTTAATGGAAACTGTGATGGTCCCTGTTGGTCTCTACTGGTCATTTGTTGCCTTCTATTAGTGGCATGTCTAGTGGATACCATTAAGGACCAATAATGGTAATGGTTTTAATGGTTAGCTGATGGTTTGTAATGGAATTAATGTGTGGAAACCATTATAATTTCTGTAATGGCTTCTATTGTTTTTTTCATACAGCTATAAACTGTATCCAAACTCGCCAGCCTCTCCTTCTTAAAGTTAATAAGTTAATAATAAAACTTTTTCAGTAGAAGTTAATAAACAAAATGCAGCTTGCTACCGAGAAAGCAGGAAGCGTAAAACTCCTCTGTCCTGAAGACTTCCCCATGGCAGAAAACTTACCATACATTTTCATCGAGAGCTGGTGACTTCCGGCGACATGAGCGACCGTTGGCGACTAGATGTGGGCGTGTCCAGCGATGCGCCGGAGTTGAGAAAAGTTTAACTTTATGCAAATTTGGAGCGACTTGGGAGTGAAGACATCAGAGCGCACGTGATCCGTGATCTGCCATGCTGCCTGCGAATTGTTTCGTGCACAGACAGCTTGCGCTTTCACTGCAGATAGATGGCAGCAATGGCAATGAGCTTACACCACATCTTTGAAACTGCCGTTCATGCTGCATCACGGGGCAGCGGAACACACTCTGAGGACAGAGCTATCAACCCTCTTCCGCATACATGAGCTCACAGACGCCCACGATTGGCCAGTGTCGACAAAGGAGAGAGAATAAGCCATCCATTGGCTCCCGACCACGAATGGCTGTAGCATCATCGAGTCGGACCAGTGACCTCCTGACAACACAGGGCTGCTTTTCTGTAGCGCCATTCGGGAGTTTGCAATTTTAAGCTATTAGAAGACAGGTCGAATGCAAAAATTTCTCCCAATCAGTAATTTTCAGAATAGCAAACTCAAAAAAGTGGAAAAGTTCCTGTTCCACAGAAAAGTTCCTTAAAGCAGGAATTAAACATTCCTTGAACCAAGGCCCAGTTTCCAGCTAAAGTCTTTGAAAACAGTCACAAAAATAAAGGTGCGGTACCCTTTTATTATGACAAATGTACAAGATCGTATTTATATGAAAGCAATTACAATACAGTTAACAAAAAAAAATAAAATAAAATAAAAAAATAAAGTTGAACAGAGACAGAGGACATATCTAAAAGCTAAGGCCCGAACCATACTCCATGTGCACATCTGTCCAGGCCACAACCAACCCAAAAACAGTTTATTGGCACTAACTTTTTCATTCATCATGTAATTTTTCCATTTAGGTTAAAAAAAACAGATAAAGGGGGAAGGACAAGTGTCATTACTTCATATAGATAAAATTAAAATGTAGGACTTCTTCAGTATCCAAATACTTCTGAGGGTGCACAGCGGTTACAGGGGCCTTACCTTACTCAGGCACCGCATGTCAAACTGAACTAACCGATTTAGCCGTTATTGACTAGGCGTCTCATGCTGTGCACGAAGAAAATGAAGACGAAAGACAAACGTGATTAGGAGATAAGCATGCCAAGCTTACACATTATTTTACAAGACATTTTACAAAGATCTTTATCTTATAACCACCACTTTTTTTTTTTCTGAGCCCAGCTGTTACAGCTCATATACTCACAGGATTCCCTCCAAGAACAGATTACATATATACAGAGTTCTAGCAAGCATCGACACAAATGGTACCACTAAAGGGGAATGCAGAAAAGGAGTGAGATTTTGGGGTTTTAGACAAAAATTAGTTCAACCCAGGACTCCAGCTTTGGAGGACACGTCCTCTCAAAAAAGAAAAAGAAAAAGAAAAAAAAAAAGGAAACACATCAGACAGAACAAACATGCTGTAATTCACTTTAGACACTTCAAAATTGTACAAAAGTTACACAACCTACTACAAAAAAGAAACTATAAACAGGTGCAATCGTAAAAGACTGCTAAATATATATAATTCGGATGATTTAAAAATGCTTCTAACTATGTTACAGCAAAAACTACAGATATAGTACACGCAAGAATAATGTCGTATTTTACACTTCGCACGTTCTTTACTCTTTCCCAGCGACTCCAACAGTACACATACAAGTCTGTTCCTGCCACAGTTAGAATCCATTACTGATTTTTTTTTTTTTTCTTTTTTCTTTTCAACATAATCTATTCTGTGCTGGAAAAAAAAAAAAAAAAAAAACAGGAAGGATTTGATTGCAGGGTAGTCAACATAGTGTTAGACTGATTTTAATGCCACCGCAAGGAGGACTTTCATCCCCTCACGCACGTAGGCAAAAGATCATAACAGTAGCTTGGTTGGATGGACAGTGAAAATTTCCATACATTTTGTTAACAAGAAAAATATATTGCTCAGATATTGAAGGAAAAATAGTAATAGTCTGTATATATAGAAAACAACATATGTTAATATATAGTGCAGGATAAGAGAAAAACGGGAACACAAGAGGTGTCGAGAGGGGTCTTTGATGGATCTTCTGACGTTAAAAATAAAATAAAAAATAAAAAAACACCAGTGAAAAGACCCTTTTTATTAAATACTTGTATTAAAATGGAGATGAAAATAACTTGCATGGAATCCACTGATAATACATACGACGTAGAACACTTTCTTTAGAGGTATAAAGAAAACGTCATTAAGATAAAACGGGGGGGAAAAAAAAAGTGTTTGTTCTAAACAGTCCAAGTTTTACACATATACATGGTGATATGGATCACAATTGACACGTTTTCAATTTGGCATTCGATGCACTGACGAGCTGCCGTAGTGTTTGATCATTCCGATTCTATAAAAAATTACGGGGAAGGAAAATGCCTATAAAATAGCGTAATACTCTACAGGAACAAATAACGGAGCATTTCTTTTAAAGTCTCTCATCCAATCCTCAGAAACGTTCGATTTTTCGTATTGTGAAATTCCAAGAATTCAGACTTGCCCTCATGAATCCACAGATGATTGAACTGCAATTAGTTAAATAACAATTTTAAAGAATAAATAGTATAACAAAACCAAGCGTAGGCTTTTAATCAGATACAATGTGTTCCTTAAACAAAAGCAACCAGCTTCATACCAAACAATGTCTATTTGATCATGATGTGTTTTGTAAGTTAAAACAAAAAAAAAACAAAAAAAAAAAAAACAGGGCGTATAGTACATGGATTTCATAACAGTCAGAGAAATGGTTTTATGAAAAGCTGGTAACCACGTCTAGACCTTGGCTCGGATGCATTTCTTGACAGCTCCGTTATGCCTTTATCCATTTCAACTTCTCCGATTTCCCAACCCCAACCTCCCCGAAAAATCCATAGCAGTGTAGGACAATAACACGTGGGCACTTTCTGACAACAAAGAAATGAAGGAATATGTCAATGATACTGATTTCTCTGAGAAGGAATGGCTACATTAGTGTAAAATAGATGATTGAAAGGTTCTATGTTTTCCAAAGGCTTGGTATATTATTCACAAAGGTTACAAAAATAAAACGGTCATTGGGAATCTTTTAATGATAGGCCCACTGACGACACCTTGGTTTGGTGAACTTATTTACAACCTGTGTTTAGGGTGCTTTGATCTGCCTGCGATTAACACGGAGGCCAAGCTGATGACCGTCATGCAGTAGCTTAGACGGATTGAAGTAGCGAGCAAAACGGAGTCTTCAAGACTCCGGTACCCTGCTCACTACATCCCCAGATTCATCACTGTTTCTTGCAGAACACTGAGCCTGCTGTAAGGAGTCCGAGGACCCCTGTGTGGAGCATGGCAATGATACGAAAGCAAAAACAATAAGGGATATAAACTGAGAAACGTAATGGGAGCTTGGCCACAAATGGAGAAACAAAATTACTCTTTTAAAAAACAAACAAACAAAAAAAAAAAAACCTCAATAATAAAACGTCATGTCTTACAACTGTTCACTGTTGCAGACATAGTCTACAAGGTCTGTGACCCCCAAAAGGTCATCCTCATCTTCATCCTGCGGTGCCATATCCTGGGAGACCAGGCCGTTGGCGCCAATGGACACGGGCTGCGGCGCGCTGCTGTTTTTCAGCCCTATTTGACTCATGAGAGCAGGGTTAGCCATGCCAGTGGCAGGCCGTGAGATGAAACCCTCCAGAGTTTTCATGGGGCTCTGTCCATTAGTAGGAGGAAGTTCCAGGTTATAGTCCAGAGAGCTGACCCCTTTCGCTACGGTGTCCTCGGCCTCCTTCTCTGTGCTCTTCTTCTCCTTCTCTTCCTCCTCCTCCTCATCGCTGTCATCCGAATCAATGCGGTTCACGCGCTTGCGGATGGGCCGTTCCTCTTCCTCTGAATCATCCGAATCGCTGCTATTGTCGTCGTCGTCCTCGGACTCCCTCCTGCGCTTCAGTGACAGACGCCTGCGCCGTTTGCGAGACTCCTCTTCTGACAGGACTGCTCTCTGCTTTTTACTCTTTCCATCTTCCTTGTCAGAGTCCATGGAGCGGAAGCTCGCTGCAGATCATCGATACGCCAAAAAAACCAAAAAAAAATAAAAAACCCTTTAGTATTTTGACAGTAATCGAGTACAATCGAAGGAGACAAATAGTGAGACTGACCGTCGCTCTCGGAGCTGGATAAGCGCCTGCGCTTCTTGGCCTTGTCCCTGTTGGTGCTTCCCTGGGAGCCGTCCGAGTCGGATGCCTCGCAATAGTTGACTTGCTTTTTCTGGCTCCGGTGGGAACGGCGCCTGCGCATGTCCAGGTCGCTGTCACTAAACTCACTGGAACCCTCGGTCACTGCGTGTATACACACACACACACACACACCAGAAAAATCAGACCAGAAATCAAACACAGCAGGCTACATTTTAATTGATTTTTAAAGCATCATATCTGAACCCTATTAGGTTCAAAATGGACTTGACACTAATGTGTCTAAAATTTCAAGACTCCACTTTAAAGCAGTTTTACCCACAGTGCTCCAGTGAAACAGGTGAAAGGATTTACATGGAAAGTTTCATAATATTTGCTGAGACATTCAAAGATATTCTTGCCCATTTCTTCTTCCTCCTCCTCTTCGTCGGTCTCCTCAAGCTCTTCGTCATCGGAGTATCCTCTGGGTCTGCGTCGCCTGCGGGGTCGGGCGCTGCACCGTTTAGTCGTCCTCCGCCTGGACGAAAACCCCGTAGTCGGTCCTTGGCCGTCACTGCCGAAGTCGCTGTCGTCAAATGACCGTGCCCCTCCCTCACTGTCCACATCAGACACCACAAACTCCTCCTCCTCACTGCTGCAGAGTTTGATTTAGAAAAGGAACAACGTGAGGCTCGGAAAAGGAGTAGCAAGTGTAACATTTCTTTGTGAGGTGATCTGAAACTCGAAGGAAGATTTCTAAACGGCGTCAGCGGTAGTCTGTTGTACCTGTCACTCAGGCGGAACTCTTCCTCGCTCTCCTCTTCATCCATGGTGCTGTCGCTGTCCAGGTCGTTGAGGCGCCGCCGTTTTTTCCTCCTCTGTCCAGCATTTGTACGCTTGGGCCTCCCATTTTCTTTCCCTTCTTCCTGCAAAATGGCGGACATGTCCTTCCCGCGGTGGCCTGTGATGTTTGCCATGTCCTTACCACGGCCTGCTCCTGAAGGCAAACACAATGGCTCTTCATACAAACTGTCGTATTTCCACTGACTTGAAAAAATTAGCCATTAAACACTATAGTATCAAAAGGTATTATAGAGACGATTTTGCGTTCTTGTACCTCCTCCCTCAGCCTCTTTGACGTCTTCTTCAATCGCCTCCTCGATAGCTTCATCAAACTCGTCAAACCTAACGTAAACGGTGATTTAAAAAAAATGCTTGAATGATGATTGCAAAAATAATTAAACAAGCATTAATCAGACAAATTATACCTGTAACTTATATATTTTTTGGCCCTGGTCGATCTTCGGCCCCAGGACTTGCTTTTCTTGACCTCCTTCTTCTCTTTCACCACCTCTTCTCGTTTTTCTTCCTCTGCTTCAACCTGTTATTTAAAAAAACAAAACAAAAAAACAATTATTCAATTATCACAAGCCTTCATTTAAGAGATTCTGCACAACAATCAAGAAATGATGCTTACGGTAGGCGTGATTATATTCTCAACGCTGATCCCAACGTAGACCAGACGCTCTTTCCTGAAGGACGTACGTCATTTTAGAAGAAAAAGCACGTACTTCTGATTAACAGTTGCCATTCACGCAAAGCAAATATGACTAAATTTTAACCGTCTGATCTGTGAGCATTTCCCTTTTGTTTTCTCTGCAAGACTAGATGCAAGATTTTTACCTTCGCTCGGCACGTTCCTTCTTTTTAAGGGCCACGTCTAGATTCTGTAACTGTTCCTCCAGCTTGTCACAAAGCAGTTTCTGGGGGGGGGGGGGGGGGAGAAAAAGACCAGAATCAAGGGTTATATCTCTGAAAGGGTGGTCATGTGTCAGTTATTCACACAGGTTAGATAGATAATTAGATAGACAGATAGATGGAATAAACCTACGACACAACTTACATGTTGGCATGGTGGACAGAACCATTCACCATCCGGGATGATCATGAGAGGAGGCCGGAGACACGCTGTGTGATAACCGCTGTCACATGAGTCGCACAGCAAAATCTGAAAGGATTAAATGATCAGTAGAGGTCGACCGATTGATCGGGTTTTGCCGGATAATTGGCACCGATAACCGATTGACGGAATTATTGGTTATTGGCAAAATCCACACAGATAGTTTTTCCAGATTGTGTCCGTTGCAGGAGCGGCTGAGGAGGGCCCGCTGTCATTATACAGTACGAGAGCGGCCTCTAGAGGCGAAATTAAAAACCGTCACTGACTAATTTTGTTGTGTTATTTGAAGTGATTCATTATTGATTATTTCTTATTTGGAGTGTTGCTTTTTGGTTCAGTTTGGATGTATATCTTTCATTTACTTTAATATTTATTAGTAGTTAATATATATTAATATTTATGTATTCATTTTATTTTAAAAACTACAATACATTTTCATGGTACAGTCATTACTGTTTATTTTTATAATAAAGTTCAGCAATATTTTACTTTGAGTGTTATGTTTTCATTCGGTATCAGTTTTAACATTAATCAGTAATCTGCAGGTATTGCCCAACTTAGTTATCGGTCAACCTCTAATCAGTATTAATTATTTTACTACTACCAAATAATACATATGCTCAAGTCACGTTTAACCCACCAGCTCGGGATGGTTGGGCAGGCCACAGTGTTTGCAGGGGTCATCGTTTGGCGGAAGGTCATCTGAAGACGAGGTAGAAGTATCAGAGCTGTTCCTCTCTCTGTTGCGGTTCCTCCTTCTCTTTTTTCTCTCCACCTGGTAATCCTCATCACTGTCATCTTCCTCAGTCTCCTCTTCCTCGCTTGAACTCCCGTCATTCTCATTGTCCTCTTCTTCCTCGGAGTCTTTCTTTTTGCGTCGTGACCGAACCCTGGACCATCGTACCCGCCTTTGGCGTCTCCCCTGTTCGAAAAATTAAGGTGTCTTGGAGAGATTATATATTAAAAGGTAACATTTTTTTAACAAATCATGCACATAAAGCTAAAAAATGGATAATAGGGGGTTGATATTTTCAAAGTATGATAACCTAGTCTAAAAATATGACAGTTTCAGGGTTAAAAACACACGACCCGATGTGGAAAACATCTGCTCATATACCTTAACAACAAGACAAACCTTTGGTTTAGCTTGACCTTCTTGATCAACCTTCTTCTCTCTTGGCTTTTTTTGTACTGCATTTTCGTCTCCCTCCTTTTCTTCATTTTCCTCCTTCTCCTTCTCGACCGAAGGCGTGACTTGCTTCTTCTCCACCTTCCGGTCTTGGATTTCTGCTAGCTTGGCTGTTGGTCTGCAAATCCTCGGCGAGCGCCTCAGACATCTTCCTTCGCTTGCCTCAGACTCCGAGTCACCCTTTCCCTCTTCTCGCTGCAGCTCTGCCCTCCGTCTGTGAGCCGGGACCTTGATTTTCAGACGGATTCCTTCTTGTGGTACTTCAGGCGCCGCTTTGCTATCGTCTGCTTCTCCTTTACTCGTCTTTGTCTTCTCCTTTGCTCGATTCTGGTCTTCTGTCGATTCACCGCTGAGGCTCGCCTCCTTCTCGGAAGTACTTTTTTGTTCACCGTTTTCTTTCTGGTTCTCACTGGATTCTTCTGTAGAAGCCTTGCTCTCCTCAACAGGATGCTCGCCCTGCACGCCTTTCTTACTGCAAGCTTCCTTATGAGGTTCAGCATCACAGTCCTTATTATCTGTGGGTACTTTGTTATCCTTTGTTATACTGTGTGCTGAAGTAACTTCCACTGGCTTATCCTCGTTCCCTATTTCCTCCGTTTTGGATACTGCATGAGAAGGAGGTTCCTCTGACTTTTTCAGGACATCCTGTTTCTCCTGATCTGCCGATTCTTTTTGGGTAGCAACTGAATCAGGTCCTTCTCTATCTGGCATGGTTTTATCCAACGTCTTGTCATGATCAGATTTTAAAGATTCTTTGGCTGCAGATTCCGTATTTGTCTCTTCACACACGGCTGATTTTTCACAGTCTTCAATATTTTTGTTTACTTCTGGCGAGGATGGTTTTTCCTTCTCCTTGGATACATCTGAATCTTCAGGCAATTTCTTTTCTTTATTTAAAGGTTCAGATTCTTTGCTTTCCTTAACTGGGATGTTCTCCTCTTTAGGTATCTCCTGTTTCTCAGTCTGCTTTGGAGAACCTGATTCAGGTTTTTTATCACCTTCCAGTAAGGCACTGTCCTGTAGAATCGTAGATGTTTCATCAACAGGACTTTTGGTTTCTTCAGACACGCAAGGCTTGTCTGCTTTTTGGACAGCTAGTTCACTCTGTTCATGAGCTGTGCTTTGCTGTTTTGTAGAGCCTTGTGATGTAGACGTCTCGGTCTCCATGGGGGCCTCAGTTACCATCTGCGTCTTGTCATCTTTTGCAGCATCTGTGTTCTCATTCAAGACTGTATCATCCTTTTTATCAGTTTGGCCGGACTCATGTTTCATTTCTTCTCGCTTGTGATCCATATCTCTCTCATTAGGACATGGACTCTCTTTTAAGGTCTTTGGCTTGTTCTCATTCTCGGCTTGGTCCGTGGGTTTTGTCATACTTGACTTCTCAGGTGCTTCCTTGTCGAGAGGTTTTGAACAATCTTTTGCAACTTCCATCTTGGCTGACTCCTCATCCTTTTCCGAACCCGCATGCAAGTGGATCACTTCAGATTCTGATGACTTTTCAGTTGTCTGAGCTGCCGCTTCTACCTTTGGTGATGTTTCTTGATCCCCCTTTGCAACGGCAGTTTCCTCCACTTCCATGGATTCCTCCGTGCTAGTTTGGCTCTTACCTGTTGTTGCCTCCTCTTTCTTCTGCTTTTCTTCATGTCCCTCTTCTTGTTTTATGTCAGAAAGCTGTTTTTTTGTTTCTTTGACTTCAGTATCTGCTTGCTGATCTTTAGAAATAGCTTGCGGTTCTTTCTGCTTCATCTGCAAGTCGTCACTCGCCTGCCCGTCACCCTCCACTGCTACAGCAGGTGAGACGTTACCGTTGAGATTCTCACTGCTCAATCCGTTCTCTTCGCTGGCGGTCCGCACTTCTTTCACAGCTGGGTTACGCACAATGATACTGCTGCCACCACTTCCGCAACTGGTGGTGTCAAAATCCTCACTTCGTTTCATCTCACGCTTTTTCAGGGGGATCTTTGCCTGTTGGTCATTTTTCAAAGCTTTCTGTATCTCGTCTGATGACTTCTTCACCTCCCTTGTATGTTCTGAAGGCAGCGGTCCACCATTTTTTTCTGATGTTGACTTGGATGTGGTGTTGTTCGCTTCATCTTCTTCCATGGGCTCCTCTTTAACCGCTTTGCTAATGGTTCCCTCGACTACAACGGGCTTGTCAGATCGGACATCATCCTTAGCGCGCTTGTCTCTTAGTGCTTCTTTTCCCACTGCAATTTCCCGCTTTACGCCATCAATTTGCTCTAATGGGTCATCTTTTTCAGTTTTGGGAGACTTCTCTTCATCCAGATCCTTGTCTTTCTTTACCTCCCCTGGAAAACAAAAACATAATGGCCACCGTCTACATCTGAAACTTTTCACATCTTTCCTGCCAATATCAAAGCAGCTAAACAATAAGCTTCGATACAGTCCAATCCAATACTTTTTTTTGGAAAAATTAGCGCCAATAAACATACCATCATCCTCTTTCTTTTTGTTTTCTTCAGTCTCTGAGTTTGGGCTGTTACTAGATGAACCTTCCTCCTGATCCTTCTTGACCAACAGTGTGGGATCGATCTGGGTTTTCAGGAGTCCAAGGATCTGGGCCAAATCATTCCTGTTTCTGTATAAAAAATGATAGATTTTAGAACACCGTGGTCAATTACAATCCTACTACCATTTACATTAAAGGCATTTGGCAGACGCTCTTATCCAGAGCGACTTACATTTATCTCATTCATACAGCTGAGCAGTTGAAGATTAAGGGCCTTGCTCAAGGGCCCAACAGTGGCAGCTTGGTGATGCTGGGGTTTGAACTCATGATCTTCTGAGCAGTAGCCCAACACCTCAACCACTGAGCTACCACAGCCCACTATTTCCTCGACACAAAACATTTACAGCCTTCCACTTCTTGCATTTAACGTATTTTACCGAGAGAGAAAAAACAAGTCAGGTTTTAACCCATAATCATATTCCAGTATTACCCAACACATCTGGGACTATTGCTTTTTACAGTAATAATACAGCACATGGCCGTAACTAGCTCCAAGGTCCGAACCTTGTTTGTTTCAGAAGGTTTTGTTATTGTTTTTGATTTGTTTCTTTACTTCTCACGTAGCATGGAAACGACATCCTGATCATGTCGGGAGAATATAGTACACTATGTAGGGGGAAAAAATTGCATTCAGTTCAATTTCAATTCCAGTTCTACAATTTACAATAACTAAACAGACTGTGGATCTCACTAAAATCTTGATCCCGGTTACACCACTGTAATAGCATGACACCCGGACTCGACCAACTCGCGTCATTTTTGATCTATTAATGTTACCGTGTATATATAAACAGACATTCCAAAGATTCAGTTGTTAATATCCATGAATTCATTCGCACATACCGAACAATACATTTCCAGGATGAGCCATCTAAATCATCCTGCTCCTCCACATACACCCTCACGTTGTGATCCTGGTCAAGCTGGAACCAATACATGAGGCCGTCTTTGTCTCTGCCGATGGGCTGGAGGCGCATTTTATCAGGGTCTTCTTCGTTGATGGCCGTCTTGAACTTGACGTTGTCATCGAACTGGCACTCGCACAAGTACTGAGGAAAACATTTTTTGGTTTAACACAATCACACCACTGCTAGTCAATACAGCAGTATTAATGAACGTATGTTCGCCACACCTTGAGAATTCCAGTCTTAGACTCCACAGTCATCTCACGATATCCCTTCTTCTCCAGTTCCCATGCCCAGGTGGTGTTGAACTCCTGGCAGATCTGTTAACGGCACAAAATTATTCTATTCGTGCATAAACTGCACAGCTAGTGTTAATCATCTAGGATCATGAACAAGATGTACTTAAGTAAGGCCTTTAAAAAAAATACTACTACTACTACTACTACTACTAATAATAATAATAATAATAACATGCCATACATTTAAAATGCATGAAGTGCGTACTTTGAAATATGAGAAAAAATAAAACGTGACTAGAAAAAAAATTAATAATTAAAAATATACAAAATGAAATACATATTGTATAAATAAGTAATAATTAGAGTAGTTTAGAAAGATGAAGGCAAAAATGAATAATTATTAAGTGTTTTACAAAATATTTTATAAATATTTCAACACACACACAAAAGTGAACTGTTTTAAGAAAATAAGTGCTTTACATATAGTACTGTTTATTTAAAAGAAAAGAAAAAGGCAACTAAAAATATAAAAATTTTAATAAATAAATAGGATATAAATATTCAAAAGGGACAAAAGTGAAGCTAGAAATACCAAAATAATTGTTTTAAGATATACAAGTAGCATATTCTATATGATATAAATAAATATTCTTTAATGTGAGGCATACAAAAGTAGTGTTGAAGAAATAAATGTTCTACAAATATTCATATTAATAGTGTATAAAATGACAGATTAAAAAAAAAAAAAGATGTAAAGCGATTTTAAGATGTTAAGAGCAATTATCTAAGTGTTAATGATAATGTTTTTCTTCCAGAAAGACAGAAAGAAGTCAAAAAGAGGTTTACCTTTACAAGATATTTCTCCCATCGGTCTGCAGAAACGGACTTGCCTATTTTCCGAAGCAACTTCACATGGAGGTCCACCAGCAGCTTAGGAACTGGATTTGGAAAAAAGGCACAAAAAACAAACAAACAAACAAACAAAAAAAAAAAAAAGCATTAAAAAAAAATCAAATTGTGAATGTAAGAGGAGGAATCTTTATTAGAAATGAACCTTCCCAAGTTTATATCAGACCACATTGTTTACAGTACAATAAGTCAGCAGTGCGTTACTCAGGATTTTGTGTCGCACTTGTAAAACCTCTGCCGTGACCGTGTCGGTGAAACGAATCATTATCGGGTCAGCTGTGATATTTTATTTAAATTAAAGTGGTTATAAAACTCCTACAGTTCCTGTTATTTCGACAGCACATAACGAGGAAAAGCACATTCTTCCCCAGAAAGTGTTTCTATCTTTCCTCCTTCTCTCTTACACACATACACACACCTAGTCTAGATGTCTGGCACCTTCGTATACAACTAGGAAAGGAGATTTATTTCGCTTTCCTTCTTTCTTTTTCTCTTTTACATATACTCACGGCACCTAATTTCTTTCTTTCCCTCCCTCTCTTTTTTTAATATGAAAGTTTTAGATGTACACAAGTCTCGTACACATCTCTCTCTCTCCTTTTCTCCTCACTCACTCTTAGATGTACACATAAGACATCCATCCATCCATCCATCCATCCATCCATCTATCCATCCATCCATCCATCCATCCATCCATCCATCCATCCATCCATCCATCCATCCATCCATCCATCCATCTATCTATCTATCTTTTTCTTTTAGGTGTATTAGGTGAGGCAGTGGTAGCTCAGTGGTTAAGACGTTTGGCTACTGATCGGAAGGTTGTGAGTTCATATCCCAGCGCTGCCACTGTTGGGCCCTTGAACAAGGCCCTCAACTGCTCAGATGTATAAATGAAATAAATGTAAGTTGCCCTGGATAAGGGTGTCTGCCAAATGCCGTAAATGTATGGCATATGGTACACACAGTGCTTCTCTCACTCTTTATAATCACACACGCTGCAGGTATGCATCTTTTTCCTTTCTCTCCTTTTCTTTGTTCTTTAGATGTTCACATAAGCCACATAGGTCTCTCTTTCTCATGTTTTCTTTTTCTCACGCTTCTTAGATGTACGTATAAGTCACATACACATCTCTCTCTCTTTTCCTTTCTTTCTCCCTCACTCTTAGATGAAACATGAGGCATACACATAACTCGCTTTTTTCCCTTTCTTTCTCCCTCACTCTTTTACTATGTATACATAAAGTACACAGGTATCCCTCTCACTTTTATCTATTTCTCTCCTTTTTTTTCTCTCTCTTCCTTTCTTTCTCTCACTCTTTTTTTTTTTTTAGATGCACACATAAGGCACACACGGATCTCTTCCTCTTTAATCTCAGACTAGCTTTTCAGCTCATTCGGTCGTGTACATTGTTTACAGTACAATAAGACAGCTATTTAGCAATGCTTTCTTCAGGATTTTAGTGTCGCACTTCTAAAACCTCAGCCACGACCTCAAACTCGTCTTTGAAACGAGTTATTTTCGTGTCAGTTAGGTTATCTTTAATCAAATTAAAGCGGTTAAACAACCACACAAACGGACACGTTCCCGTTATTATGACAGCGCGTAACGCAGCGAAGCGCCGTCCTCCAGCAGGAAGTTTACAAGCTCTGCGCATGCGTGGTGCCGCTGGCGGACCACTTCAGTGCCAAATTATTATTCAACTGAAAATAAACTGCACATTTCCATTTCGGCGACGTGCGCGGCTTTGTTTCCGAACCCAACTTGTTTCCCAGATTGAAATAGCGCTATTGCTCACACGCTACGACTCCACACATCACCTAAAAACCCGTCCTTATTCGTGATGAGTGTGCGGAGCAAATGTGCGGTGTGCGGTGAGATAAAGCCAGGCAGCGAGAATAAATCCTCCGCCGCACAAAGCGCCACTGATGCGCCGAGAGACGAACCCGAAGTTAGAAACCGTCAAAAAAACAACCAAACTGCCAGCGTGTGAAGTTTCGGTCGTTATCGCACCGTCGGGAAGCCAACAAACGAGCATTTGATCGAGTTGAGACGTCCAAAAGCACACAATAACACCAAGAGCAAAGCACGAACGAATCTGCACTCAAGCAATGGAGGTGTAAAAGCTTTTCCCTCCCACATCGCAGCCTACAACACACAAAAAGTCCAGCTAACCTGTGGACGTTTCCTGCAGATATCGCTCCAGCTGCGGGAACTTGAGCTCTGGCAGATCCAAAATGGCTCCATAACGCTCTAAAAAAGAGCAGATCACGGCGAAGTTTGGACACAACCCGGGGGAAGAACCCGCCGCTGCCGCCGAGGCAGCCATTTTTACGATGGATGGGTTGGAGACTGTACGCTGGAGGACCAATGACTCCCCACAATGCAGCGCGCTCGGCGAGGCCAGCGGCTCGGTGGTGGTGGTGGTGTTTTTTTTTCTCCACTCGCATACCGACAAATCCCGCCTTCTCCACCGGACCGAGATGAAACACACTGCTTTAACACCGATACACAGATTATACAATTAACGGACAAAAAATAAACAGAGAAGAGCAAAATATGATATTACGCTAGAAAGTTCTGACAACATATTTACAGTAATTGAAAGTAAAACAAGTCTTTCTTTCTTTTACATGTAGTCTACACATACTGTACCTAAGTGTACCTTTCTTTCTTTCTTTTTCTTTCTTTCATTCTTCCTTCCTTTCTCTTGCATGTACATATATGGAACCTATGTATACAATTATTTTCCTTCCTTTCTTTCTTTCTTTCTTCCATCCATGCTTTCTTTCTTTCTTTCTTTCTTTCTTTCTTCCATCCATGCTTTCTTTCTTTCTTTCTTTCTTTCTTTTATGTACATACATGGCACCTATACTTATGACACATATTTCAATACATTATATTCCATGTTGTATCTATATCAATACTAACGATAACATTATTATTATTATTATTATCATTATTATTGTTGTCATTATTGTTTCAAAAGATCATCTGGCCTGTTCGCACTAACTTACAATTTGTAAATTTAATTTGATCTAAAAGTAAAATAAGATTAATCAACTAACATGAACATAAATGATGATCCCTTCAATTAAACAGTTATATTATTATGTACTTTATTAAAAACTTTTATTTAATGTTTGAAAAACCGACACAAACTCATTCAGTGACAGGTTCGGCTTCATTTGTTTATTTATTTCTTACATTTCGTACATACATTTATATATATTTAATTTATATTTACATATATATATATATATATATATATATATATATATATATATATATATATATATATATCTTAGAATAGCTGGGTCTTGTAGGCTGTCTGCTGATTGGAAAGATGGCACGCCAATCATGAATACGATGATACCCTAATAACCAATCAGAGAGTCGGACCTAGAGAAGGCGCTGGGTTTCCAGAATACAGGTGCGAAATAAATAATAATAAGGTGGCCCAGAGGTCTTTGCGACAGACTCATGTAAACAAACCAGTATATAAATAAGAAATGAGTCCGAGCACGGTTAACGAGCACGAGGAAGATCACTTCCTGCTCGGTGAGGAAGAAAAAGGGAACCGTGGAGGAAGATTTCCCGAAACAATGCGCACTTTCTTAATCCGCAGGTTTTCCTGGGCACTAGTTAAGGAAACGGTTGAATTTATTCCCCCAGAGAGATGAATTAATGGGTGAAGAGTAAACAAATCATTTTGAATTCATGTACACACTCACGTGCGGGACATATTCACTGTGTGGGTATCTAATGTGACAGTGAGGTTTGATGGGACATAACGGTAATGAATATCTTAATGGCCATTGGCTGGTATTAATTAAAAAACTTCTGCACGTGGTTTATATGCAAATAAAATAGGGGGCGGACTCATGACATGTCAAATCGCGGTTTAGATTAGATTAATCAGATTAGTGTTTGGAACTGGAATTATTTTTATTTTATTTATTTTTTGGCTTAAAGGAAACGTGCACTCTGCAACACATTAGATATTTGAATGAGATATTTGTGATGTGTTTAGGGATTCTGGTGCTAATTTATTGGCCGGTGCTGTATTTTTGGATATTCCTGTGAGAAGTTAGCAGCTCTGTGATGTGCTGATGCCACAGGGTGACATTATTATTGCTAGCTTAGTTAAAGTTGCATTTAATAGTAGAAACATTTTTCATCAAAATAAATGCCAATGACCTGGACTCGCTCTTAGCTCTTAAAACATCTTTCGCATCTTTTTTTTTTTTTTTTTTCGCTCACAATTCTCCATCTAGTTCTCGATCTATGACATGACGAGCCCAATGGCATCGACGGCGATGTCTGCATGAATGTTTGAGCTTTGGAACCTGATTTGTTTGAGCAGACTGTGCAGATGAAGAGGTGAGAGAGCTGGACAGACTAGAGCAGTAAAGCGCTGCTGCATGATTCAGGTAGAGATGAAGCGGGGTCTAAATCCCACTGCGCCCTTACCGTCAGGTAGTCCAACAGCATTGTGGGTAAATAAACCAGAAGTTTATTAGAAGATAAATCATGAATGCCACTGAAGAGTACAGTAATTATAAAGATCAATATGCGTATAGTCGTTCAGTCATATATTTTCTTTAAATCGTGTATTTTTTTCCCCACATAGTATTA